>JAHXMQ010000028.1:10642371-11089190 GCA_020466415.1 Ammodramus savannarum pratensis | reverse complement strand
CAAAGCAGCTAAGCTTAGGGAATGATGACAATGTGACAACTCTAATTTAGCATTCAACTGTAGAGAAGTGTAAACATGAGAGTAAATACAGCCACTCTAATTTGACAAATCTTCTGTTGTTTACTGAAAAACAATAGACATAGGATGGAAGATGCTACTGTTAAAAAGCACTTTTCTTTCAAGCTGCAGTGTATCATCCCCACATATGCCAGTTACTGAGGTTTCCTTGAAAAAGTGACCTAATTTTTAAAAAAGAATTGCCAATAGCACAGAAAACCAAATCTGCTGCACCAAACTGTGCATGTTCCAGATCTCTTTCTGTAGTAAAATATTTAGTAGCTAGTTGTAGTCTCTGCCCCAGTTAAACCTTTTTTTTTTCCTTTTCATAAAACTTTCTTGGTTTCACCATAACTGAGAAATAGCTGCAGTGTCATTTCATCATCACATTTCCAAGATAACTAAATTGAACTCCAGACTATGTGGGTGTCGTTTTCTTCTGGAAAGAGATTTGAAACTTTTAAATCAGTTAAGAAAGGAGGCTAGGGTTGATGGAAAACAATAAACTTTTTTATTCCTGCACTGGAATTACTTCTCCTGTTGCATTATACATGAAACACAAAACTCAGCTCTTGCATCAGTTATGTGGCTGGAAGGAGAAGTAGCACACCTGGGATGAAGAAGTCTTGTCCTGAGGTTTGCAATTGTCATTTTCCTCCTGACAAGTCCATGTTTACTGCATATCCCAAACCCTTGATTCCTTCTGCTGTGTTTCTAATTTTTCCTGGCTACTAGCCATTTTCACCTGCTTTGTGCACTATTTTATTTCCCCACAAATAGCAGCATTAAAATCAAGTGAATAGCTCTCGTGTTGGAGCAAAGTTTCTATAATGGTTATTAGGTAGACTTCCCAAAAGTTCTGTTCCTTTCTTCCTCTCCCTTCATGCTACTGCAGTCAATTTCATTTAGGGAGGAAAAAAAGGGGGAAAAAATAACGAAACAAAAAATCCCCACCACCCAGAAAACAAAACCAGGAGTTCTGCTTATGCATAGCTGGATGCTTCTTCTGTTATATGTTATCATAATTGCCCAAAAACAAAAACAACAAAAAAGAAGCAACAACCCAAAAATCTACCAAAAAATAGCTTTATATTCCTACCACATTTTTGCATAATCGTTCTCATTTGTAATCAGGCCTCTTAATTTCATAATCGTTAGCACTTTCAGTTCTGGTAAACTGCATCATCACGTCCACTTGCCCTTTACTTCCTTATCATTCTCAAACACAGCATGCAACAGGAAGGAGGAGCATGGATGAGGCAACTCCATTCATCTGCTCTCAGTTTTTAGGGGACATTACACATTTTCCATCTTTCATCAATCTTTCATCCATCTTTCATCATTTTAGGTGCTCCTAAAAATCTGGACTCCCAAGTGCAAAACAGCTGGGCTAACACCACGTTTAGTTATCACTGCTGTTAATAAAGCACAGGCTTCTGAAAAGTTTAATAGCAATGAGTAAGTAAGTAGTTGGTATTTTAGTGATTATTAAAACTTCCAGACTTTTTAATCTCATTTTCCCAGTAGCCTCTCTTTTCTTTGGTAATAATGCCTAAAACATATTTCCAATGATTTTCAAACTGAGTAGGGATGGTTAATTCCTAGAAAAGAGACTGCCTGTGCAAGCTTAGTAATTCCTGGTAATGACTCTGTAATTACACTAAATGAGAACAGGACCTGAAGCCTAGTCCAGCATATTCTGAAGAGACATTGAAAATAATCTCATTTTTCATGTTAGCATGTTAAATGAAGAAGTTTCCATCTTGTACCTTGTCTAAGGAAAGACACAAGATTTACTTTGGAGTCTGTTTTCTGTATCTCTGCCCAGTCTTGTGTGTGATGCTCCCCATGGCCTATTTTGCAAAGCAGTCAAAAAATTATGAATGGACGTGTTTGGGAAGAGAAGCTTGGACAGAAGTTGTGACATCTAGACAGGAAAATGTGAATGAAAACTGGAAATTACTCTAGGAAACTTTACTAGATGACTAAAACCCACAATTTCATAATAATGAACAAGGACATCCTTGGTTAGTGGCACCTCCTTTTTAAGTGAGGAAGCAGAGGCAGCTATTAAAAATATATCAGATAAATGGGGAAGAGGAGAAGAAAGAGGAAGGAGGCAGCAATTAATGTAAATTGGAGCCTGTGGAAATATAAAGAAGGGAAATACTTGAAAGGGAGCAAAAGAAACCTCTATCTTGCAGCCTAAGGACAGCAAGGCATTTTAAAGGGTAACAGCAATAAAATAATTTCTAACAATTATATGGCTCACTTGCTTAGCAGAAGATGGTGAAAGTCTTAATGATTCAGGAGCAGCAGAAATATTCAGTAGTTCCTTTTTGTGTTTAAAGAGAATTGGGATGATGCAATCCAGCATCACAGGGAATGCAGAAACACTTTCCAGCCCTCACAAATGGCCATGAAAGATGAAAACCAGCAGCCATAAAGAATAAAAAATAAACCCCAACATGCCTAAACAGCACCAGATAAGCAAAAGAGCTGTGTGAGGTGCACAGCTTTCTCTTTTAATAAGTCTTTGAGCAATAAGCAGACTTTTGAGTCTAGAGCAGAGTTACCACAAAGGAGCAAAACAAGATGACCTCATCAACCCTGGTTCAGCTTCTTTGATGGCAGAGGGCAAATAATGAGAAAGTTTGATATGGGATTCAACTGGCAGAGCAGGAGAGGGAATAGACAATATTGTGCCCAGTGTAAAGTGAGGGTTGGCTTTTTGTGCCTTTTTTTTTTGTTTCAGAGAATATAATTTGAAAATAATGATTGTGTTAAATGATACCCTGTCAGATTTATTGCTCTTTGCAGCCTTTAATGAGCCCCAGTGCTGTGCTCTGTTGGCCAGAATTAGTTGGTGCTTTAGCTGGCTTTGGCACAGATGTTGTGCTGGAGCCATCCAAAGGTGTTGCCTGCTGCTGAGGCAGTTCAGCATTTTTATCTGTGTCATTTTTGAGCCCCAAGCTGGCTTGAAATAAGTGTTACAAAAGACCCTTGCAGGCCTGGAGAATAGAATATGTGAGAGGCAGCCTGGTGCAGAGGCCATGAGGCTCCAAATATGGCTAAGGGGGCAAGTGAAATTAATGCTCTTTAACAAAAATCTGCTCATATTTACTTGTGGAGATAAGGAGGGCAAGAGGGGATCATTTATCTTTGTGTGTCACAAAGTGAAACCAGCCTCAGTTCAGCCAGTATGAACAAGTAACTTGATTCTAAACAGCATGGCCATATGCCAGGTGATTTTGCCAGGCCAGTTTGCATTGATATAGCATGAAATAATAAGGGTTACTATTTTTCTAACTATTTTTCATATCTAGTCTAACTAGATATGAAAAACTGTTTTTCATATGTAGTGTTTCTAATGATTTCTAAGTACAATACAAGTGAAATACAGCTTATGAGCATTAAGAACCATCCCAAATGGAAAGCAGTTTCAGAAATGCATTTAAGGATCCTAATGGAAACAGCACTGAACATGAGCTTGCAGTAGGACATGGAAGTTCTGCAGTGATGACAGGAGCAGAGCTGTGTCTGTAAGATTAATTTGTTTAATATCACAATGACATGAGAAATTTGTTCACAGCTGAGAAATCTATAAAATCTGGAGACTGCACAGAAAAAAAACCTCATACAAATTATGAAGATGCTGTAAAATGTCTTGCAATGGGAAAATAAATATTAATTCAGATTTAATTAGTATGGGGTACTAAAGCAACTTTTAAATATTGCTGGAGAATGCATACAAACATCCCTCTAACAGGAGGCTGAATTGAGGTTAAGTTTAAATTGAAAATGAGGACAGGGAGATAACTTGACAAGAGAGTGGGAAAATTCTCCACCTCTTGAAATCTTTAAATCAAGATGCATCA
This sequence comes from Ammodramus savannarum pratensis, assembly GCA_020466415.1. NCBI lineage: Eukaryota > Metazoa > Chordata > Aves > Passeriformes > Passerellidae > Ammodramus > Ammodramus savannarum. Next base: position 11,085,255 of record JAHXMQ010000028.1, on the reverse strand, counting down.
CCTTCTTCTGCTCCAGTCAGATAGCAGTTACTGGATTTGGTACAGAAGCAGCCAAGTGGTGCAGCATCAGCCTTACTCAGAAGGCAACGCTGAATAATTCAGTGATCCCCAGGGACTCCTGAGTATCTGTTTCTCTCCCTAAACTTTTGAAATGTATTGCTGCACTCTGGTAAACTTGAGTCAGCTTTGCTGCTGATATAGCAGCAATTCTACTCATCCCTTTCACTGCAGGTGAAGTTAGATTTAGTCAGTTTTTCAGTTTAATCAAGGAATCATTTGTTCCCTTTGTTCAGACAGATCTGTGGAATCAGGATATTGATGCCAGAAAGTGTAAATTTAAGAGATTGCAAAATCAAGGGTTTATAAGGACTTTGCCATGTGATGATGGCAAAAGTGCATTTCTCTTGGTACTGGATATTTATTCATTTAGAGAAGCTGTATTTTCCCCTGCAGTGACTTCTCTGCTTTTGTGTAGCTCCCTGCCAGAGATCATTCTAAAAACTCTGCCATATATCTGTATCTTTTATTAGTTTCCTCTCCATAAATAATCTAACATGGCTTTAAAAGGCAATAAATTGTAGAGTTAAATAGACAGTAAAGGCAATGCATCATTCCTAGCTGGTTGTGCCCTGACACCAAAAATTTCTTTTTTTGAATGGATTCACCTGGCTACAATGAAATCCCAAAGGTGTAAATGGTGGGTGAGCAGGATTATGCAAAATTTCATTGGGTTTATGTCCCTTGAAAAGGCTGTGGAGCTGTGCTCATACTGCTGCAGCTGCATGGCAAGGTGGATGGTGCTGAACCACCTGAGATATCTGTGCTTAGATCTTCCTCTGTTCCTCAAGATCAAGAAAGGGAAATGTTTTAAGCAGAAAAATCTCAGTCCTGCACACAACAGCCCCACGAAGCCTGACCTCCTCTATTTTATTAATCAGTGCATTATAGGCACAAAGTGTTTGTTCAAGATATCTTGCTGCAGAGTTTGGAATTTGCTCTGTGTTTACTGAGACCACACACTCAGTGGTTCTTACAGCCCTGGAACTGCAGGATCCAGGGAGTGTGGATTCTGTTGTGGGAGCCAATGCCCTGACACTGGAGCCTCAACAACCAGAGAATGTCCCAAGCTGATCCTGCAATCCCTGCAGCCTGGGGTGAGCAGCCAAGCTTTTCAGCAGAAAGCTGAATCCAGACCTTGTGTGGCTCAGGTCCAGAGGAGAGAGGGTAACACACACTCATTCCTTGGTTACATTCCCTTTACTTTGCTCTGATCTAATGCTAAATGCTTCAAAATTGTCTGGGAAAGAAAAGCTCAAGGGAAAAAATATCCTATATTGTATTGCGAGAAAATGTTTCAACTACTCAAATATTTTTAATGTTTTGTAACGTAAAATACCAGATCAATCAAATATAAAATGAAGAGCTATTTCAAAGTGAAAATATTAAATGTTTCATTCTGAAACATTTAGTCTTTTCATTCTGAAACATTTAGATGGGAAACTTGCACTAATTTTGGTATTCTCAACACAGATTCAAAAAGATTCATTCGAGCATTTTCCAGTGGAAAGCTATTCCATAGCAAGATTTTATTCTGACTAAAATTTATAGCTGAGCTGTTATATTGCTGGAAGTAGATGTTAACAACACTTGTTCAATATTTCATCAGCAGCTCTTTCAGGACTCTGAGCTGCCTAAGGGAAAAAAAAATACAAACCTAAAACCCCTCCAAATTTCCTGTGAAATGTCTATATGTCACAATTGTCAAACTGGCAACAGCAACACCAGCATATATTGGGAAAGATGCACCTTTTTTTTTTTTTTTTTTTTTTTTTTTGTTTAAAGAGAACTCTTCATTCCCAAAAACATTATAAAAACCATTCCAGACTACAGGGGGAGAAGCAATTTCCCCTATGACCTGCTCTGTAATGAACCCAGATTGTCCACATGTGTAGCCCCACCTGATAACATTGTTTAATGGTTTACAGATCATAATCAAAAAAGAAAAAAATGGAGACTAACTGTTGGAATAGCAGCTGCTAAGGAGAATATTCATTAATTTAGATCACAACTCAACAATGTGGTTCAGAAAACTTAGTCCAAGAGTTGGAAACACATTGAAAATGGTTTAAATTTTTCTTTGTTTTTCATCTTGGCAAATATTTCCATAGAAAAAAGTCTGTTGGATGATTGCATAGAGACATTGAATGCATGCCACTGGTGAATAATAGCATATATAGTGGACACTGATTCCAAAAGAAATTTTAATGTGTTGAGCTATCAAATTATATTTTGGCAAAAAACTTGGTGGTTAGCAGTGTATTTTATGGTCAAATGATGTCAGCCTCTGTGGACCAGCTGGGTCTACAGCATGAAGAATTAAGGGCTTCCTATCAAAAATACCCTGTCCCTGTGGATGGTCAGGTCACTGGAATGTTAGCAAAGTCCCTGCAGTGGATCTCAGCTTTTCCAGCCACAGCTGGGGTCAGAGATGGCTGCTGCTGCAAACAGAGCATGAGTACTTTTCAAAGTGCATTTAATCCCTTGAGTACACCTAGAGATGGAGGGGGAAATGGAAAAAGCACTTCTGAGCTCAGCTGTATACTTGAGAGTTAAATGAACAAGCAGCCCCATTTGGACCAGCTGAGTTTATGGGCAGGTTTGCATTATCAGGAATATATTCCTGAGCTAACTGAGAAAGCGCTGCCTTGTGGAAATGACATCCCCATGTGAAAGAAATCATTGCAGCTACCTGGAAAAATGCACAGAAAGGACCTTGCTGGCAATTCTTTTCCTTTGGGAATCCAGGCTCCCATAGAAAGAGAGACCACAATGAAATCTAAAATAATGTCCAGTACAAACAGTTTTCATTCTGTTTGCTTCTTTCCATGCCAATGACCCTCCCAAACCATTTCTGCTACCGTGGCAGGAGGATGGGCAGCATGCAAACCCTCCAGATGTGTTGGGAAGTTGCTGAGGAGTAAAGCAGCTGCTGCTCCCCCACCATGTCCCCCAGGACCCCACATACCACAATCATTTCCAGAACGAGTTTTCAGTCAGTGTCCTGCTGTGTCTGGAGCCAGGAGGAGTCAAGCATTCCAGTGGGAATGTTTACTGAGTCTTGGGGATGCCCCAGCTGGAATGGTTTAACCATCCACTGCCAGCATCCCTTCATCAAGGCCAATCAGAAAAAGCTCACGTGGCTCCCCGTGGAACCCCTCATGATGGGGACATGGCTGGATGTGCCTGATTTGCCTAATGGCTGCCCCCAGGCCTGCCCCTGCTCCTGAGCTCCCTGTGCCCATGCTTCATCCTGCCACTGCCTCCAGGCTGGTCATCCATCTCAGCAATCTCCTCTTGCTCACATCGCTGCGTGCTTTCCGTGTTGCCGTGTGTTCTTGGGAGCTTTGGCTTGGCACAGCAAGTTATATGGTGTGCTGCTGGCTTATTATTATTGTTACAAAGAAATTTTGCAGGTACAAAAATATTGGCAAGTCTTGGTAGCATGAAGGAGTAAACAAAGAGTTTTTCTGGGGTGGGAAAAAGCTATTGATGCAACCTAATCAAAGTTGGCATCAAATTTCATAATTCAACCCTGCTATCAAATCAGACTCAAAAGAGTCAGGGAAATTATAAATCCCTACAGAGTACTGAAGTCAAAGTTAATCACATATTTGTTAATAACAAGTTATTAGAAGAAATGTTGCTGTAATCAGGCTGAGATGAGTTATCACCCTGCCATTCAGCAGCACTATCAGAGTGCTCTGGTAAAGGCCTGGACTAATATCCAGCAGATGTGGCAGACTGACCCTTGTAAATCATCATCTTCCTACCATAAGAGTTGCCTTATCAGTCCTGATAACAAAGTGGGACTCATTGAAATCTGCTTTAGAATTAGAAAGAGAAGGTGGGTTTGGTTTTTTTTTCCCCTACCTTAAGTAAGATGGAGAAATAATTTTTATTTCATTTCCATTCACAATAAATGGAGTATGACTCCATAACAATGGAGTAAATAATAAATGGATAGTTGGGAACACCTGCATGAGCTGAAAAGCTGGATAGCTGTTAGGAACTCGAGTGAAAGAGCAAGAAAGGCAGTGTAAGTCAGCTTCATGTGTCCCTGGAGTGCTTCTTGCTTGGTCTCATGTGAAAGTCACAGGAGGGAGCTGATAATTTCAAGCTCAAGCCCTCTCAGTGACAACAAATAGAGTCAAAGTCTGAATCTGCTTTGCACCCTCAGGAGAGAAGTCCCTTTCTCATAGAGGGGAGGTTGAGGAGTTCCAGATGTCCTCCAGGTTACAGGCAGAGGTGCTGAATGTAAATCATGCCTTTCTTTTCCACCCCTGTGGCTTTGGCTGGGGATGCAAATGTCCTTGCTGCTTTACACTTCAGATATTTAGCAATGCTTCTCACACCAGGAGAAGCTTTAAATCAGCAATTTAAAAACCTGAAAGAAGAAAGGTTAATACCCATGTTATTCTTAATTAGTAAGCCAGAGCAATTGCGTGTAACTAAATCAGAGCCTGGAGTGTGAATTTTGCAGGAGTTATGAAGTGATGATTAATCCCTAAATGAGGATTCCTCTCCTGTTCTTTAAAATCAGGGATTGTTCTCCCTCTTAAGAGAGGAAAAATCTTTGTTAAGTTACGTTTGCCAAATGCTGCTGGCAGATATTCTAGCTGGTAAAGACAAAAACTGTTGGGCTATTAATGCATCAAGATTAATTATGCCAGTATAACTGGTTATCTTTGGCACCAGTTCAGAGCTTGAGGGACCAGACATGGCACTGCCCTCTTTGTTACCATGGTAGAAGTTATGAAAGGAATACAGATCTGGACTTGTATAACTCCAGGCAGTTCTGACCAGATTGTAAATTTCCAGGTTAAGAGTAATATTCCTTCCTCAAAAATATTCCTTTCTCAAAAGCTGTTGTTTAGGACCCAGAAGGAACCTGATCCACTTGCAGGAAAAAAAAATTATAGTTGAGAGAGATATGATCAATGCTGTACTACAAAGGAATTTTCACAAAACACTCTGAAAAATTCACTTGATGTGCACTTACCCTGGTACAAGGTGGTAAAATAACCTAGGTATGGCACAAGATTGGTGTTTTTAGCTTGAAATTCTTTGGCCATATCTTCTATATTTGGGGCTGAATATACAAGCAAAACAGTGAGCTGCTGCTGTGGGAGTGCAGTGAACTCTCCAGCCTGGGTGGGATGGGGTGCTCTGGGTAAGATGGTATTTGGTGCTTTAGACAGCTGCTTTTCTTGAATTGAATCTTGGTCAAACTGTGATCACTTACAGGTACAGCAAGGTAAACAAATAACATCTGGGAGGTGAAAATATCTTTTTTGCTTGCCAAGGATGGGAAGCACCTCTTTTGATAATCCCATGGGTGCAAGGCTGCAGAAGCTTTGTCAGAAAGTGGCAGTGAGCCTGATGCATGAAGAATATCAGCAAAATAGTCAGGTTTTGTGTCTCCTGATTACTTCTCCAAACTTCTCTGCAGAGCAGGCTGCAGTCAGCAGCAGCAGCACATGTGAAGTGAGCTCACAGCTTGCAGTGAGCTCTCTGTGTGTGCCAGATGTAAGCAAGCTGTGATTTATGTGTGCAAATGCCTCCAGGAATACAGGCCCATGAGCTCAGGGAATTCAGCACAAGAGCTTTTGGAAACTGGAATTCTGAGTTGCTTCCCACGTTGTTTGTTCTTTTGCTTTAGAACAGGGTCTGCTTCTGAAAAGATACAGAGTGGAACTTGACAAGAAGCTGGGGGGATAAAAGTTTGAGCTCAGTAACAAATCGAGGTGAATGCTGGTGAGTCATCTGCTGAGCTTTGAGGGCAGATAGCTGGACAAGAAATTCCAAAACATTCTTTTAACACCACAGAAATCTCTCTAATGTCTGACCATAACTACAGGGCTGCTCAAAAGCAGAATCTGGGAAGATGGGAGAGGTTCACTTGCTCAGAATTCAGCTGCTAAGACCAGTTTGTAAACTTTTAACCTGCCTCAAACAACAGCAGTGGCACATCTGTCACCTCTGTAGGGGAACTGAGTGCTGAAAGAAACAGCTGCATGTGCATTGGTAGGGAGGCAAAACCACTCCAGTAACGCTGGTATTGAAGGATTCTGATCAGGGATAGGGCAAGCAAAGCTGGACAGAGAAAATGGACTTGAATGCTGCAGAGACTCTTGGGGAGCTTCTCTGTCTTTTAGCTCAGTGATAGATGCTGTTTCAAGCCATGTGGGTATATCTGATAGTGATAAAGCATGACACAGCTCCTAGAGGCTGTGATACCTTGCCATCATGCTGTGCCCAACCCATAAAAGCTAAGCCAGTCATGTGTCATCAATTCCAATTTCCCCTCTTCATTCTTTTGTGCTATTGTATAATACAGCTCCAAGAGGGCAGAATCATTCTCTCTTCTTCATTTGTAGCTGAATACAACTTCTGAATTACACCAATTATTCTGCTGATCTGCTTCCTGACTTGGCTGAATTTTCTCAGAAAGTAGCTATGGTTAGCAGAAAGAAAAAAGCGTAACTAGCAGCCACAGAGTATCTTCTGTTCAACTCTGAGGGTTACACCTTGTAGCTGTGATGATCTTAAAGTCCAGAGCAAATGCTCCTGCTGTGAGTCTTGGGCCCTCTTACACTTTTGCTTTCTTAAGACACTGTTCTGAGCCAATCCAGCTCAATAAGCTAAACTAAATTAAAGTAAATCAAGAAAAAATTTTAAAAAAGTTTGAGAGACCACTTTTTCCAACTTTAGTGAGCTGAATTGTCTGTGAAAGGGTTTGGCAAATCCCACCACAAGGGCAAGGTGGGATGAGTGTGGGAGCAGGAGATAAGGAGGGAGCAAAGGGTCAGAGGCTGAAGTAGAGCAGGGCTTCCCCCTTTTGGGAGCAGCAGGCTGTTAGATCATCCCAATATCTAATCTTTCTGCTTATTAGTCACTGCTGAGACTGGGGCTGTCTTGACAAAACCTTGGTTGCTGTTGTTGTTACCTTTATGACACAGAGGAAACATGACTTGCTTCTCATAGTTTCCTTCGTGTAAGCAGTGAGTTGAAATTCCAGGGTCTCTGTACTCCAGGCACAAACAATGAGTACTCGACTGCTTTTGCTGTCTGAGGAGAGTGCTGTGGTGGGAAATAAGAGTGATGTTGACTCTGAAAGGGGCTACAAAGAGCAAGATGTAATCCTCATGTGAGAATATGAGCTGAGAAACCCTGAGGAAAGGAACCATTTACCATTTATCTCAATATATGTGGTGCTCTTAAGGTCACTTAGGGAAGGTCAGGGCAGCAACATTTGATGATGTGTTTGTGCCAAAAAGTCATATGCAATCCAATTCAGCCATAAAAACTGTTCATGATGCAGTAGAAGCCATATTTCACTGCAGGTTTTGCCACTGTGACAGCACAAGCAACACCTTCAGAGTATGGCATGTGAAATATAGGCTGAGGTTGATGTGTGACCCAGGGTGATGCAGAATTTCAGGCTTTGTGAAAGGTAGCCACACTGTGGAATGGCTCACAGTGCAAAGTTTTGGATCCAAAGCTTCTGGCAGTTCACATGCAGCCTACACCAATCTCTCACTTCTGGTCCATAGTTCTTCATACACTTATATATGGTTAAACACAGACTTCAAGTCCAGACTAGTCTCAGAAAACATACAAGGGCATGCCAAGAAGGAATTGAAGCAGGATACACAGAATTTCACATCAGAGTGAAGTAGCTATGAATGAACTCAGCAAGTGCTCTGTGTATTTGCACAAAGCAATCATTGGTTACTTGATTTGTGTACAGGTGCTCAGGTTGTGTATGTGGAATGCCTGCAGTGGATTTACTGGAAACATTAAAAAATACAATGCAATATCCCTGTAAGTTCACCACAAGGAATGCTGCCAAGATTGCCTTTACATGTTAACTCTTTCCTGTGTGCCCTCCAAAGTCTGCACACAATAAACTATTTTCCACATCACCAAATCAGTGGCGATATCTGTAGAGCATCAATTTTATTCACCTCTCCTCGAGAACTCATTCATCATTTGCAGTGAGCCTGAGATAAAAGACTCTTCATCTGTGTAAAATATTATTATTATTGTTGTTGTTAGGCTAGTGTTTTCAGAGGGTTTTATTGGAACCTGATGTCCTGCCAAAAGTAACACCCCAGGAATCTTTCAACAACTGTTCCTGGGTGCTCTGTAGATTACTGCTGTTTTCTCATACACTGTCCCTGGGAATTGCATTCTCAGATTAGAAAAGTGTCCATCCTCTTCCCTCTGTGAGAGGAACTGCTGTTCTGGCTCTTTATTAAGGAATTAGGATAGTGGGTTTTTTCTGGTGACTTATTATTCAGGTTGTGTTCTGTTTTCTCATTAACCCCTTTGCAAAACAGGCTCAAAATGTAAAATAAGATTGATGTGTGAATGATCCTGTAGCATTATGCAAACAGTTTGCACAGCTGAGAATGGCCAGTTAAAGGAGGAAAATTGGACCCAGACATTCAGTCAGCAACTTTCAACCCTGAAGAGACAAAGAACCTTTAAGAGCTCACTTTATAATGAGGAGCTATGGTGCAGCATGGCAGAATTTAGAGGGAGGCCCAAATCCCCTCAGTGACAATTGTGTTTTTCAGGGATCTCCTGAGTAGAGGTTGCTTTGAGAGGCCTTTGGAAGAGGGTGTAGCAAAGGAGGCTTTCCTCAGTAGGAGACTGGACTGGGGAAGCAAATACCTCAGAGCCAGAATAGGAATGGGAGGAGATTAAAGCAGACAATTGATGGCCCAGATTTTGCAAACACAGTCTTGTTCTGAAAAAAACATTCACGTTCACTGAACATGTTAAGTTTTTGGAGTGGGAAAACAAAACTTTGCAGGAACTGGAGTTTCTTATGATTCCTTTCTCACTGTACTTGGAGTTTATCCTGTAGTTTCTCCTTTCAACCAACTGGTGCAGAACAAATGCTCTGGATTGCAAATGGGGTTCACTCAGTAAGCACTGGGTACTGAAGCTGGATTCCTGTAAGGGATAGCCAAAAGCTGTGTCCAGATGAGCTCTTGCATGTTGGAGGAAGGATAAAAGAGTTGGGGAGGAGGAAGAACAATCCTGGGCCACGTGGGACAGACTGGGCACTGGTTCACTGTGTTTGAAGGGCAGTTGTGGTGGTCCTTACTTGGCATGGGCTTGGACAAATGGCTCATATTGGTTCCCAGTTTTGGCTGCACACTGAAACACTTGCAGCACCTAGCATGAAATGATTGAGAGGTTTATCCCTGCAGTTTATTCACTCCTGATCACACCCTTCCCTTCCCTTCTGGTTTCTGCCTCTCCCAGCAGAGCTCACCCCTGCTGGAGCAGCTCAGCTTTATTGTCAATATGTTGTGCAGTGGTCCTGGGGTTTTATGGGGCCTTTCTGTGCAGTCACTACAATAATTTTTTGGTTTTGTTTTTTTTTTTTCCTGAAAAAAAAAAAAAAACCTTAAACAAAACCCAACAAAAAGAAATGCTAATTTGCCTCTTTTTTTCTTATTCACGACTTCTCATATTCTGTTTGGGCACCCTGATACTCTGTTTGATTGTGATGCTAGCATGACCAGAGAAAGTGAGCAAAAGAGGCTTTTTTGCACTCATTAATATGATTATCGTGACCAGTGACTTTTAATTTATGTTTATCCCCATGAGACAGGGGATTTTATTAATATTTAGAGAAATCATTGTAGTTGTTCTTTCCAGTTTTTGAGCCTGACAACGAAATTTTTGTTTTCTTGGGCTTTTTGAAGACTTTTCACCTTGTAGTCCATCCTGTATCATCTCAATGCCTCAGCTCCTGCAGCACTTGAGTAGAGAATGTGAATTTCCCTCTGCTCACAGGTATCAACATGTCTGCATTGATGGTGTATGTAATGTGTGTGCCTTGGGCAAAAGGCAGACTGAGTGCTGCTCTGTAACAGATAGACCATACCCACAATTTTAGGTCCCCAAATTGTCATTTACAACCCCACCAAGAGGAGTGACAGAGCCCTATCTGTCCTTCACAACACACCAGAAGCACAAAGGGCCTTTAAAGCCCATAGATCTTTCCATGCAGAGATTGTGATCAGTAAATCACAGCCTTCTCTCAGCCTGTGTGTTTGGCTGCTCCTGACACCAGCTTCCCACAAGAATGGCTCTGATTTCTGCTGAATCAGACTCACCATGACGCCCACTGAGCGGATGATAAGGAGAGAGCAGCACTTTGTGCAGGGTACAAATGTATCGTGTGCATGGAATTGTATCATCTGCATGGAATGGACTGGAGGAGTTGCTTGGCCAGATACTGCCCCTAATTCTCAGAGAGGTCAAGAACAGGGCTGGAGACAGTGCCTTCTGATTTAGGGATAGCCACTGGGAACAGCACCTGCCAGCCATATCTTCATCTCTACATACCCACAATGTGTCCCTGATATAAACTGATTTACCAATCCATGGACGTGCCTCTTTAATGTACAGGGCTCGTGGTAAAGCTCAGGGCTACTTGCTCTTGCATAACTCCTTTGAGGTTTGCTTGGCTGAACTTCACTTTTCACAAGTCATTTGATAATATGTAAAACAAAAAAATGGGAGGAACGTGAAAATGATCTTAGGCACACCAATAACAGACTGGCTGGGCTCCTAGCTGAGAAGCACGTTCTCAGCAGATAGGAAAACACAGGGAGGGGCACAAAGGAAGGAAAAAATTGCTTTTGGATCAGGATAAAGAGGAATATATTGTTATCATTTGCAGTCACAGAGTGATGCATCTTTTTATTTTTTTAGCCATTCTTTGCTGTTGGTCATGACAGGGACACCTTTCCCTTCCTCTGGCCAAGGGTCTGAGTCAGCTGCTCCCACAGGGGAGAAAATGTCCCTGTTTGTGCAGTGTGAGCGAGGCAAGAGGAAGCACTCTGGCCCTAAAAACCTGAGTGTTAAACATCCTAAACACCAAACTGGCCCACAGCCGAGTCCTGAGCCCATTCCCCTTCCACAGAGGGACCTGCAAGGGAGCTGCCACTTTGGAAAAACTGGCAAAAAACTGAACACTGCAAGACTGGCCCTGTTCATAACTCAGCTGGAGGCAGTGCAGAGCTTTGGGAATGAATCAGAGGGCTCTCAACCCCACATCACTGACCAAAACCCAATCTAATTAGTAGCCACCAAGACCTGTTGCCATCTGCTCTTGAATTGCTTGTCTGAGCCTGGTCCTGAGTTCAAATCTCTGCACAAAGATACAGATCTGCAGTGTGCCTGTTATCTCCTCTTTTTTTATGGTCTCAGCAGAATAGTTGGGCATTGGATCAGCTCAGGGATGGGACACACCTCTTGCTGTATGCAGTAGCTCAGAGTAGGAGGATGTGGGGTGCTCCATCTTCTCTGGTTTCTGATCCCAGAGACCTCTGGGATTCTGCTTTTTGTATCTATTCCCCCCATTTGGCTTGCTAGCATTCATAGGCTGTGATTTTATGGAACTCATCCTGCTGGAGCTCTCTTCTGGGGCTGTGCTCCTGTTTTTTTCCTTCTCCTTGATTTGCTCCCTATACCTACTCAGTGAGGTTTTGGTTTGGGTTTTTTTCTTTTCTTTTTTTTTCTGCTTCTGGGATACTGAAGTGATTCCTTCCTCTGAACATGTTAGCTTTTTATATTTTGGTAGGCCCATGTCTCTTCCACCTGATCTCTGTGTGGCTGCACCTGGGTGTGAGTAGTTTTGTGTTTTTCTCCCTCAAATTCCATTGCACCCTGGCTCCTCACAGACAGGAGAAGGAGGTGAGAGGGGCGTTTTTTGCACCAGAGGACTTTGCCCATCCCTCTGTGGGTCTGAACAGGCCAGCATTATTTCACAAGTGCTAAATCCACTCACAATGGTTTTAAACGGTTGAGCTGCTGAGCCAGCTGAACAGCAAACAGCAGCAGGGAAACCACATTTCGTGAGCGCTTCAGATTCCTCCAGCCTGTACGTGGAGCCATTAGGAGCAGAGGAAAAGCCCTTTGACACAGCTCCCTTCGGCAACTTCTGCACAGCCACGTGCCAAAAATGGGGGCTGGCTGAGGAATTGGGCCAGAGTCAGCTCCCAAGAATCCAGCACATGAGGATGGAGCTCAAATCTGGTTTGGTTAAAACAAAACAGCAGCACAGTGAATTTTCTTGTAGGGTATGAATCCTTTGCTGGGTGTCTCCCAGGTCAGTGTGGATTTCCAGTCAAGGTGTCGCCATGGGCAAAAGATGAGAAAACCCCCAGGTGCCAATGTTATGTAGGAATATTTTTATTGTATCTGTTAATTGTTCGCCTTAGTTTTTACAATTAAGTGAAGGAGAACCCAAATTGTGTATCTGTTGTCTTCTGATAATCATAGAAGAACTAGATCTTCAGCTAACATAACCAGAACTATAGGAATATAATTATATTTCTTATTATTATAAGAAATATTCAAGAATTCAAGCCATTATCCCATTGCAGTAAGATAGATGAAGGCCTGTGTAAAGGAGCTGCTCTTTCTGTCTGTGTCCAGACATATTCCTGAAACAAGTTCTTTCACAATGACCTGGGTTAGCTTAGACACTCAGCAATGGAGGTTTCCTAGCCCAGACAGTCTTGACAGAGTGATTACTTTGAGCATTGCATTGAGGCAGCAATAATTATTGATGGTGGTGATGAGGAAGGATGAACCTCCCTGCTCCAGCTCCAGTCAGCAAAAACTGTGTGGCCACAGCCTGAAATCACACAGGGACATGCAGCAACATTTCATCTTGAACCAGCCAGAAGGAGGTGCAAAGTTCAAGTTGAAAAGTTGCATCAAGAACTTGTATGGTCATTGTGAGTCAGAACTTCTGTTTAACACATTTCAGTTTGTGTCACTTTGGCTTTGGGGTTTCATCTTACACCAGTGTGGTTGAGTGACTCTGGTTCCAGCAAGAAAGAGGTGCAAACGCAGCTGTGTGTGCCTGAGCTTTTGAAAGTGTGTCAAAATTTTGTTTCCAATGGCTGTTGAAGTTAGCATTCAGCAGGGGAAGGAGTTATGTGTGGTCTCTTATTGACAGCTTCAGTTAATGCTCTTCTTTGCACTGTGTGAAGTAACAGAGTGAGTGAAAAAAATCTTCAATGATTGCTTCAAGAATTGATGGGGATTAAGAATTTAACCTGTGAGAACAAAGATGAAGCCAAAGAATGCTGCTCTGTGGCAATTTGCCCATCCAGAGATGCTCAGTATTTCCTGTCACCTTCCACTGGTGTGCCCTGGGGTACCTCAGTGCTCATTTAACCATCTCTGCCTTGACTTAATATCTGCAAAATAGGCAGGAAAACACCTCTTGTTCAACATGGAGATTGTGAAATTAAATTCATTGATATTCATAGCACTCTTGGAAAACTAGGGACAGAAGAACTTGGTTCTCACACAAGTCCTGGGAGAGTATTTCTGTGCTGTTATTTTCTGCAAAAATAGTCCTTCAGTAAAACGTAGGTTACAGAAGAATGGTTGGCCACCCTTTGGCTCTTGTTAGATTGGTAGGAGCAGTTATTTTTGACACAGAATTAAGTTCTGTGGTGAATTTGGGCCTTCTTTTAAATGTCATAAAATAGTATTCTGCAAAAGAGAACTCCTGCAAGTATGCATAAATATTAGAGGAAAAATAAAGAAAAAAAACCAAGAGAGCATGAACAAGCCACAAACCAAAACATGATCTCATTTTCTTGTTCTTATTTCTCTAAATCTGCCAACAGGATTCCCCCAGAATTTCCAGCACTCACTGAACCTTGACCCAAGCAGCTTAATGAGAAATTTCTTCCCCAAGGGTTATTTTGGATAGAAAGTTCTAAGATCCCGTGTATAATGGTTTTCACAGCTGTAATTACAGAGTCACATATCTGATTCATGTAATTTGACAAGGAATTATAGCTTGGCTAGTTCAAAGGAGTGTGTCAAGGTGTATGGTAACTGCTGATGTGCATCTTGCAGCCTCTGCACTTGGGCCCTTCCATCATTTTGGTGCCCAGTTCAAAAGTTTCTGTTCCATGTTTACATACCTGAGGCAGTCTAGATTACAGTAGTAGAGCTCACTTCTTGTACTGCCTCTCCCCAGAGACAATTTTATAAACACTTGGCTCACAAGCCAGGCACAGGGAAATGGCAGTGAAAATGCCCATTCACCCTTCTTGTACTTGGAGAAGCTCACACTTCTGTGTGTGCTTATTGTATGCCTGAAGTGCTGCCCATTTTTGGTTCTCAGCAGAGAAGCAGAGCAAAATAATACAGATTTTACAGAAAGGGCTAAGAAGGGGTGACTTGGAGTTCCTTTTTCTGTGGTAAATGAGGGGAAAATGCTGTACCTGTGTGTCAACTGGGGCAAACAGAGAAAAGCAGGTGCAAGGATCAGCACTCAGGCTGGAGTGAAGGTGAGAAGGGCAACTGTCTGAGAAAAGATACAAAAATTCAGTTTAGCTGTGTTTTAACAGATATTTCATGTTGCAGAGGATTCCCAGTCACAAAGATGTCTCAGTGGTTTACTGCTGGCCACACAGGAGAGCTATGCTGCCACCACCATAACTAGGATTATGGTTACTGCAACCAAAACTCCTTGTACACTCAAATCTGCAATGTGCACAGGTCTTGTATTTGTGGGGTTCTCAGACAGAGAAAGGAGCAATGCATCTGACTCCATGTTCTTAGAAGGCTAATTTATGATTTTATATTATTTTATTCTTTGTTCTTATAAGGCTAATTTATTTTTTTATGAAATTATTTTATTGTTTAATATTAATGATATTATTTCATTCTTTAATTATAGTATTATATTATATTTATTATATTATATTCATTTTCTTGTATTTATTTTATTCTATTATATTTATTTTATTTTCTTTCCTTTATTTTATTTTATGTTATTTGTTATAATATATTTGTTATATTATAGAGTACTATACTAAACTATACGAAAGAATACAGAAAGGATACTTACAGAAGGCTAGAAAGATAATAATCAAAACTTGTGACTCTTTCCAGAGTCCTGACACAGCTTGGCAGTGACTGGTCATTAAGTCAAAACAATTCACTTGAAACCAATGAAACAATCTCCAAACACATTCCACATGTGAGCACAACACAGGAGAAGCAAATGAGATAAGAATTTGTTTTCCTTTTTCTCTGTCCTTCAGAAAGACTCCTCCTTTTCTTTCACTGCCCCTCATAAGGTGAGGGGTGAGGGTTCAGCTCAACCACTGCTGTAAGGATGCTCCAAGCGTTTATTTAACTCCACATGTGCCTCATTTCCCCCAAATACCTTAAAACTCAGGATGAAAAACACTATTATCCCTGTGTTTGGGAAGGGCCTAAGCAAATATTCACCCCAAGAGGGAAATCTGGCCATGTCCAGGTAGAGCAGGCAGGAGGAAAGTAAAGGGAAGAGGGAAAATGTCACATCTGACAATAGAACCAAGAACTAATTAGTACTGATTGCAAGAATTAGTCTCCTCCTCCTCCTCAGCAGGTTGTGACACATTTGTCTGTGTTCTGGTGTGAGTGTTGCTGGTTTCTGGGACCAGCACAGGTAATGCTGCACACATTTTCAGGTCCTGGCAGCTGGGGAAGAAAAGCAGAGGGTCACTCCTGCTCCAGAGTCTAATAACCTGTTTCACACCTGCCTTTTGAGTAACTGGGGCACAGTGAATCTCTGCCCAAGCCCTGTAAAGGATTTACTTTCAAGGAGCAGCCTGAAATCTTGCAGTCTGGGTGGCATCCACTGGTGAGAGCAATCATTGTTAGTGTAAGGGCCTTCCTGCTTCTCCACTGGCTACACCAAAACCTGAAACTCCAGATTACTGCTCTGAAGTGAGGGGTAGCTGCCCCTGAAAGGAGATATTCTATTGTCTGTACATGGCCATGCACTCCCAGTCATGGACAGGTGTGGGATCCTCCCAGGAGCCACTGCAGGACAGCAAAGCAGAACTTTATCCTGACAAAAAGTGGGCAGTTGCCTTTGAATTTATCTCTCTGAACCAGCTTTGCCAGAGTTCAGAGAGATAAATGCAAAGGAATTGGTGTAGGAGATGGAGTGTAACCCTGGGAGTGGGATCCTGTTTGAAAAGCTGGAATAACTGAGTTAGTTTAGTTACAAACACAGTGAGATGAGCTCCTCAGCCTCTTGATGATGACTGGATTGCACACAATGTACAAGGATCCACAATGTCACAGAAGTGGATTTTTCTGCAGCTCTTAGGTTTCTCTTTGAAAGGCTCTTTCTCAATGCAGATTTTCACTATCCAGGCCCAAATCACAGAGCCCAGATGATGCTGCTGAATACATGCCCAAACCAGGAACCTGTGAGAACATCACAGCCTTGCAGCACAAGTTAAAGCCACAAAATACCAAAAAACTGAAAGTCCAGCCCAGCTGTGAGCACACTCTCTGTGTGTTCAGATTTAGACTGAAAGGGGGATGTGAGAGATGGGATTTACTGTGGTGAGGGGGACTTTCTAATTGTTTTGTGGGCATTTGGAAAGTCCACACTGTTAGACCTGTAGCTGGCTCTATTTATCCAAATAATATCTGTCTCTTTCTAAAGTCTGCCTGCTGTAGATCTGGTCAAAAACTGAGCACTGGAAGTAAACTATGCAATTACTTTAAATCTTTTTTTTTTCCCTTGCAAGTTACTTGTAAACCTGTCTTTATTTCCACAGATGTATTTTCCATTCAAGGTATTCATGAAGCAACTCCTGCCAAAAAATTTCAGTGTAGGGCCTGTTTTCCAGAACGATTATTTTAGCTGTTTACTCTTTTTACTTTTGAAGTATGAAAGATTCCCTAAATGGTGAGGTATTACTTCTGCTTTTCATCCCAGAGGATTGTAATTTTTTTTTTTTTATCCAAAGAGTAAGAAACTATAAAAAGAAAGATACAACATACAATATAGGACCTCTTTTGCATTATGAACAGGGATGACATTTCATCCAGCGCACATCCCTTTTGTACAGAAGGTAACTGCAAGGAAACATAAAAATGTGAATCTAATAAAAATATGGAGCCATTTAGTATCAGCTGCTGTGCTGGGAGAGGTGGAATGATGTTGTCTCAGTCATCCCCATTGAAAGTTTGGGATATTGGTTTAAATCACCAATGAAACAGGGCTGTGTTGGGATGTCAGATGGTGAGCTGAGGTTCAGAGCTGAACAGATTTAATGGGCCTTGTGCTGCTGAAAGAACTGTCCTGTATGGCTCCCTCCTCCCTTCTTCCCCCTGCAAATCTCTATGGAAGGGTTGGACAAAAAGTCAGGGGGACAATAGCACAAACAAGTCCAGGAAAATCAGCCAGAGTGTTTCTATCAAAGCCATACTTCTAATTTATAAACCTGTGTTTCCTGAAGCAAAAGGAAATGGTGGTGGGGTCTTGTTGGATTGTTTTGTTTCCATCCCAAATGTGTTTCTCAGATCCCAGCTATCTCAGGATGTACTCTGCTATACCTCACAAGGACACTGCTCTCTGCTTGGTTTCTTGTCAATGACAGGTGTTTAATAGAGGAAGGTGAAAGTTTCACTTGGAAGCCACAAACAGAGCCACAAATATGCATCCTTCAGATTAGATAATGTCAAAATTTTACCTTTTAATAGGTAAATTAATATTTTTAATTGAAATCTTTTCATTCCAGTTTTATTTATTTTCTTAGCACTTGACTGGCTGGCACAAACCAAGTAAAGCTGCACATCTTGTGCCTTTTTTCTATTTCAGCACCATTTCCTTTTTGCAGCTCTCTCTCTACACCATTTGAGGTTTTGTTGGTCTTCCTAGAAGTCAGAATGGGAAAGCAGACTCCTTGGAAAGACACAGAACTAGGGAATTTTTGTAAGGGAGAAAGTGGATTAATGGGAGAGACTTCTTGCTGTTAAAAAGAAGTCATAGGTGCCACTTCCAGAGAGCTGGTGTCTAATTTCTCTAATGCAAGCTACCACTTGTAGTGTGGTCAGCAATTGTGCCAGGGCCTGTAGGGAGCTGAAAAGTTCCAATATTTATTTTTATCCTGCTATTGGCTTATGGAATTTGAAGGTACCTTTTTTAGCTTGCATAACTGTAAATATTGTTACTGGACCTCCCGACCTCTTTTCTATGTTTGCTCACCCCAATATTTGACCTCCTAACCTGCCCCAGGAGATGGCAAATTCCACAGGCTGATGACATGCTGGATGTGGGAGTCCTGTTACAGACACTTTCAGTTTTGCTGGTTGAGCTCCTGTTCACGCTTCAGAATGAGCAAAAGACATTGGGGACTGACCAGTTCTCCTTAGAGCCTTCTTAAATCTTGATTTCCTTCTCCTGCTGTCTCCTACCTGAGGACAAAGGTCCATTGTTTTTATTTTAGTTACCTGCCCAGCCTGTCCCTGTTGTGTAAGAAATGCTAGGAGGTACTGGCAACTGCTTCAGACACAGGACCCTCAGTCTATAAATACAAACTCCTATTTCTGTATTGTATCATAGTCCATTTCATGACTGCTCCTGCTACTCCATCCAGGAGCTCTTTGAGGAGGAGTGAGTCAGGAGTTACAGTGTGCAGTGCACATTCCCCGAGATCTTCCCAAACCCACAGCTGGAAACTTCCAAGGAGATAGCTGCTCAGCATTCCCTGCTCAAAAGAGGGTTTTTAATGTACTTTCCACCTAAAACACATTTTTTTCCTCTGCCACTGACCACTCCTCCCCTTACCTCACACTTGTCAAGTCACACCATTTACAGGACTCTCTGCTTGTCTCAGCCATTGTCCTGATTCAGGATTCTGCCAACTACACCAATTTGTCATGAACAAATGATTTGGGATTTAGATCACTTCGAGAATCATCTTCAAAGATATTTGTGAAAGTGATTTTAATATAATGCTGTAAAAATGTTTGATGGCAAGTCTGTTATTACACAGGGCAATCATTTGAACAATAATTTGAAACTACCAAGGCACAAGTAAAAGTTACCAAGAAAAACCAACAGTCACTGAGATAAGATCAAAGGTACCAGGGCATAAATCAAAGTTATCATATTACAAGGTTCTGTGCAGTATCAATCACTTACCAGAGATGTGCTGCTGGTAAAAGGTCTCTGCTTTGAGAGGCAGCCTGGAGGGTTGTCACAGCGCAAGGGGAAATCGCTGCCATGCATCCAGGAGAGCCCAGAGAAGGCTCACTCAGGCCTTTATTTATAGAATAAAGTGGTTGGCTTGCAGTCAAATTACATGTGATAGTAAAGGTATGCATGAGACTCCTTGTACCCACAACTTACTTTGTTCCTTGATAAATGAGTCTTGGAAAAGGCGCTCACTATTCATGTGTTAATCGCATGGCTGGTGTTCCAAGCTCATGCCTCGATGCTCACTGGGTCAACCCTGCTGCTTTGTGGGTTTTCAGACAGCAGATTGGAACCAGAGGAGCTCTGGGTCCATCCTTTGGAGTCTGAACCAAACTAGATTCATTTGGTTAAGGGGTTTTATTTATTACACCAGTGGGTAACACTCCCTCTCCCATAACTGTATTTCCTGATCATGAGCATGCCAGAGTCTGTGTGCATTCACCTGTGTTTTGTGCTGCCTGCTGGCTTCCCCAAGAGGAGTCACAAAGGAAACCTTAGCAGCAGAGTTATTTTTGGGGCAGTTTGTAGTGGTGCACAATCTAACCTCCCTGCTCTAGAAACAGACGGGATGTTCTTCTCAGTCATGCAACTCAAGGAACCTTTGGCCTTCTGGACTTAGTTAATTGAGTATTGTCAAGGCCAGGGATGCTGGTGTGATCATTTTTGGCTCTTCACTTAACCTCAAGGTGGATTGACAGAGAACTCTAAACCAAAAATTTTGCAGTGGTCTATAAGATTTTTAAATAATTATTTTTTTCATCTATTATACCTGGACTTTAAATTCATTATAGACCTGAAATGTTCCATTCAGTGGAGCAATTTAACATACAGGGAGTTCATTGGACTTTTTATTTAGCATAATTTTTTTGTCCTCTCTTTACCATCAGTTCCTGGCTTAATGATGTCTATATTTTCCCCCTTATTGTCTAGTTCTAGGAAAGACTAACATTTATCTCCCCCTTAATAAAGTCTTAATATAGTACATTTTCACTGTCATAGCTACCTGTGCATCACTAACTGTGTCTCTTATTGAGCATAGCTACTCCCAGGTCTTCAAAAGCTGCTCTGCACCTAGTATCTCACTGGAGACACATTCTGCAGGTTTGGGGAGTACCAGTCCTCCTTTCTAGTTAAGGAACATTGTCCTGATTATTTCCAAGGGCACAAATCTTACCATTTTAATTTCTTTGACATGGGCCAAAGAAAAACAAATTGTGACCCCAGAGTGACTTCCCCATTGCCAAGTCTAAGGATGATTAAGACCATTTCAGACAGAAAAATCAGCTGCAAAGTTTGAACCTTTATGCCACCTACTCAGGGCTGGAAGCTGTGCCCTAGGCAATGCTTCACATTCTTCCCTTTACAGCTGTCTGAAGTGCAGATCTGGACTGGAACTTCTGAGGTTTGATGGGTGTTTGTGATCTGGGCTTTTGATTCCATTTCCTCTCTTTTTCCCAACCCTTGGGTAGTTGCCCTTTCTGAGAACGCACGCTGCACACAAGAAACACCCTTCTCAAAAAACATAAACTGAGTAGGAACACTTCTACCTTCTTAAAAAACACTCAGAGCTGGAACACAGAGAACTGAAAGAGCTTCACCAAGAAGTTTTGTTTCTCTGTAAACCATATGTAGGAAACCTTGGCCTCTTCACTCCCTCTGTTTGCTGTATTTATTTCTTTTTCTCCTCTCCAGATTGAGAGAATTTTCTGCCAAACAGAGAAAGGCTTTGTGAGATGAGGGGCAGATCAGACTTATGCATCTTGTAGAGTTTGTGCTGCCTCCTTCTGAGGGCTGAAGGCTAATCTCCTCCTCCCCTACCCTTCCTTCCCTAAAAAGCATCTCTTTTTAGTAATATCCCTCTTCTAACTCTTATTTTTTTTGAGAAAGGCTCATAACTGCTCTTGGCAGGATGTCTGCTGTGTTCTGCCACTGGTTTTTCTTCAAAGGGGAGCAGAGGAAAAAAGCGGAACTGAGATTTCAAAGGAAATTCTCTGCCAAAGCTGAGGAGCAAATGACACAAGCAGTGATGTTCCCCCCAAACCGTGGGTATCCCCCAGCCAGACTCACGTGGGGATTGGCGCTGTCCCCGTCCGAGGCCATCCCTGTGCGTGTCCCCAGCTCTGTCCCCGCGGCCGGAGGAGCGGAGCGCTCGCTGCTGCCGGAGCTCTGAGGCGGGCAGGGCGCAGCTGCTGGAACAGACCCGCTATTCATGTGCTCGTGTGCCGGCACCCGCCCGCCTGGCATGGCCCAGCCTGGCCTGGGGGCGACACGGGGGCTGGCACGGCTCCGCATTGTCAGGCAGCCCTGGAACAAGTGGCCCTCTTACACTTTCCATGGCACCCGTGTGCGTGGTGCCACCTCTGCGAGCACAGCTGAGCCCCATGAGCTCACTTGGGCAGGGAGCTGGGGATGCTGCCAGGGTACCAAGAGGTTCCTGGCATGGGCTGAGCAGCCACAGCCATCCCAATCTCTTCCCTCCCTCCCCAGCACACAGCAGAACTTACAGATGAAAACCCAAAAGGCGAAGAAACAAAATCCACAAAAGTTGTGTCTGCTAGTTCACAGCAGAACTTACAGATGAAAAACCAAAATGCAAAAAAAACCAAAATCCACAACAGTTGTCTCTGCTAGTTCACAGCAGAACTTACAGATGAAAAACCAAAAGGTGAAGAGAAATCCACCAAGTTGTGCCTGCTAGTTGCTGCTGCTGCTAAGATAGTGTTACATCTCAGAGAAAATTTATTCTTTTAACAGTCCCTTCTTCTCCTTTTTCTCCCCCTAGCCAAAATGCCCTTCCTTTTCCCTCCCCAACTTTTTTTTTTTAAAGTTGAATTTGATATGTCTGGTTTTAGCTGAAATGAAAACTTGCTTCTCGCTGAAGTTAAAAACAACTGTGAATGACAGTGGAATGGAAATGTGTGCAGCCAGAATCAAGTCACAGTGTGGAAAAACATGTTGTTATTATTATTAGGTGGGTTCCTCAGGCAGAAATATCAGCAATAATTCTCTAGATTTTAAAGAAAGTGCTACTTTGTGCTACTTGCAAATGAGGTGGGCATGTTTGGCTTTTGAAGGAGAATTTCTGTAGTTCCAGTAGCATAGAAAATTTATGGTAAGGAATATATTCTCTTTAAACAGCTCAGCCAAACGCGTGTTCTAATACTCCAGCCTGCCTAAAAGTGCTGACAAGTCTGTCAGTAGATGATCCTGTTGCATTGATGCTTCCCAGCAAAAGGCCTCATTTTGCAGTGAAAATGCTAGTGCTTAGTACTGCAAGTTCATTTCAAAGTGCTGATGAATGTAACCTCTCTGCATTCCTCTTATACAGCTTTTTTTTTTTTTTTTTAATGTATGGATTTATGAGCTGAAGCAGTGAGATGTGTTCAGGGACTGGTCTAGTGTTACACAGGAAAACAGGGCTGGGATACAGCTCATTTCATCCTGAGGGTTTGGCCTAAGGCTGAAAGCCCATCAGGAACCATTAGGCTGATTCTATAATCAAAAGCCACCACCAAGGTTCCTATTTTTGAATGAAAATTGAGGTCCCTGCTTCTTGTTATCACTGAAGTGATTGTTTGAGTTCTGCAGGGAAGTGCAGGTGAGGGGAAAGAGGTTACTCATTGCTGCTCTCCAGCACATGTTGGCTTTTGCCTTTTTATTTTTCCCATGGTATAAAGAGCATTTCACCCCAAATGCAGCCATCTGCTGCTGTTGTTGACTTGCTGGCCTGCTAGGAACATATATGTTAACTAAAATTCTCTGTGAATAAACTATTGCACAGATGCTAATATAGATAATTACCTGCTTTAATTTACTTTTTTTTCCCCTGTATTCTATAAAAAGATGTTATGGTTAATCAAGTTATAAATATATGTTGTTTATTAATATATAATTTACCCTGGGTGGGTGCCAACAGTGTACATTAAGGCATTCCTGGGAGTTAAAAGGGCTTCATCTTGTACAGGTCCTTTGTGAACAGGCTTCCAGCAAACAGCCATGAAAGCTGGCCAAAGATTTTTTGAGTTTCTATATAGCATAAAACCAGCTACAAAATATTTTCTAGTGGTCAGACTGGAATGAAGTATCTATGATTTCATTTAGCAGATGAACAAATAT
This sequence comes from Ammodramus savannarum pratensis, assembly GCA_020466415.1. Taxonomy (NCBI): domain Eukaryota; kingdom Metazoa; phylum Chordata; class Aves; order Passeriformes; family Passerellidae; genus Ammodramus; species Ammodramus savannarum. Next base: position 11,062,022 of record JAHXMQ010000028.1, on the reverse strand, counting down.
TACCAGTGCACAAATTTCAAGCAGGACTGCATGATATATAACAATGTGTCTTTTTGAAATTATTTTTTCTGACTATATCTAAATGCCATGCTAGGAGCTTTTTCTTTTTACACACTCTCCACAGAGGTATTGCAAAGAGCAGTAATCTTGTACTGTACCCTCAGAATAACTACAGAAATCAATCAAAACTTATGGCAACCCTTCTAAGTCCTTCAATCAAACCAGGTCCTCATTGCCCTTTCCCAGGCCAACATGAGAGAGGCTTTCTGCCTCCCTGGAAGGCTCAGGAACCAAACACATTAAAATAAGAAAACTACAAATAATAAAATTACTCATGGAAATGCTTTGTCTATGTCATTAATAGCAAAGCTCAGAGCCAAAAAAAAGTGAGGAGAGAGGGGAGTTTATTTTAAATTGGGTTATAATAGCTGCCCAAGAAAGGAGGACCTCAATGAACACAGTTATTTAGATATCCTTGTTTCTAAATGTGATTACAAAGAGCCACATTTTCCAAAATATCTTTCCAGTAACTGTTAATTATGATGCAAGAGTGCACAATTGTAATGGTCCAAAAACTCAGGCACAGAACATGCAGCCCAGCTTGCAGAAGGGATTGTGTGACACGAGGTGCAGCACTCACCAGTTTTAGATTAAGCAGCCCCTGAACTCCCTTCTTTTGCATAACATGAGTGGGACCAAGCTGTTCTAATGGGTGTTAATTGATTGATTGGTTGATTGGAGAGTTTTTTTTTGGAGCAGAGATGGATGGCATGGGGGAAGAGCAGTGATCCCTGAAAGGAGGGTGGGGAGTATCTGGGGCATGACGGAAAACAAGTCCATGATTTTCCTTGTGAGATCAGCCCAGAGCAGAGGGGAGGCTCAGAGGACCAGCCCCACTCACTTGGGAGCAGCACACAGGGCAGAGTTGCTCATTTCCATCCCCATCCTCTCCCCTCCCTTGTGCCAGCCCAACCGCTTGCGCAGCCACCCAAGCAACCAGACAGAACTTCTTCCAGCTGGAAGGGAAAATAAAGTTGCAGGCTATTTTTCTGGCTGGGATCAGCTCCCTGACCTGGTTCTGCACATAAGTGAGCAAACACTTCCACTGGCAGCAGGGAGGGCGTCGGGTGGGAAATGGAAAAAGCAGCTGGGAGTGGAGGAGGGTGGGGACCTGGATGTGAGAGCCCGGCAGCATGGGGAGAAGAGCTGAAATGTGTGGGCTGCAGGTTTATCCAGCAGAGACACCCAGCAGCAGAGAGCAGCCACGCTCATGAAGGCTGAGATCTCTGCAGAAATTCTCTCCCCTCCACTCTCAGATTTGTTGCAGCATTTCAGAGATGGAACATTTCAGTAGGACAACTGCACTTCTAACAGGGGAGCTTCTCTTCTTAACTCTTGACAGGCCCTCATCTTGTATTGCAGAAGTGGGTTGGGTTTGGGTTTGGGACACTCTTTCTCCACCCTGTAATTCTGGGTGACCTCTGCTCTGTGTCAGGAAACAAGAGTGCTGTGGGTGCATTCACCTGGGAGGATAAGAATACAGCCTGACCTGTTCAGTCCTACAGAATGAAAACCAACAGGGATCCTGAACTGGAAAACTCCAGAGAGAGGGAAATATGCAGCAATAGCACAGGAACTAATTAATAAACTGGCCAAGAAAATATGCTGGGTTAGAAAGTACAGGAAGGTTCTTGGCTGCCTTAGGTGCTCATGCTCTGAAGAAACCAGCAAGGACAAACAAGTGAACCAGACTGGGATAGAGTCTGCAGAGTTTGCCACAGGGATCACCTGTGACTGCCAGGGACTGCCCCTGCCAGCCCTCCTTGTCCCAGCTCCTCTTTTCTGTGTTTCAGAACACAGAAATAACTTGAAAAGGTGGAAAAGCACAGCCCAGCAGAACTGCAGTGCATGCTACTGTAGTGTAGGCAAATACCTAGATAGGCAAAGGCCAATTTTCTGTGGTTTCTTTAGGAATATTAGTCCCTTTAATTATTGGTAAGATTACAGATCCTGGTTGGCCAGACTAGCTTCACCTGTTAGAGGAGAGAGCCACAGAGAACAGCCCAGTGTTTGGAGGAGTAATTCATAATTTCAAGGAAGGTTCTGGATCAAGGAGCACACACATGCAAGCAGTACTGCTAAAATTCTCCCAGAAGGTGAGAAATGAACATATATATCTCCAAAGAATCATTAAATGTTATGAAAGCAAGGCTAGAAAGGATATTAAAGAGTCACCCATCCCTCCTCCTGCTCCAAGAGCACAGCAGGTCAGGGGTATCTGCCCTGTTCACACAGATGTTGATCCAGCCTGCTTTGAAAGTGCTCCAGACATGTTGATTTCCAAGGCAACCTATCCCAGTGCTTCAGTAACACCATTCTAACAGCTACAAGTGGTTTTGGTAATACTTAATTTAAAAAAAAAAAAATGTCCCTGCTGCAGTTTTAGCCTGTTATTCTTATCCTCTCCACGTGGGAGAGAAGAGATTATTTCCTTCCTCTTTGCTACAGTTGTTTACATTTTTGAGGACTGTTATCATGTCTCTGCTCAGTCTTCTCTGTATTTAAGAAAACAGAAATTCTTTTGCTGTCTCCTCATAGGTTATATTTCATAGGTCTCTGAGTGCTGGTGCTGCTATCTGAACTCTTTCCTGTTAAATTATCAGAGAGTTTTGGGCTGTTGGGAGTCTGCATTAACACAGGTGAAAATGGTCATGGGGGTGCAAGTGGGAGAAATAACAGAGGAATAATCTTCTGTGTATTTGGATTGATAATGGGAGTCAGGGCAGAGACTGTAATTTTTGTGGGGTCTGACTGAGTAGTAGTTTTCTGTTTGTCCTTGAGAGAAAAATCACTTTTTCCCTCCAGAAGGCCAGGACAGATTCCAGACAAGAAAAATTCTTTTAGCGCTCTTCAACTTTTTAAAATGTTGTGGCAAACCACAGTGAGAGTGAGAATAAAGGTGGATCAGGTTGTGAGGAGCCCAAGGTCACCTCCTGAAGCTCAGGTAACTGACTATTGATGATTCCCAGAAATCCTAGCAGCCCTGACTTGCTTTGTCTGACAAAAGAAGGATGTGTCCCATTTGGAGAGGAGTTTTTAAGGCCTCAGTGTTCTTTAGTTGTTGCTAGACTATTGGATTTTTTTCTCCCTTAGTCAAAAATCTGCACCTGGAATGCAGATTAAAAATATTAATTAACCCTGACAGGAGATATCACTCCAGAAAGAGGGAATTTAGTTTGACTACAGCCTGACTGGAAGTTTCTTGAGCTCTGTGAGAGCCTGAGTGGACAAATAACTCCCATGTCAACCCTTATCTCCACCAGGGGAAGGTGTGAGAGGTTAGAGAAGGGTTATGTGCATTCCAGCACACACCCCCTCTTTTTAGCAGCTCAGCCACAGCCTACAGAAAGTACAGGTTGCTTCATGCTCTCTTTTTGTCTCCTTAGCTTGAGACAGACTGGTACCTGAAACTTTTTCAGCCCCAGTGGGTCAGGAGGCACAGAGGTGTGCCCCCCTCCACACAGCCCCAGTTTCATGGTCACTGCTGACATTGCCTGATCTTTTAGTGAGCCACACCACAGACTTCTGAGCTCTCTACTGATTACCCAATCATTTTCTATTTCACTTCTTCACCTAAAACTTGCTGACACCTAAACTTCCACGTTGAAATTTCTACTGACTGCAGTGCTCATGGCCTTGGTTCCTATCTGAGTTTGGCCTCAGCAGTGTTTCCCAGCCTTGCAAGCCATTTTCCAGGGTAAATCTTGGAAAACTCAGCTAATTAAGAGTCCCTCTTATAACCTCCTTTAGCTTTTTTTTTCTGAAAGTCCCTGAATCTGGCCCTTGGGAACTGGGCAAAATAAAACTTCCTCTCTTCCCCCTTTTTTGCTTGAACAAACTCTTCCCTGGCTCTGACCCTGGCAGCAGATCTCCCCAGGAGCACATTTTCCATGCTGCGAGCAAATGCAGCCTGTGTGGCATTTCACCTGGATGACATTTAACCAAGGACCTAGAATTTGAGGCTGGAACAGAGCTGGGGTGTTCACACAGACTAATTCCCATTATTCAGATCCCTCTGATGTGCTTCAGCTGGAGCTGAAAGCATTCTGAAAGCAGGAAGGGAATAAATCCTCTACAGTGAACAAATCCCAGTTCATGCTCCTTCTCTTGCACCCTCCTTCCTTCCAGGGCTCACCCCCATCTCTCCAGAGAGAACTGACCCAGCAGCCACCCAAAATCTGGAAATGGTGTTTCAATGGCATTCCCTTCTGCCACCTTTGTTTATCCCCATCCTGATGCCACACATTAAATATAAAAGAAACCCTCAGCCTTGCTTACTCTGTCCCTTCCCCCATCTCTGCCCTCCTGACAAAGTTTCCAAATAAACCTTGAAAGCCACTATCAGTTGTAAAAGGTCTGATCAATGAAAGACACCGGAGTCAGTAACATGAAACCCTTTGCCTCAAGATCTCAGAGCTCCTTGCTGAACTGCAGCCTTTAAGGTCAGGCATTCTTGCTGCTGTTTGGCTCCACGTCCATTGAATGCAAGGGGCAGCCCTGAGCAGGTTATTCCTCTGTTTACAAAGCAAGCAGCTCACTGAATTCTGGCAAGGCAGAGTTTAAAAGGCCATCCTCACCTAGAGGGACAGGGAGAAAAATGGGGAAAGGTTTTGTACAGCAGGACCTGGAGCATCATTTTCAGATCCCCTGAGTATTGATGAGCTGCAGACAACAGGAGCAGCAGTGACTGCAAGGCACTGAAAATGTAATTTGCAAATAAATGTTTTAAAAGAAAAATATGTGGAGGATAAATAAAGCCAGTGCATCCTACAAAGCCCCTTTAAATCCACAAAAAGTCCCCTTGACTACAGTTAGCTTTACAGCAGCCCTGAAGGGAGACAGGGGGAGATTCCATCAGTATTTAAGGGAGGAGGGAAGTTATTTAACAAGGTACCAATATAGGTACAATGGGTGAAATAAAACCAGCGGCACCTGACAGTAACAAACATAAAAATTTACTCATGTTTTGGCATCATGTCTCCAGGAGGAGGAAGACCCATGATTTTACAATGGTTCTAATTTGATGTGATTTAGCTCTGAGGAGTGTACAGCAATCAGGCACAATAGGTGGTGGAAGGTGGGATTAGGAAATTCAATGCAGTTATTGGATTTGTGTCTTGAATGTGCTTTTGGGTTTTTCCTGTGGGGTTCTGAGGGCAAACAGAATTTTTCATGCTCAGAAGTGGTTTCTGTACAGACATTTATGCATACATTTTTCCTCCCTGCTAGGATCTCCCTACAGCAAATGGGGACTGAGAGGTTTTAAAGTCTGATGTCTTCAAACAATTTTGTCAACAAGCAGCTGGGATTTGTTTACATTTTAAAGACAGTCTGTTCAGTTAAATTGCCAAGTGTTACAAGTGTTGTGGTTATGGCAATTCCTCAGGTCAGGATCAGAAATACAAAGTGGAATAATGTATATTATTCAGAAGGTTATGTTACTGAGGACAACCCACCCTGCAGTCAGTGGAAAGACTTTATCTTTCAAGTGCTTAAGAGGAAACACATACTGATCCAATAACTACATGCAAAATATATATTTATTTGCAGTCCTTTATGAAGTGATTGGGATGCTCCTCAAACTCCATTTTTTGTGCTGCAAATAGCAAATCAAACACTTCTGCTGGTTCGATGGGTATTTTACATTACTTGGTGCAGACACAAGTGCTACTAAAACCTTTCTGCTGGACTTTGTCCTCAGCATTTGTGATATTTGTGAGAAGCTCTTTTAAAGATATTTTGCAGCATATTTTCCCAGTGGAATGGAAGAATTTCAGGCCTGACAGTGAAAATCACTGGTCTGCACAGTTTTGATCCAGAATCAGACACAAGTATTTCACTGGGGTGGTTCCAAAGGCTTTGCTGGAATCCCTCTGATTTACACCCATATGAGATCAGCATTAGGCCCCAGTGTTTTCATTTTTCATTTGTTATTCTTGGCCCTAGTGTCCTTTACCACTGTTGAATACAATGTTCCTAAAACACCAGATGTGCTTGTGAGATGAGGGAATGTGGCAAAAAAAAAAAAGATTGCAGTGATTCACTAAACAACACATGATCTTCTTTTGCCCTGTGGTCTGAATCCTGGGCTTTTACATGAGCATAGCTGCATTTATTTCTACAAGACTGTTTCTGATTACCATTGGGAAATGAAGTTGTAAAATCCTTCCTGGCCTAAGTGCTTAACAGGATCATTGCATCATGCTCAGTATTAGCTTGTACAATGACTGATGCTTAGCATTATTTTGTAAAAATTCTGGATTTCAGATCACTCTGATAATATTTCCATCACTATATTACTGACTGGTTTGAAAGCTTTATGGGGTTTGTTGCTCTTTCATTACTTGCACTAATCAAATTAGGTGCTTGGAGATCTTAAGTAATATAGTTATTACACACAGCTCAGTTACCAGTTATCACACAGTTTATGCCAGTTAAAACTGGTGGGAGATCCAAATCTGGCCCAGTCCCAGATTCCTTTGATGTGGGAGGAAGAACAGGTTCAAATCTGCAGCGTGCTGGCCACTCCAGCCTCAGACAGCAGAGCATTAAACAAAGTGCTGAGCTTCAGTGTGAGTGAGTAATGTGACCAAAGAACCCATCTGCTCCTCAGCCTGCACAGCCAAGCCCTGGGAGCTCAGGGAAGCTGGGATCACCTGCATTATTCTGTGCTTGAGTATTTGGCTGCTGCAGCCAACTACTCAGAAAGTCGTCTGCTTCCAAGGTCTGATTATGGAAGTTACAGAGAATTGTTTTCTCATGCAGGCAGCAACAGTAAATTTTGTACTTTGGAGTAATGTTTTGTTCTCAGTTATACTGCAATGTATTTGGAGCAGGGCACTTGGAGTCAGAAATTCACCTCAAATTAATGCTGGGACAAAGGATGCCAGCATTGTCTCCAGTGAGTCTCCTTCTGCTGCACCCACTAAATCACACTGAAACCCAGCAGTGGGAGCAAGGTCAAACCTTTCCCTGTGTGTGCATGAATAAAAGCATTGGTGTGTCTGAGTGTGTCCATCCCAGGTGAGCATCAAGCAAGGGCTGCCAAGACCGAGGAGAGGAGGAAAAGGTGCTGTGCTTGATCCCAGCCTTGATTTCCAGGGCTCCATAATTGACTCATCCCCTGGCAGAAAGCAGAGCCCTTGTGGTAGACACCAACTGGTGGGATTGCATCTGCACAGTCATCCATTATGTCTGTTTCTATGGGCACAAGTTCTTCTTACAGGGTACTCAAAATGCAAGCAGGGTCAGTCCTTTTTCTCCTAAAAAATATTAGAGAATAGTGTTGGCAGCATTTTCCCCTGAGCCAATCTCCAACATGTTATTTAGCAGGCAATGTTTTATATGATTTAAAGTAAAATGAGGGATTTGGCTAATTGTGTCAGGTAAAATTCTGCATCATTTTCTTTGTAAATTTTTTTGTTTACCTCTGTCCAAAACTTATTAAGAGCATGATATTCAGTACTTTATGCTTAGATCCCTTGTGTAATACTTGCTCTCTGCCTGTCTCTCATCCCAGGGTGGTGCATTGCAATGATGAGCCAAGTGCTCTCTGTGGCTGCAGTAAATAATCAGGTGGTGAACAGCATTAGGTACTTGGAGGTCTTTGACCACAGAATACAGCATAAAGTCAGCTGCTCCTTGGCAGGAGTATGTGGGGGCACTGGATGATGGGTAAAGTGAGAAGGCCAGGTGTGCTGACAATCTAACCACATAAGCTGAAGATTTACAGTGATTTACTCACTCTTTCTCCTCTTTTCATATTCAATTTTGTAGGATCACAACAGAAATTACATTACTACATACGTAAGTTAAAGTGTTAAAGTCATTAAAAATAATTTCTATTGACTGAAAAATACCTGCTATTTTCACTGTCTTACCCAGTGCATTTCACCTGTGATGTGAGGGTTTAGTCCAAGGAATAAGACACCACATCTTATCTATGTTCATGCTTAAAAAATCCCACTTCTGTGATGGTTTTGTGACACAGATTGTTTTGACAGATGACCAAATACCTCTCCTCCAGAAGTGCTAAGGGCTTGATCAAAACACACTGAAAGTAATGGAAACAATTATTGTAAGATAGCCCCAGAACTTTGCTTGTGCCATTTCAAATGTCTGCTCTTTATGCTGTAAATCCTCCACTCCAGCAGGTTAATTATGTATCAGTATTCAGAATTTCTTTATGAAGTGATTGGGATGCTCCTCAAAGCAGTAAGTAAAGGCAAAATAAATATATGTTATTTTTCAGTCCACCATCCCATGCTTAGTTCTAAGTGAATTTCATGCCTGGAAAAGTGTCAGGTTGATGGCCCAGGCTCCTTTCATCTGCAAACACTTACTCCAGCACCAGAACAAAAGCCTTCTCCACACTGATCCCTGACAGCACATCTTCAAACTGCAGAGACTTCAAATGGCAGGCCCTTTAAGTCCTTGATCTGTCTGGCAGCCTCTGCAACAAAGGGGCAAATCTGTGATGGGGCTTTTTATGGCACACATCTCTAGCAGAAAAACTCGACTGGGAGTCTCAAATTGTCTCAGAGATCACTGGTGCCTAATATTATTATGCACTGCTGTTCTAAAAATAGTTCTGATTAGATTATGATAGATAAAACCCCACAGAAATGGCTTAGAATGCTAACAGTTTATTTTGGAATAAACAGAATTTTTTCCTAGTGAAATCTATCATTATGCTAGAAAAAAAATTCCTCCCACAGGAATTTTTTTTTCCTGTGCCCATTATCTAATATGAAGAGTGGTTTCGTTTGTTATATTTTTTATAACAAACCCCATGCAGTGGAAGCCAAGAAATATGATAACAAAAGCATTTCTCACAAACTTCTCCAATCTTGTGTAAATGCTGACCAGGCTACCAAATCACACCAGGCATCTGTGGCTGCCCATCATGTTGGAATACAAGTTTACCTTGATCCAAAGCAGAAGAGAATCCCAGTCTTTTCCAGTATATAATCCATAGCAAATTGAAAGCATACTGGGGATTATGAGTTTAGCATGAAAATGCATCCATCTTGCTTTTGGATGCCTGAAATAGGATTCCAAAATCAACAATTTATGAGTAACTAACTAACTTCATCCTGACTCACTTGGGGTTTTTTAAATTCTCATCATAGTAGAATTACTATTTGAAGAATAGTTCTTCTAAAAGTGGTAGAGAAAGGAATTTTTCCTGTCAGACAGCACCTGGCCATCTGAATGAAACCAGCATCCTTGGAAACTGGTATTTTATCCAGGTCACCTGCAGACAGAGGCTCTGAGCCTGCACTGCCTGCTCCCTGGTTTGGAACATCACCACCAGATGTTTTCCCTCAGCACTCAGGGCTGCTGGCAGTGTGCTTCCCTCAGTCAGGAAGGTGAAAATGGGGGAAGAAAGCAGAATAGCTTTACAAGCAGCTTGGATGGAAAGATGCTGATGGAGGAAAGTTCCTGTTCTTTGCCATCACAGGACAGTATTGCCTCCTGCCAATAATGAACACCAAGGACACTTGCCTGACAGCATCTCAATTTAAGATTTTTTCCCCATCATGAATCAAAGGGTAGGACCAATTCAGCCCACCAAATATGAAAAATCCCTATCTTGCCTCTTCCCAGACAGAGGCAGCCTGTTGGATACCCTAGAGGATGGGCTGCCTTTGTGCTGGGCTGCGTCTGTGTGCATCCCCCTCTGAAGCTCTGCATCTCCTCTCCCCTATTTGCATCCCTCATCTGGGACCCGTGCCCTTGGGCAAATTCCCAGCACCTGTGCACTTGTCATCACAGAGCTGGACCAGCTGCTTTGCCAGCCCCTGAGAGAGCCAGCACTGCCTGCTTCCAGCAGGGAAAAGGACAGCCTGTCCTCCTGCCAGCCCCTCCTCAACCTTCACCTTTCAGCAGCCCCAGAGCACACAGGGGTGGGGACAGCACTGGGACATGGAGCATCTGTGTCACCATGAGCTGTGTGCTGCCTCACATGGTGTGGCCCAGGGTATGACAGCAATCAGCTTTTCTTTGGAAGCAATGGGAAGAAAAAGAGAAATTCCACTCACATCACAAGGTTTTATTTTCAGGGTTTTTTTGGCCATGCCTCACTGTATCTGTCCGAGGTGTGTTCTAGCAAAACAGAGATCCAAAGGATAATAAAAACAATGAGAAAACGGAAACACAGAAAGGTAAGGAAACAATATAGAGCACAACTGAAAAAACAAATCATGTTTTTACACTTACAAATTCCCTCTCAGACTAACAGCTAGCCAGGAGTACTTTCAAGGAATAGGCAGAAAGCAATTAAATTAATTGCTATGACCCATAAGTACACATCATGCTGTAATTGATAGGTGACTAAAAACTGGCAAACAGCACAAGGACAGCCCAATTTTCCAAGGAAAGGATACAGTAGTCAGGCCTTTGATTTTGAAAATGCTTTTTATGAGTTCTCTACCCTGTGAGCTGCATGGATTTACTTCAGAGGGTTACACAAGCCTGAAAGCCTTTGAGCTTTGAACTGTCTGTACCAGAGTTCTGAAAACTTGTGATTGTTTCAAAGATCCATTTTGTTTGAAATGTTTTGTATATTTTAACTGGTTCATACCTCTATAAAATTTCTACTCTTTCCTCAGTTCTTTCAGTACAATTTAGGAGCAATTCCACAGAAGTCAGCGGTGCTTGTTGTAAAACCTGCCTCACTGAAACACTGTTTTTTTAAAAAAAAAAAAGTTGTTTTTCCAGCAGCATTGGTATTTCCTCCTCCTCCCCAAACCACCTCACCTTTTTCCAGTCATCTATTCTTTGGACTATTATTTTAAGTACACCAGTAACAATATTGATGTAAGTTCAGTCCAAATTGCTTAAAATCATAGAAAACCACGGGCAAAGGCTCTGGCTCCTTCTTTGTGCTCCATGAGGAACTGTTAGCACAAAAGCTGATAGCTGATAATGAGCAACCCTATGGAGAGGGATGCTGGAACACTGAGCTGTTTTTGCAGGCTGATCCAAAGTATAAGGAAGTTAATGAATGGCTTTATACTTCGGGCTCCGAGATGATGGGCTGGTGTCAGGTTTTAAGAGGATGGATAATAAGCTAATTGTTCTGAACAGATAACAGCAATTTGCAGCTGGATGGGTATAATAGGGCATTCATTGTAGAATGTGTTTTACGTGCAGTAAAGCTTTTTTTTTTACTCTCTATAAAGCTATTTACCAAGGAATTGAATACAAGAGAAAATTAATAATTTTGAAAGAGCTGAATTTCTTAATTGGGATGTTCTACCTGCACACCTGACAGCAAATTCATCAGCTGGTTCAAAGAGTAGCTATACTCCAAATGATTTCAGGATGTACCGTGGAGCATTGTGTGCTGCAGAATTATTTGCAAAGATAAATACAAATTTAATCAGAATGAGGAAAGATCCCTATTTTAATAAGAAGGTTCTATGGCCATTGTATTTGTAAAATATTGTAAAACTGGAAAAGAAGGTAATTTGATAACCTTATGGAAATGAGAGGCTCAGATATTTGAGTCATTTCTGAAGCCAAAATGGCAAGCCTGAGCCCTGGCACTGGCTGCAGCCTGAGCTCCCCTGCAGGCAGCCAAAAGGGGATCTCCAGCTGCAAGCCCCAGAGTCCAAGATAACAATCTCTTGGAAATGTTTGTGCCAAGAAGTGTGGCTCCATTACTGCTCTCCCACTAATGCAAAGGATAATAGAATCAGAAAGAAGCAGGTCTGGAAGGGGCCTCAGTAAGTCCTTTAATTGGTTTCCTGCCCAAAGGCAGAATGAACTGTACTTATGCTATTTCTGGTAAATGTGAGTCTAACCTGTTCTCAAAGGTCTCCTCTGATGGAGGCCTTGCAGGCTCAGGGCAGAGGGCAGGTGGTGATGATACCCAAGGTGGGAAGGCAGGATGGAAACGCAGACAGGGGTGGAGAACCAGTTAACCAGGAGGAGCTGGGTGCCAGAGCAAGGGAATGTGATAAAAAGAAGCAAAAAAAAAAGGGGGAAATCTCAGCTATAACATCTATAAGAAAAATTTAAAGAATGTGGAGCATAGGACACAAAAGCCAGAGCAGGGCTGTTTGTCAGGAATTAATTGAGGAAACCTGGATTTCATACAAGAGGGAGTTAGGTAAGAGAAGGAGGACTTGTGCAGCAGGAAAAGTGGACTAGTGCTGGAATCTTCACACATTTTATTATTTGAGTTTTGAAATAATTTTATTCTTCTTGTTGCTTAACAAATGATCCTACGAACATTCATGGAATTGTTGCCTTGAATTCTCTGCAGACACCCAGAGCACAGTTCCTGAATTGCTGTGATCTAGAGGTGATTGCAGAGTCTGCTATATCCATGAATAAGGGTCTCATTGTCAGCACTAAAGTGGTTCCATAGAAAGGTGAGAGCACATTATAGTCAAGTGTGAAAGCCTAGCTAGAGACATAAAGTTCTTCTCTGAACATCTGTCAAACAATGCTGCCACTGAGAAGCTGCTAGACTATTAGGGAGAACTTCCTTCTAAGATAAAATATTTGATATATACATTTTCACCAGCAATTTGTATCTGAAGGCAGTAGACCAGAGCCAGATGAGGGGAGGAATGTAGAGAAAGGAGGAGAAAATGGAGGCTGAGCCTTTAATTTGATATAAATTAGCTTGCTGTCTGTACTAGATGACATGACGTTCTCCATGACAGGCTGGAGACAAGTTGTAGAGGGCCATCCTCAGGACATTGTTGAGGTGCTGAATACTTGCACAGTTCTAATTTGAATCAGCCAGCACATTTAGGAGAGGAGAACAGGTGTCATTCCACAGCAGAGGTTAAACAGGGCGTCTGGTCAAGATCCCTTTTGGTCTGTCAGGCCGTGTATCCCAGAACTGTCCACAATGGGTGACCCCATTCTCAGCCTGCACCTGCAATGGAAATTTCCTCACAAGAGCAAGTGCTGCTTCAGACACTTGCATCCCACCTAAGCAGAGCCTAGGTGGCTCTGAGGAGCCATATGGCCTTTGTTAGCACAGGAGGCAGATGGAATAGGGAAGAGATTAAAGCTCCATAAAAAGAATTGGAGTTGCAGCACGCAGTATGTGGCTATTCATTATCACCAGACATATTGTCTTGACACTGATTGCAAACAGGGGTGAAAATCTCTACCAGGTAGAATAAATTAAACAGGTTTTACTTAGTAATATGCTTTTCAAGTCAGCAGAAATGGAAGCTACATTTACATTTTAGAGAAACCTCTCTAAGTCCTTTGTCTTAAAGGGATTGCAGCATTACTTGTGCAGAACTGAGATGCATTAGAGCTGCCCCAGGTGTTAGCAATGAGAGAAGCTTGATAACAATGCTTATCTTGCTTCCAAGTAAAGAACAGTACCATGCTACATCATCAGCTCTAGACCGAATCCCAGATTCCTTCATGGAGTAATGCTTGAGCCTGGAATGACCCTGAGGAGCCCTGAGTAAGAAAGGAGGCTCTGTAATATCCATATGAGGGGCTGGCTGTCTCACATGTAAGGGGCTCCCCATAATAGAGCTGTGCTCTGCACAGACAGGATAATAGTGGTGCCTTTGTGCAGGTAGGTTGTGCTGTAGAAAGCCAACATCTGGCTCAGGTGTCAGGTGTTGAATACATTAAATGAGTGCAGCAGAATTTCTCAGGAGAATATTGCTGAAATAATAAAAGGCTTCAGCAATGAGGCAGGAGCTCTAATAACTCTGATGCAAGTATTGCTTTCCTGCCTCTTTTCTGTACAACACTGAAATGTCACAGCATGTTGGCCAGCAGGCAGGTACACCACCACAGCTCGAGACCTTCTCTCCCTGCCTTTCCTAGAAAGTTTTAAATTAAATAGCTGAAAAGCATAATTCTGGATTCTCCTGGCATGAAAACAGATTTAGTGGTCATTCTGGCCACCACAAACAAGGGGTTACCTGTTTGCAGAGCAGCCAGGGCAAACCTGCAGTCCCTGCTGGTGAAACCCTGCCTGGATTCCACCCACATGACTTCACTTGTGAGACAACTCATGGTTGCATGTGTTGCTCCGAGGCCAAGTTTGAGGCAAGAGATTCCTTGTGTGTCTCCAGTGTTATTTTGGTATATTTTATTTGGCCCAGGATTTGGGAAAACAAAGGGGAGGTTTTCCATGGGGAGTGGAACAAGGAGGCAGGAAGGGCTACCATATTTCTGCAGACGGAAACTCCTACAGTGCTCGAGTCCAGCACTGCTGCAAGTGTCAACAGATCAAATGTGATACAGGAGGCCCTCTGCCAACTCTCTGCTACTGCAGCAGCAAGAAGCAGGGAAGAAAGCAGGAGCTAATATCCAGTACCACTGAGCAGGGTTCAGTCCCTGCTGCACAAGGATGGAGCAGGAAGAAACTGGAAACCAATTTCTCCTTCCTGCAGTGTGACATTGGCTTGCCCAGGGCCCCAGCAGGACAGGGCTGACCCAGAGGGGCTCACAGCCAGGCTCCTCATGCCATCTGCTGAGTCAGGCATGCTGGCACTGGCAGCATCTTAACGTGTGCACTCCTTCTCCCAGCTGCTGCCTCCCAAGGAAGACCCCAAAATGAAGGTGCCCCCACACACAAACGGTGCCCCCTCGGTGCCAGTGGGTGTGATTCAGACCAATAGCTGCTGTTAGTCATCCTCTTCCCAAGCACGAGTGGGACAGCATTTGATTATTTCAACACAGTTGGATGTGGGAGGGAAGGTAGGCCTGGAAACATTTTCCTGACAGCATACTTCTCAGCTCTTTTAAAACACCTCTCATGTTGACACTCAGCACAGCGTTTCAAATAAAATGCTATTTCCTCTTGTACAGCAGCAAGGAAAAAATGCTGTCACAGGTTTTATAACAAACATTAGGTAAGCAGCAATCATCCCCATTGTGCAATCTGGGATTCAGGTAGGAAAACAATCCATAGATGGCTAAGAGAGAAGCACTGTGTGTCTCAATAATCTAAATAAGGAGTGAACTGCTTGAGGGCCACAGAGAAAGGACAGGGTTGAATGGGTTAGTGGGACAATTTCACACAGCTAAGTGTGAAGAACAGAAAGGCGTAGTTTTGAGACTGGAAGTGAAAACTGACTGAAGGAAATGTGTGTTTTTTGTGTTCAGCTGACTTCTTGTTTCTCTCTCCTGACGTCACAAAAATGTGCTGTGGTCTGCCTACAGAAATTGCCTGTCCTTCTGTCAGGTCTGATCCAGCATGAAGCGTCACAGGAAATGTCTATTTGTACTATAAAAAACCAAAATCCTTATGAATGAGCTTGTAACCTTTTTTTTTTCCCTACCTTCTGCCTCAGTACTTCATTTTCCTCCTAAATTCACAATGCCCCAGAAATCTGAGAGCTGCCTTTCTCCTGCTTTGCTCTTGGGCAGACACATCAGAACTTCCTACTCAATTGTACCTCTCTCTGAAGGGCTTTGTGTTGGTCCTCTCAAAACCCTGCATGTACAGAACTCCCTTTGGAGGGAAGCATTCAGTGATCCTGAGCAAGTGTAAGGTTCTCCAAATCCACAGAGCAAATCTCTGAGTGGTAACAGAAGATTTGACAAGGAAATTATACATATACAATTTCTGGTTTACTTTGGCAGAGATTAATGGGATTCAAATAAAAAGTAGTTAAGATTGTGTTAGGATCATGACATTTCCAGCATTCCTAATATCATATGTCCAGACTAAGAGTGTTCCCTGCAAAAGCAGAGCCTGTATTGTGTACCACAGGTAAATAAATACAGGTAAATTCTGTCTGTCTATGAGCTTTTTTAAGGCAAGAATATTTCTTTCTTACCAAGCGAACTTGAAAGAAAAAGGAATCAAGACAGCAAGCTAAACATGCACTCTGAAATTGCTTAGTCCAACATTTAGAGCATGTTGTTGTCAGCTTGCATTTTTAAAAACTCTGAACCAGCCAGCTGAGTTAGCTGAGCTGCTAACAAGCAGGTCAGAAACCACACCACAGTGGTGGTTACCATTCTCCCCTGCACAGAGCTCTCAACAGCATTGATAAAATGATATGAACAGATTAATATCCCAGTGCAGTGTACAGGTGCTACCAGTTTTACAGGCACTGAAGAGGGTGGATGTCCTGGTTTTGAAACAGGAGGGGTGGATGACCAAGAAAATTTCTATATTCAGGGTGGGTATTTTTTCCTCAACCAAGTGTTTCCAATGATGCATTTTACTGACAATGATGAACTCAATACTCTTCAAATCAGGGTGATGAGTTCTGTTTATAACAGTTTGCATAAGTAATCAGTTTCATGTTCTAATGCATCCCTCATTTTGCATGTTTTAACAGAGTAGATTTTGAATGCTCTTCAGGGATTATCACTGAAACAATGTCAAGTAATACAGTACCATCTTTGTCTTATTGGGACATTATTCCACATTCAAATATATTCAGACTTGTTCATTTTTCCATTCAACAATTCACCCAAGTAGTTCTAATGTTACTTTCCTGTGTTACATTAACCTTCTCTGGGGTTTAATGCTTTAAATATTTATAGACTGTTCTAATGCCCAAATAATCACATTTCTAGTCCTGAATACCTCCTGCATGATAATAACACCTACATTTTAACAGAAATTAGGCCTTTTAAATTAATGTAATTAAGTTAACAGAAATTAGTCCCTTAAAGGAGATAAATCACAGCATAGTGATAAGCCTTCTTTTTCTTGCTTTTTGTTGGTTTTAGTTGACTATCAGTACATGATCAGTGTTACATATCTGGTAGAGGGAGGGGATACAAAAGATTCAGATCCAAGGCACAGTCATAATTTTTCTGATGTGTCTAATAATATCATTGATGTTTGAATTTTGGACAAAGAAACAATTTTTTTTTACAGTTAGGAAGAAAGCTCGTGCAGATGTTGAGCACAGAATTTACACAAACTCAGACATTTGTGTGATTTGTGCAATTTGTGCCTCATGCTATCTTGGGCTGCTGCCAAAAGTGTAAGCTGCTCAGAGACTGTTTGTTTCCCCTGAGATTGAATATTCCCTGTAATGCAAGATGTTTTCAAAAAGTAATTTACTCACTGTGATATTAGAAGTCCTAATGAGTGGATCTATATTTCCTTCTGGGCTTTTTTCTGTTGGAAAATCCTGGCAAACCTTGTAATAAATGTTGTGTAATCTCTGTCACTTGTTTGTGGATCTAATTTTAGGCAATGGTGTTTGATTTGGGAGATTTTTACTACTTTAGGAGAGCCCAGAATTATTTGTCTTTCTATGACCAGCATTGTTTTGAAGCTGAAGTGATGTACCTGTAAATCACATCATCACCAAGAGCCTGATCCTGCAGACACTTACTGCTGTGTGCAGTGTGAAATGTCAATGGACTGTTCATAGGGCTTGAGTGCTGCTTCCCAGCTGTAGTGTTGCAGATTTGGGTGCCCACAACCCCATCTCCAGCACAGTGGAGGGGCCACTGATGGGCAGGGAGAAGGTGCTGGGAGCAAACAGCTTGTGGTTCCAGCACCCAGGGAAGTTCAGCACTGCATCCCAAAGTGGATGGAGTGAACTACAGGAGATTACTCTGCCTTATCCAAAAGGTTTTGTAATTTGTTCTTTATACTGGTAGCTCTGTAGAAACTCTGTCTACCTTATCTTAGTGTAGCTGCAAGTTTTGATGATGACTGCATCTAAATATATCTATTTCCTGGGGCTCTGTCCTACCTGCCTGGGGCAGTCAAGGAGTTATCTGAGCAGATAGACATTGCTCCTTCTATACTTCATAGTCTGGTTTTCCTGTGACCTAAACCACATTTTCTTGTGTCCCCAGCAGGCAATGCTTTTGCTTTCCAGCTATCAGTGGCAGTTAATAGTTCATGGATGAGAAGGGGAAGTTGTTCTCAGAAAATGAGAATATGAAACAGAAACATCTTAAAAGACTGACATTTCAGGATTGAAACAGCAGGACCACTGTGCTGGTATCAGAGGCAGATAAATTTAGCAAGTTGTTTCTAAGAGAAAGACATTAAAATAGAGGGGTCTTATACACACACACACACACACACACACACATATAATTGAATTACTTTTGAAAACATTTTGTCATATCTTAAAGGCACTATTGATTTCCATTCTGCTGTATTTGAGGCTACTTGATGTTGTCTTGAGTATCTGAATTAGTTTGGAGAGGCTGATGTTTTGGGATGGAGTCAGTCATGAACTGCAACAGATTCCTTGGAGCATTTCACTTAAGATCAAGCACAGCAGAAGATCTAGTGCTATCTGCAAGGCAGCTGCAGCTCCCTGATTCTCTTCCCAGTCTTGGACACAGATTTGAGCAACATGAGATCTGCTGTGACCTGTGTCATCTGGCAGTGGCCCCCAAGAGCTTGTTTACCCTGGATATTTTTTCATTGGATTATAATTACACCACTGGAATGACATGAGTGGGGAAACTCTGCACGTGTGGAGCAGGGGTCATTCAGGTACAGAACCCTGGCACTTTTAATGCCACTGTGCTTATGTTGTCAGTAAAGCCTTTCACTCCTGACAAACCACCACAGCAGCCATGCCTCAGCTGTGGGTTGCCAGCATGTGTGAAGTTCCAGCTTTGTGCCTCTGCTCCTGGTCCTGGCAGGCTGCAAGAGGAGCCCAAGGCTGGGAGTGAACAGCTCTGTAATGTGCTCAACTTGCCAGTCACTCCTCACACTGATTATTTGGCTAGGAGAGAAGTGGTCTGAGGAGGTATTCCAGGTTTTTATTGCTCCCTTCAGCCAAATGATCACATGTTCCTTTTTCCCTTCAGGAATCCTGCCTTGTCAGGGGCTCCATTCTAGAAGGTGTTGAGCCCCACTGTGAGGGGTGAGTGTTCTCTCTCTCTCTCTCTCCCGTGTCAGTGGCCATGGAGAACACTCATCATTTTTTGGGAATGTCCAACACATTTCAGAAAAACCCCTTCCAGTAGTGGATCTGGCAGAAATGGCACCAGAGCAGACTAATGTTTTGCATTTGGACCAGACTGTGCTTTTGAAGGACACGAGGAAGTTCATTATGCTGGATGCGAGCCTGCTCCTGCTTTGACTGAAGTGAGTAGTATTTTATTTTTGTGCTTTGATGTAAAGAGGAGCAGGACTGGACCTGCTGTGAGAGTGATTGATTTTCATCAGCTTGTGAGTGGTGAGCAGAAAGCAGGGCAGGTTGACTGCTGCACAGCATCAGTCAGTTACAAACCCAGCATCACCATCTTCTTCACACTTCCCTCCACCCACCTCCATCAAACAGCTCCTCTTCATTAAAGCAGTGCCCCTGCCTCTGTGCTTGCTTTAGAAGTGTTATGACACTGCTGTGAAGCACAGAATTCCCTAAAGCCTCAGAGAGAGAAAAGATAAATGAGGCATCCTGAGCAATTGACTAAAGACACAAAAAAAGGAAGAACACGATGCTGATTTCAGCAAATATCTCTGCTTCCACAACACTCACTCACTGTTTGACTACTCCATGAACTCGTTATATAAGGAAACATTGCAAGAATAGCCAGGAAGATGATGAAGAAAGGAGTGAGCCATGTCTTGCCTCTGCTCCCAATGTTGAATTTGGCTACAGCATCTGCCATTATGGCTTGACACAGTTTGAAATATACATGAGTATGAACAATCACTGAATCTCATCCCTGATAAAATTCAGCATTTGGGTTATTTTAAATTTTCTTCTGTCATGTTCTTGCTGTTCAAATTTATCTGAATGGATTATGTTTGGAGAATGTACATAGATACATATGCTAATAATAAACACAATGATTTATTAACTGCATTCAACAGGGAGCCAGCAGCACAGCCTACAATGAGCTCTAGACTAAAAGTGGTTACTAATACAGTGTAAAGTTGTGCTTTGTTCCTTCAAAAGCACAGGTATCAAACCAGTGATACATTCCTATGATGGCTCTCTCACTGGTTTGTTTTCACACGCTTGGAATCCATTTGTTAATGTAGCTCAAGAGAATGGTGAAAAAACAAGGAAAGAAAAAGAGTTGTGCTTTCTATTCTAGTAGCTGGAATGGGGGTGGATGGGTGGGTGAAAGGGAAATGAATGTTTCAATCTGATGAAGAAGCACATGCTCTGCTCCAGTTTTATGGTGCAGGGTTGTTGACATTTTCTGAAGCAGTAAATAAGAAATGTCACATAATTCATCATTCCTGGATTTAGTCCTTTTTATGCAGTCTGGCTGGCTGTTTCTCCAGTCCTTCAGCTCCAGCTCAGACTCTGCCCAGGTGTTTTGGCTGTGGTGTGGACCTGTCCTCCTGCAGGACTTGCAGACTCTGTAAGCCAGGACAGCATAAAGAGGGATGTTTGGTTTTAAGGCCTGTAAGATTTGTAACCCTTCCTCTTTCCAATTCCCATGGATCATGCCTGTGGAGAGAGCACCCAGGTCCAGAGGTTTGGGCAGGACTCACCATCCAATGCCATCTGATGGACCACCTCTCACAGAGCCTGAGGATTAAACTGCCTACAGGTCCTGGAGATGGTCACAATGATTTCATAACCAACCCAACCTCCAGAGCTACTTGCAAGTACAAAACCTCACCTAAAATAAATGAAACTGACTTGCTAGGGGATAAAACAACGCAAAACAGAATATTTGGCAAGTTAAACTGTCTCATTTCTCAAGCATGAGGTCTTGAAATATTTTATTTCATTTACTTTCAGCTTTAAGAAACAAGACTGAACACTGTGGCCGAGGCCTGGATTTAAGAAATGCCAAGGAAAATGAAGAAACTGCTACAGAAAAACTTGTACTGTCACTGTTGTAATATGGCACTGAAGCTGCTATCTGGTAATGGGCAATAAAACTGAGATGAGGAGTTTGCTTTGCAGAGCACTTAGGTTATGGAATAAAATCACATGCATCAAAATTATGGCATAGCCTCCTGCATTGCATAATGTATTGCATAAGTGAAAATAGAGAATAGCTGCTTCCCATTAAGACTTTGTCACATGGACAGGTCATGGATGCCAACAGGGGATGGAATTTCATGGAGAAAGCAAAACTGAAAAAAAATTTTGATTCAGTCAACATCAAAATCACACTTCATTCAAAGTCATTTTTTAAACTGTTATTGTTCCAACCAGGATAATTGTAACTATAAAAGGCTTGACAGAAGGATATTTTTATGATGTCAAGTGTAAGCCCTTTGGATTCTATCAAAAGATCATTTAAATCTCTTTGCCTGTAATTTCTCAAGTGTAGTCAGGCTCCTTCTTTCTGTGTATTCTTCTTAGAGCAAAAGGCAAAAGAAATATTTTTAATTGGTTGAGGAGCTCTGGCACCAAAACTATATTAATTAATTGTTTCTAAACATAGAATACATACAGAATTTACTTTAGGCTTATTAAATCTTGCTGCAATACTGAAATTTTCCATTTAGCCTAAACAGAGTTTTACAGATTAAAAAGAAATAAAACTGAAGGGAAAGCAAGCCCACACTCTTTATTACATTCATCTTTTTTTAGAATGACAAAATTAAATCAACACCCACATAAAATATAATTGCCAATATCATACCATTTCTTTTTTCAGAGCCAAAGAAGACAAAAATCCATCATTCCCACCTCCAGGTCAGCTGCTCAGCTCTTTTTTCCTGCCAAGATGATTGCTCTGCCTACCTCTGCCCAGAAGAGGAGCCAGTGAGAGAAGCTCGGTGTTAGGGACCTCTCAGTGAGGACCAGCCTCCCTGAATTTCAAGAGTGCTCAGGAATGTGCTGGATCAGACACCGGGGAGGTGCCTTTTTAAATAATTACCACAATTTTTTACTCAAAAACCGCCTCGGGCCCTCTGTGGCTATGCTGCAGTCTCTTCTGCAAAGTTTTTGGTTATTTAACAGAGGGAAAATATATTGAAGAGGAATGGGTGAGAGGCACTTGGGTGAGAAGGGGCTACAAGCAAGGTTCCCATGTGGTTCCCAGCTGAGTGGGGGATCTCAAGGATGGGGCTGGGCACACAGCTGGCACTGCCTGCCAAGCCCTCAGGTGGTGATGCAAGTGGAATTCACCGAGCAGCTCCGTGGCCTGGCACACACAGAGGGATTTATCACAGAGGGATTGCTTCAGGTAATGCCACAGCAGTGACATCGGGCACCCAATGCAGCAAGGGTTGCTCTCCACTCCTATCCAAAAGGGTGCTAAAAATCCACTGGGCAGGGGATTTTGGCCAATTTCTGAAGGCAGCCACAGCAGCAGAGGGGAGGGAATGGGGCCTGCATTGTCAGCCCTGCTACTGTGTCCTGCTGCTCTTAACAGTATAAAGGCAGCATGGATACACCTGCCGCTGCTGCTGCTGCTACACAGGAATTGTCTTTCTGCTGCCCAGAGATACCCTCAGTCCCACCAGAGGAGCTGCTGGTGCTGGCAGTGCAGCAGGGATGAGGCAGATTGAATTATGAGCTAATCAGTTTCGATCCAGCCACTCTGCTGCTAATCAAATCACCCTGTTCAGCCCAGCACTGGTTGGGAGCTGTCTGCTCCTGGTGCCAATGCAGCTCAAGTGGCACCCTGATGAATACACAAACTAAATCCATCTTCTCAGTTAAGGCAAGCCCTATGAGGCTTAAACCATGGAGAAATCTTTATTGTGGAGCTGTACAGCAAAACACTTCTGGTCCTATTTGTGAAGACTGTACCATTATTTTGTTGATGTTACCAAGGCTAAAAAGGATGTGCAGAAAGGATGCACAGAAGGATGATTACTATGTCAAATTTTATTTGTGAGGAGCATAAGCACATAAGAATTGCCCAGGTTGAAGATTTGTGGAACTCTGAAAAGGGCCACTCGTGCTACTTTTTGCAGAAGGAGTTAAGGCCTCGCATCAGCAACACACAACTTCCTCTAAACTGCTGGTTTAAAAGTTACTTTAAAAAAAGTATTTAAAACAACAGTGTGTTTGCTGGGAACATATTACTTACTCAGGGAATTTTCTTAGTTTTCTTTTTCTTCCTCAATGTAACTTTTGCTTTGTAGCTGCCTGACAGCCATGGTACAAAATCATTTGCTCCTTCTTCAGTACATTCCAGTTGACTTCAAAAGACTGCTGCCGTAAGAAGGAAAGTGCTCGGTTTTGGTTTATTCATACAAAAGAGGAACATGACATAAATAATTTAGATGACTCGTCTTTGCCAAAGCCTTGTTAACCTGAAAGTTCCCAATTCATGTCAGGGTTCATGTGGGCTCTGTACAGCCCAGGTTGAGCTGCAGCAGCCACAGGCATGACTGAAGTGGCCACAAGATAACACTTGTGTTAAGGGCAGAGGCTGTAAATTCTCTTTCTTTTGAATAATGACATTTACAGAGCAGTTAATTGCATTTCAGGTTGCTTGGCCACTTAGTGCCTCTTCAGATGGCCTAAATGGAGGAAAACCCCAACCCCCTTCGTGTTTGTACAGTGCTCACTATACAGAGTCATGGCTGCCCACGATTTTAAAGAATTTTAGAGGCTGTTTGAAAACATGACCTGTGAAAAACGCGTATTTTATGACTAGCTTTTTGCAAACACTAAAATGAATATTATATGTGTTATGTTAGAAAGTTATGCTGTATTAATTTTCTTAAGTAGTGTGTTAAGCATAGTTTTAGGTTATAACATAATGTTAAAATAGAAACTATGCTATGTAAGATATTTTTTGAAAAAAAGAGAGGAATGAGGCACTCGCACCGAGGTAGCAGCCACAGGACACCTAAATCTTTCAGAGAAAAAGAATTTATCAGGAGAAATGAACTTCGTCCTGCCTTGCTCAGCCATGAAGATGCTGTCAGGATTAATAGGAAGAAGTTGACACTGACCAGACAGAATCCTGTGTTTTAATGGAATTTATGCATCATGTATGAGATGTATGAATATGCAACAGGCTATTGCTTTTAAGAGTTAATCCTTTGTTAATGTGTGTCCTTTTTTGGGCTTATTTTGCCTAGAGAAAGGTACCCAGACCATCCATAACTCTTTGTTTTTATTGTCTCCTATTGTCCTAAATCGTAATTGTCCAAACTTTTATTACTCTAATTATATTACTAATTTTATAACTTTTAAAATTTTAAAAACAAGTGATTGGCGTTTTTCACATGACCTCATTGCTGTTTTAAGCTTCACAGAGGGAAGTGGAGCAGCAGACACTGATCGGATCTATCTGGTGACCTGTGACAGGACCTGAGGGAATGGCCTGAAGTTGGTGGAGTTTGGGTTGGATATTATAGAAAGGTTTTTCCCCCAGAGGGTGGTTGGGCACTGAACAGCTCCCCAGGGCACAGCACAGCCTGACAGAGCCCAAGGAGAATTTGGACAATGCCCTCAGGGACACGGTGACTCTTGGGGTGTCCTGTGCAGGGCCAGGAGCTGCACTCTGTGATACCTGTGGGTCCCTTCCAGCTCGGGATATTCTCTGAGATATACTTATCTACCTATAGACAACATCTAAATAAATACATACATCCCAAATATTAACGTGTGGGTGTAACACAAGACTTGAAGAAGCGAGCAGCGCAAGCAGACCCGGCGCCTTTTGAACGGCCGGGCGTGTGGAGGAAGGGGCGGCCGCGCAGGACAAGTTTCCCCACAGAACATCGGCCCCCTGGCCCTCGGGGCACACCGGGATTCTCCTTCGTCGTTCCCTTCCTTTCCCTCCCCTCCTCCCTTCCTCGCTCCTTCCCTTCCTCCCATCCCGGGAGAATCCACGGGCGGCTCCTCCGGTGCGGCTCGGCCGCTGCAAACTACAACTCCCATGGTGCCCCGCGCGCGGCGGGCGCGGCCACCTCCCCCGGCGGCGGGGGGAGGGGACGATGCGCTGCCCGGGCTCGGGCGGGGCGTGGCCGGCGTCGCGGCCACTCCTCCCCCCCGGACCGTGTGTCGGTTCGGGCTCCCGCCGTCGCCATTTAGCGCCGAGGCGTCGCCGGGCGGCCGCGGCGGCTGCGCTCGGTCCTGCCCGCCGGGCGCCACCCGGACTCGGCTCGGCGGCGGCCCCGGGGAGCGGCAGCCCCGGGCAGCGGCGGCGGCAGCTGTGGGCCGCGGGCAGCAGGAGCAGTAGCTGGAGAAGAAGAAGAAGAGGAGGGAGGAGGAGGAGGGTTTCCGGCTCCGCGCGAGGCGGCCGCGGCTGTTGGAGAGAGCGCGGCCCGGCCGCGCGGGCGGTGGCTGCGCCTGCCGGGCGGTGGAGAGGCCGCGGCCGCCATGGGCGCCCCGGTGAGGCGGGGCTGAGCCCCCCGGACCCCTTTCCCTGCCCTGGGCCTGCCCGGGCCTCTGCCGCTCGGAAGCGAGTGACTGAGCGCGGCGGCTTTCTTGGCGTGCGGGCCTGCGCCCCGCTCCCTCCTCGCGTCCCGGCCCCTTTCCCTCCCCTTCCCGCAGCCGGGCCGGCCCCGCGCTCTCTCCATCGCCGGGAGTAGCTGCGGCCGGCGAGGTACCGGCGTCTCCCCGGTGCTCGGGCTTTCCTTTCTCCCGCCGTCCCCCGCTCCAAGCCGGCGCCCCGTGTCTGCTCCCGGTGCTCCATGTCGGCCCCGCTGCCCGGCTCCCCGCTGCAGGATGGATGCATACGCTGACCGGGGATCCACCCCGCCGGCCCAGCCTCCCAGCTCCGCCGAGAGGAGCCCTTGGGACCCTCCTCTGTTGCAGCTGCAACGGCAGCCGCGGCCGGGCGCGCTCCCCGCTCAGTGACCGGCCCTTGCCTCGCCTCCCGCCGCCGCCCCGCCACAGCCGCGCTCCCCCGGGGCACCATGTCGGGGGACGCCGCCGGCAGCGGCCCCCCGAGCCCGCGCTTCCTGGTGCCGCCGCCGCCGCCGCCCAAGAACGGCTCCAGCTCGGACAGCTCCGTCGGAGACAAGCTGGGAGCCGCCGAGCACGGAGCCTCCGGCGCCGGCGGAGCGGGCGGCGGGCCGGGCAGCGGAGGCCGCAGTGAGGAGTACCGGCGCCGCCGCCACACCATGGACAAGGACAGCCGAGGGGCGGCCGCCACCGAGCACCGCTTCTTCCGCCGGAGCGTGATCTGCGACTCCAACGCCACGGCCTTGGAGCTGCCCAGCTTGCAGCCCGCGGCGCCCTCGGCCCCCGTGTCGGGAGGCAGCTCGGCTCCCTCGGTGTTCCCCGCCTCGGCTGCCGGCCGGACCCCTTACGCCGCTGTCAGCGCCACCGAGGCCGACTCGCGGCCGCCGCCGCCCGCTCCGCTCCCGCTGGAAGGACAGGCTGCCGAGGAGCCCCCGGCCGCCAAGGATGCCGCCCCGCTGCTGCCCAAGGAGGAGGAGGAGGGCGATGAGGCAACTGCGCTACCCCCTAGCAGTGTCGCTGGCGGCCTGTCAGCTGCCAGCCGGGAATTCGAGGAGCGGAGAGCGCAGCAGGAAGACATCGAAGAGCTTGAGACCAAGGCGGTGGGCATCTCCCCGGATGGCCGCTTCCTGAAGTTTGACATCGAGATTGGAAGAGGCTCTTTCAAAACTGTGTATAAAGGACTGGATACTGAAACCACTGTGGAAGTTGCCTGGTGCGAGCTACAGGTAAAATAAATAAATAAAAAAGTGGGATTTATTACAGTACAGTCACTCTCCCAGGTGCTAGTCATTGTGCTTGAAGGGGATAAAACCTATCAGCTCCAGGTCTGCTTAATTCGAAAGGAGCTGCAAACCTTACCTGAGGCTGTCCTTTGGAAAAAAGGTGCATCCTTTCCATGGAGGCAGTTTGCCTTTTAATTATTTTAAATACTGTGCTCTCTGAAGAGTCTTTTAGCTTTATCATCACAAAACGTGCTGCAGTTCTGTTTCCTATGGTGTCTTGCATTTTATACCTCCAAAAGGTAGCTTGGAGGATTGTAAAATCACTTGTGTGCAGCTTCAGCGAGGCTGAGGGAAGATGTGTAAGTGAATGTCGACTTGAGCTACCCTAAACGTCTCAGAATTTGTTTAGGTGTTTTTCTTAGGAAAAAAGGTGAAAACATTAATTTCACAGACATTTCATAGGTAGTGCCAGTGGATTCTTGTGGGATAGATAACTCTAGAATATACACAAGTCATGCAGCTTTAGAAAGCACCGTAAAGTTTTGCCTTTCTGGATGGCTGGTGGGTTGAACTGGGCTGAGACACTGCTCTTTTATCAAGTTTGTAGACAGGGTTCTGTAGGAGCCCAGTCTGAGGATGGCAAGAACAGCCTCAGTTCCCTGCGAGTCACAGCTTGTGTAACAGACACAGGTTGCTGTGCAACAACCTGGAAAGAAAGTGGGAAGAGCTTGGAGTACCAGGAACAAATACCTGGTGTGCTGGTTTGTTTTCAAAGCCTCAGAGTTAAGTTAAAAGGTTTAGTGTTTGTTTTTTGTGTTGGGTTTTGGGGCAATTCATAGAAGGGCTCGTGTAGTTCATCTTTATTGTTGTTTGTGTTCCCATCCAGTTTAGGGCAGACAAAAGAGCAGTGGGTGAGTGTCCCAAAACTCTTTGTAGGGTTTTTAAGCAGTCAGGGGCTCACAAAGATTGGTTGCAGTAACTGCACCAGAACTTTCTCAAAAGCACTTGTCTATCTGTTCCAATTTATTAAAAGATTTCTTAATTTGAATTCATATTTGCTTTTGGATGGTTGCTCAAGCATTCTACCAGTACCTTGGTTCATTATGTTATTGCCATTATTCTGTGCTTACTAACTGTGGAGGAAAGCTTCCAGTTTTCTTTGTGACCCTTCAGCATGACCTGCTCCTCCAAGCTAGCTACATCCTTGCTGTGGTGGTCTGTTTCAGCATTGATTTTTAAATTAAAAGTAAAATGATCAATTGTTGGGCTCTGCTGAAGCTTTACTTGTGCAATTTGAACTGTGAGGAGATGAATAACCCATCAAAATTGTATGGCTTTTATTTGAAATTTTAATCTTTCCAATTTTTGAGTTCTGTGACTTTAATCTCTGCAGACTGTTTTAATCTTCACACTTACTGATCAGAAACTAACATCATCTTGGCATCAGTTCCTTTCACTAATGTTGCCTCTTGAAGTGTCTTCATCATCATCATGTGGACAAACTGTCTGGAGAAGCACCACCTTTGAAGGAATTTATTTAAAAAGCTCATTTTTAAGGGACACGTTGCTGGGCTTTCAATTGCTTGGTGAATTTCGTGGGTAGCATTGAAAGGGACAAGTTGCAAAAAGCATGAATGAAAATATTTGCAAGGGGGAAATAGTTGATGTGTTGCTCAGAGGGGAAGTGCATTGCAGGAGTGCCTCGTGGGTTAAGTTAAGCCAGATTCCAAAGGCTGTGTTTTCCTCTCAGGAGTCACTACCAAGTGACAAGGTTAAAGCAGGAATGTACATTTTATAGCTGTTAAAAGTATCTGCTGAAGAAGCTAGACTCTACAGCTTGTAGAATATTTTAAGATTAAATCCTGTTTTATTGTTTGTGACTAGAAAGAAAAGGAGGGACTTGGTATTTATTGGGATGGTGGGTATATCCTCTTATATAGGAAAATGTAGTTGTTGATGGGTTGATATTTGTTATGCATGATTTGTATCAAAATGAAATCTGCATTCACAAAGATGGACTGAAACTTAGATGTTACTGGTTCTCCAGGATGCCATGATTTGAGAATTGGTGAACCTTCAAAGCATAATTATTTTATTAGGGAAATGTGAATGATTTTTTTCCATGCTGTGTTACAGTAACCATAACTAACTGGTGGTTACTTTTAATTATCTCGAAATAATGTTCCTCAGCAATAGCAGTTTTTCTCAAGCATCTGAGGTGTCCCCCCTCCCCAGAGTCTTCTGAACATCCCTACTGAAGATTTGTGTTGGTGTCTGGCAGAATGACTTTTTAATTCTGATTAATACAACTATGCCTAATTTTTTGTATGTGCTCTGTAGTAATGAAGATCAAAACCTGAGACTATGACTATGCTTCCTCTCAAAGGAAGTTTAGATGCTGTTTATGAAATGCAGCTTGTGTTTCCAAGTTAGTGAAACTGTGGAGGATATTGCTCATGTCCTCAAGGCTCTTGAATTGCCTTATAATTGAATTGCCCCTTCTGCTTGATAAATTGAGCTGTGGAGGAAGTGGAAGGGGGAAGAGCTGAAATTCACTGGGTCACTTACTGGTGCTCTTAGTATCTCCAGGAAGCCAAGGTCCTGGCTCTTTATTTTTTCTGCATCTGTGAGTCAATTTTATTGAATCTAACAAAACTTAACACAGGTGTGACTGATGGACTGTCCTGGTTTACTTTGAGACCTGTCCCTGTGAAGCAAATTGTTACTGAACCTGCTTTAAAATATTGTGTGCAGGTGTTCAAAAGTGAAATACCTGCCCTGCTGTGAGTGTAGTGGAGCTGTGAAGAGCTCAGCAGCTTCTGCCAGTGCTCAGCTTCAGTTCTGCAAGGCAATTGTTAGTGTACTGTTGGCCTTCAGACACTTTTATTCCCCTTGTATGTATTCATCTCAGCTCTAGTTATTCTGAGTCAAGTGTGCCTCCTACTGTTGTCATTAGCACATCTCATAAATTGACTAAAATAGTAGTTAGGGTTACTAATTAAAGGGTTTTTAGGTAGACATTGACAAAAGGGATCTTTGTAAATGATGTTTGAGCAGTGAGTTTGTCTCCTCTGTACAGTTCAGGTAATGTTGTGGCTAAAATGTGATGCCTTCTTCCCCTGATGCTTTAAGTTTGCAAAGTAATACTCATATGCCAGGAGTAGCAAGTCACATTGCTGGCTGCAAAAGCCAAATCTTAGTGCTATTGTGTCATCCCTCTGAGCCCTGTGTGAGTGGTTTTAAATCAAAACTGTAATTTAACTGCTGATTTACAGAACAGTCACTTGCTGGACTGCAAAATCTCCCTACAATCATTGCTCTGGGTTATTCAGATTAGTAACTTTTCACTTAGGGATGTGCTGGATGGTGTGGAGATAACTTGGGTTCTTTTGAGCTGTGTATTTGTGAGGCATTTGTAGACTCACCTTCATTTGGGCAGTGTGCTCTCTAAAAGGAGGGTGCACCTTCCTGCTGGTATGTTGCTTTGCCATTCTCACTCTGGCTTCAGTGCCAGGTCAGGTTATTCTGCTTAACACCTGAGCTGCTGGAGGATCAGGAAGGAGCTGGAGGGCTCTCCCTGAGCAACACAGTGTCCAGGGGTAAGAAATGAGTTGGACAGGTGATAATGGTGCACAGAGTTTGTTGTAGTCATTACTGCTTTGAGGGAAAGCTGGCTGGAATTTATTGCATCTGAGTAATAAATTGGTGTAGGTTACATGTGTGCAGTTCTCTAGCAGATGTCTAACTACCAAGTGTGGTGTACAGACACTCCAGTTTGCAAATGGATTTTTCTTACATAGGAAATAGCAATGAAAAGCTAGCTGGAACAAGCATAATGCCAGAGCTATATGTGAACCATGAGATTCTCTAGTGCACTCTGGTAAAAATGATAATTCAAGTGACACTTTGTAGCAGGAAACAGCGAGGTACTAAATAATATTTCCATCTGTCAGAGTTTTTCTGAGTCTAACAATGTTAACTTAAAGCTCACAGTGCAGGAAGTCGATTGGATGTGATGTGTAGCTTCGTTTTTACTGACACTTCAGATTTAATGATGCCTATCTTTATCTTGTGGTCTTAAAGCTATATTTAATGGTGATTTTTAGGTCAGCAGACAGCAGTGGAATGCAGTTTCTGTTCTCTGAAGTATAGACTCCACTGCAGACTTACCATGACAAATATCAGCTTGTTGAGGTCAATGTATAATTCTTAAAATTCTCTATTCTTTCTGGACTGGCAGAACTGAGAATGTTTCAGAAGTTGCACATTTGAGTCTGACAACCAAAAAAGGTCTTGTATCACATAACTGTGGCATCCTGTAGTCTTTTTTTTTTTTTTTTTCCTTTTTAAAAAGCTGCTTGCATATTGCTCACTAGGAGTCCTGACTGCAGAGATGCTGGCTCTGATGCACAATCATGTATCTACATTAAAGCAAAATGGAAAACCAGATCCAGACCTTTCTGCAGTGAGAGGAAGCTGAGAAGTGTGGACCTGGAATTCATCTGTCAAGCACTGTTGGAAAACAATTACATTCTGTTAGTTCTGGAGAAATAGTCAATATCCCTAAGCAAATATGCATTCTTTGAAAGCTCTGACTGTGATTTAATCCTGATTATTTAAAAAGACATTTTCTGAAACTTTTACTTGGAAGATCAAGTCCAAGTCTAATGCAATGTGCTGGTTCCTGTGCCTACTCTGTAGCTCACATCAGTGTTGATAATTCTGTTCACAAACTAGGAAAGCATTATGTGGCTGCAGCAGCAGTGTGCCTCCTGTTAGTGACTGCTTCTGGGCCAGCTGTGTCACTGTCACAAACATAGATTAATCAAGGTATGTGACAATCTGTCAGCATCATGCTGTCCTTATCTCTTCTGTTTTCAGCTTTACAAATTCTGAAATACAGATTTTACTTTCAGTATACAGTGGGCTTATGGCACTTTCAGATTGCTGGATTTACAAGTGTGCATCTGCAGGGAATTTGAAATTCAATGCAGTAAAGTCTAAATTTTTGCTGGTTTTCTGTGTCATAGGGCAGAACAAATGACTGGTACTTAGTGTCTTCAAATCTCTGATGTGAAATCTTCTCCTGTAGCTAAAGATGACAACCCAGCCATATTCTTGAGTGTTTGTGCTGTAATTGATACAATTGACAGCTTGATAAATGACATGGGAAAGGGGCCAGACTAATTACCTGCAGAAGTATAAACAGTGGTCAGGCTCCCTCAGACTTGACAAAGGTGACCCTGAAAGAGAGAAGGCAGCTTTTGAAGTACATTCTGGAGCTGCAGCTGTTAGGAGACCTCTGCTTAAGAAAATAATCTTACCTCAAAGGGATATCACTTCTGGAGATGGCTGTGGGTCAATTTGTAACTGTCTGGTTGTGAGGCAGTAAATATAATCCAGCTAAGTACATTGTGAAAATGCAGCATTTCTTATGGAAATAAACAGGCTTTTATTTGTCAGTTTGTGTGGGTTTGAGAGGTGCAGAATTAAATCTCTTAAATGAGATTTGTTTTGGGCTGTTGTGGTTTAAAACACTCAGCTTCATAGCAAAACTTGTGAGGGCTGAGGAAAAGTACCAGGTCTATAATCTTTCTTTGTAAGGGAAAAAAACCCCACCTGATAAAAGCTCCCTGGAGATCTCCTGTACAGAGTCCTTTGAGAGCTGTCGAGCAGAGTAATAAATAAAACAAGCAGTAATAGATCTGTGGTAGTCTCCATGGATGCAGTGCACAGTACAGTGCAGTTTTCAATACCTTTTGGTTAGCAACATCCCTCTAGGCCACATGTTCTTTTTCTTATTTTGTCTTTGGTTTTGTTTCATGCAGCAGCTTGTTAAACATCACAGCTCTGACTGACACCCAGGTTCTCCATGCTGCATGTGACAGAGCTGGTGCTAAGCAGTGGCAGTCTTGGTGCTTCCTGTCATGCATTTCCTGTAAAGATTACCAACCTGTTTTTGAGACTACAGATTGGTTCTTTCAAATCGTGGTTGAGTTGAAATAAAAGTTGAGTGCTTTTCTGTTTAGTTTGTCAGTATACATAATGGATGTAACATTTAAGTTAAAGGAAAGATAATAAATATCATGTAAATTTGCAGTTCTCCTGCAGCTGGGCATAGAACTTTCTCTTGACTTAGTATGTGCCTGTGGGTTTTGTTGGTGTTAATTTTTAATAGCAGATGGTAGGAAGTTACTGGTTTTGACTCTTGAAACTTCAGATAATGATACTGTGGTTTTAACTAGATTATGATGTGTGTACACCACACTTGGAAAAATGCTCTTCCAGTACACTTGGAACAGTTTCTCTTCTAAATAGCAGGATTTGTCATGCTGAAAATTGATTTTTTGGAGTAGTTAAAGGCTTTTATCTAATATGAACCATCTGCATATCTTTTAAAATCTGTTATTTAAATTCTTGTCCAAATGAACAAGACTCAGTTTTTATGGCTTCATACGTATTTTTGTGGAAGCTGCTTCCATTCCCTAGCACTGTCTTGTAGGTCATTTTGAGAATCATTTAGAGTGTGTGTTGGATCTTAAACAGTGTTAGAATGTTTTTGGTCAAGATACTATGGCTGTCCTTCTTTCTCCTCTATTTCCAGTTTCCTCAGTAGATTTATAAATTGTTATGCCAACACTTCTCAATGTGTGGGTTTAGTTCCCCTCATTCCCTTTGGGAGAGCTGTGGGAAGAGAGGGGGGATGAGGATTGAGTCTGTGCCTCACTTGAGGTCATGTCAGGGAGCTTGCTCACATCTTGTCTTGTGGGCACAGCCTGCAGAATGCCCCTTAACTCCACTGCTGCAGAGGATAAACTTTGTGTTAATCGTGTTTTGTGCTCTTCCTCTCAACCCAAAAGGAGATCTGTGCACCAAGTCCATCACAGGTGTTGGCAAATCTTTTTTTTCTAAAAAGTCAGAATAAAGTAATGGCTGGAATGCAGTGACCAAAATTCAGATTCAGTTCTTAGACACACTTCTGGACTTCATCCCACTTGTCATTTTCAGCTGGTGATGGCAGGTGCATTGCACATATCCAGATTATTCTGAAGTGCTTCAAGATTTGCTTGGGGAATTCCAAGCAGCACTGCATTACTTTGACTGGCTCAGGAATAATTTATCATGTTCTCAGGTGATTTTTTGGCAAAGGAAATGGCAGCCTGATAAAAATTGGACTGGTAATGTTGTTATATCATAGCCTTTCAGAGGCTGTGTGAGTATTAATATGTATCTAAAGCAGTAAGCAGTTTTTACAAGGATATGACATTCTGAATCACTCAGAGATAAATTGCTACATTTGAATTTGTCATTTAAGGCTGAAGCAGAATCTTTGGGAATGCTGCCTTTACACTTAGACTCTAGAAGTCCTTTAGAAAGGATGTTGCATGCATGATGGCCTTGTAACTAAAATATCTATGAGCTTTCCAAGTGATGTGTCAATGACACCAGAATAAATGTGCTTAAATGTAGGTGATGCTATTTGTTTTTCATGATCTGTGTGTCCCAGAGCATGGCTCTGAAGTCAGCTGGTTCATCTATTGGGAATCTAAGGGCAGCAGTTCTCTGGAGTCTGTTCTCAGGACAGGATCACTGTGGTGCATTTCAAGTCTTCTAATTTTGCAAGTGTTTAGCAGGACTGTTAACTGTAAGATTAAAACAAAGAGGAACCTTTGGAGATTCCAGTAGCATCCACATCACAAGTTGTGTTTGGAGCCATAGCCCAGAGTGGTTCTGGTCCTGTTGTCTTTGTTAGACAAGCAGTCACTGATAGAAGCTTTCAATAGGTCCCTGTTGAGCTGCTCTCCTCCTGCTTCAGCAGTGTGGGAAATGAGCTTTGTTTAAACTCTTATATGATGTAGGAGTTATATTGTTTCGATTTAGCTGTTCTGGATCATTCCTTTCATCTGCATGTTTCAGCCATTTCTGGTTTCACTGCCTGAGAAATTGAAGATAGTGGGTTCTGGTAGCAGGCTTGGGGCTGGTGGCAGAAAGCAGAAAGGTCAAGGTGGAAAAACCCAATTGTGCAATTGGTAGAATGTGAAAAGCATAGGAATGTCAGTCTCTTTGTATGTAGCTGGGGAAAATCTGAAACAGCTTTGCTGAGGTAAGTGACAGGTAGAACAAAGCTGATGCCAACAGCCATGTGCACTTGGTCTGGTTTTGGCCAGTTAATGCAGCCTTGTGATAGTTTAAAATACCCAGTTGCTGGGGTTACCCAGCTTTCCTTGGACATTTTCCTCTCTTAGGAGGACCTGTGACTTGTCCTGTGCTGATTGTTGGTGTGACCCCAGTCTGAGTGTATTTTGACTGCTTCTATCCTGGGATGGACTGATGACATGCAAACAATAACCCCCAAAAATTACTATTAAAAGCTTCAGCAATCCAGGCTGATTATCTTAAGGATCTGGAAATCTATGTGAGCTTATGTAATATGCATCTGTTAATGGCAATTTCTGAACCGTTAGCAGGTTTTGCTTAAATGTTACAAAATGTTGCCATGTCTGTTTTCAAATCTGCCTCTTTTTAAATGAGACTTCTACTCTAACAAATATTTTCCAACATAGAACTATTTTTGTCTTGATCTTTATTCAGCTGCTTATGGTAGGCTTTCATTTGGGAAATATAGGTTATCTATGTAAAAATGCAAGATGTTAAATTAATGTGCTTTGTTATAGCTAATTTGAACTCGGTCTATGAGTCCTCCTTAAATTAAAAATGTCATTATGAGGCTAAACTTGACGTAGAGTTCTTGCAGCAGTCCAGTCAGATAAATATCCTACTGTAAGAAATACTGTCTGAGAAGTGATTGATTTTGTTTTTTTTAATTTTTAAAAAAATATTTTCCCTCTAGATATAGTCAAGTAGAGATTGACAGCATGTAGAATGGCTTTTGAGGGTAGGCTTTTTATTTGCATTTATCATGATTTGGGGCTTAGTCTGTCATTTGGTTTGCCAGGAAGAGTATGCTGAAAAGGGAGAGACAACAGAAGTGTCTGATAAAAAACTAAGTCTTGAAGTTCAGTTTTAGAATTATTTTTTTTCTTCCTGTGGCTTTCTCTACTTCCTTTATGTGCAGCTTGAGCTTCTTTCTGCAGACTCAAAAGCAGAAATGAGTTTTAGGTTGTGCCAGGAGGGGTAATGGTGAATTACACAAGGTGTTTGAATTTGAAATGTTTTGCCTCTTGATGGCAGCAACTGTGAGCCAGTTAAGGTGATGGGATGATTTCTTCTGCTGATCTCTCTGTACAAGCCTGAACATATCTGAGAGCTTCAGTATTTACCCTCAGGAATAAAAAAGGAAAAAAATAAGTGAAGAGCCTCAAGGTTGCTGCTGAAGATTTAAATGCTGTAGCACCCCAGTGTATTGTGTGTGTTCTGTACTTGAAGATTGGTCACAAATTGTCTTTCTTACTCAGGTTTCCTTCCAGCATTTCAGTGCAACTGAATGTGACTAACTGTGTATGATAACACTTCAGACAGAAAAATAGCCAGTTGCCTTGATTTTTATCTTGGGATTGTGGTTCAAAAAAAGTGGTTTTCTTCCTTCCATCCTGTATGGAATCTTATTTCTGAAAGTTGGGCCAATCACAGAAAACCTAGCAGAACTGAAGTTTGATTTATTTGTGTTGGAGAGTCTGAAATCTCTTTTTATTATTGACCTAAGTGCTTTTTTTTTTACCAATAAACTTGGAGAGTTAAATAGCATTTACAAGACAGAGGTGAGGAACAGCAAAAAACCTTGTTTCTTAGGATGTACATGACATTTCAAAGTTCTAGGACCAGGCAAGTTTTTTCTGAATAGGAACTCTCTGATTCTGAGAGTTTCTGTTGCTATGAATGGCTAGTTCATGAAAGTATTATTTTAATACTTGTACTGAAGCTTGTGGATTTCTTGCCCACTTTTTGCCAAAATGCTTCCTTTTATAGTAATCTTATTGAGTAAGCTACCTACTGTGGATATACATCAGTTGGTGTTTTCTTTACAGATTAAATATTGTGTAACTTTCATGAACAGGTAAAATCATTTTATGGGTGCATTCAGGCTGTGAGCTCCCTAAGCCCAGCAGCCTTTTTGGCTGAGCATTTTTGTGCTATTTGTTGTGGGTTTTTTAGTATTGTGTAGTCGATTGTGAATGGGCACATTTAGTCTTTGAAAAGCTTTGTGACAATAATTAAAGTGTTTGAAAGAATTTTTTTTTGAAACTGGGGAGGCATCTATCCCAAAGTAGCATCTGTGGCCTGGTTGGTGGGTAGATGACTGACTGCTCTGGAAGGTCTTCTGGGTCAGTTTTCTGAGATTTGTGGTGGAATTGGTCTGAAGTGTGGAGTTGAACAGGCATGAGAAAAACTTTGTAGTCTTACTGCTCCAAATATAGAGATTTTGTGAAAATTCCCAATGTACCCAAGATATAAATGGTTTCTGTTTGATAAACCTGTACTGTAAAAATCTCTTATTTGTTGGCCTCTGGGAGAAGGCATCCTTAGATTTTAAACCATATGAATGATTGGGTTATGAGTTGGAAATGGGTGATAAACTGATTTGGAGTACAGGAAAACTAACACTAGTGTGAGCAGTGATTATGTCAAATGGGAAGGAAGAAATGGTTCAGTTTTGTGAAGAAAGCTTAAGTAGCTTTAGATTAGGTTGGGCTAACCAAAGGAAGTAAGCCAGGATCAGCTGTGCTAAAGCAGTTGGCTGTACTTTCAACATCAGCAAAATAATTCCTCAAATTCTTTTGTGGAAGGCTCCGTTATTTACAGTTACTGCAAATTGCTGGTTTTTGTTCTGAGTTGTTCTGCTGAAGGTTTACTTTGCTTGGCTGAAGGTTTGCAGTGGTTTGACCTCTGTCAGAAACCAGTTGTGGCTTCTAATGTGGCAGCTTCTAAGATAATACCAAATTTCTGAAGTATGCTTCTGATGTGTGATTGTGCTGTTGTAGCATGTCCAAAACTGTGTATTGCCCAACTTCTGGTCTTGATAACTTTTTGCAACAAACCACATGGTTTGGGTAACCGTGAAATTTGAAGGAGTGCAGCTACTTTAAATAAAGAGCTGATAACTAGCAGGTAATGACGCAACTGATAAGTGTGAACTAAGTCGGTGTGCATGACTGCAGTTCCAGAGCAGCAGGCTGTGAATGTAGCCATGTTTTAAGTATAATTTGTCACTTAAGAGGGGTATGAAATCTGAGGAAGTTGGCATTGGAATTTAGAATGGAAAGAATGAGTTGGTTGATGATGTAGAGAGCTATTTTCCACTTTCCCTTTGACTTCTGTCCTTATCTTCTCTGGCAATAATATTCAGGGAAATGCTATCTTTTGTTTCTCTTGTTCCTGTGTGGGAATGGTAATTGTTCCTGCTTTTTACCTGTTCAGGAAATATTCTCATTTCTCCCCCCTCCAACAAAACAGTGTATCAGTCATTGCCAATGTCATTTTTTGCTTTATTTTCTAACCTTGGCCTTCCTGAATCCTCCTATGGTCCCAGTATAAGCCATCTGGCAAAACAAGGATTTTATTTTCTCCCCCTGCTCCCTCTTGCACTCTGGAATGAAGCAGATTTTGTTATCTGTGTTCAGCTACCCTATGTAGAAGAAGAATGAGTATGTTTAAAACCCACATCCAAGCTTTGACTCCTGGAACTGCCTCATCCAAACTTAGATTTTCCAGCTGGTAAGTCAATCTTATCCATGGAAATGTGCTTACTGTTCTCTTGGGAATTTGCTTTATGCTCTTGCCTTCTCCCTTCCCCCTTCTCAAGCCAAATTTCTTTCCAGGAAGGGAAAAAAAAAAATCCATGGACTAGATTGAGCTTCAGCTGAATAGGGTGTCTCATTTCAGATATACTTTCTGCAGCTACTCAAATGAGCAAAACATAAGTGACAGCTGAGTGGTCTGTTTGCCATGGGTCAAGGGCAGTCCAGCTCAGCAGTTTCCCTTTCCTCTTCCCCAGGTTTTGTTTGGAAGCAGTAGTGATTTGCCATTTTATATGGTCATCCTCTTGTCATAAAGACCAGATGGAAATACATCACTTGTTTCATGTATAAATATTCAGTCCAACAGCTGTGAGTTTATCAGGAGTCCCTGGGATCACAAGTTGGTGACCAAATTGTTTGTTTAGAGGGCTGTGAGCATTACTCTCACTTGAAATAAAGCTGTCCCATGAAAATGTTAGAAATAGCCCAAGACCTAATTAAAGAATGAAGGTGAACCATTTAAGTGCAAAATCCTTTTTTTTGGGTGAAGTTCTAACTTTTTTCTAATTACAGATACTTTCCTAGGCTGATGAAAATGTTTCATCTAGCGATCCTACTGACACTGTTTCTAAAGTAGCTAAAGGATTGCTCTGAATTCTAAATCTCCTTTCCTTTTGTAATTTTACTAGGTAAGAACATTTAGCCAGAATATCACCCCTGGTCTTTTGGCTGGTTGATAATCCTCAGTCTGTGCTCCAATATGAATTTCTGGCAAAGAAGCTGAGGTACCTGTGTGATTCTGGCTAGCAATGAATTGAGTGTAATGAAAGTTGTAATAAATCTGCTTGACACAGATTATTAAGGGGGTTAACTTGATTTTGCAGGTTGCAGAGGGTTTTTTGTGCAAATAAGCCTATTTGTTCCAATAATATTGAGAAAGGGAGGGGTGGGGAAGTTTGCCAATGGCCATTGGCTATTTGGTTACAAAATGTCATGTGTTCCATGGGCTGCTGAGCATAATGTGAAACAAAGTGCCATAAAAAAAATGTGAGTGCTAAGTCCATGACTGAAAAAGCACTTTAATGGGAGAATGGGCATGGTCATTAACTTAAAATAGCTTCTCTGCAGAAAACTATTGTAAAGCAAGATTGTAGTTCTTGACTAATGAAGACTGTATAGGACTAAAACTGAATTAGAAAGGAAACAAAAATTTGCAGTAACTACAGACTGTTGAAAACCATAAACAAAATGGAGAAATTGACCATGATTTAGTGAAACCACCTGTTTCTCAAACCTTGAGAGGAATTCTGCCTGTTGCTCTGAAAGCCTTCTTGTTCAAAGGGGTGGCTAAGACATTTTTCATGTCTATGCTTTTAGACAACAGAACAATAAATACAATTGACCACACTGCTAGTTCCTGGTCTCTGCAGGGCTTCAAGAAATAACCCCTTGAAACAACCCACCAAAAGAAAAAAAAGAAAAGAAAATGGTAAAACACTGTCTGGTGAAGGTGCTGTGTACATCCCACTTTTGCTTCCCAGTACATTGTGTTTCTGAAATGGTTTCCAGCTTGAATTCATTAATGCCGTGCCTCTGCAATAGAAGCCCATGCAGCCACTCTAAAACCAGTGATTGCAGCTCTACAGATTTGGGCAGTCTAGTGGGAGTTAGGGGGGCTGAAGCTGTGTTGGAGGCTTTTAATGTGGATTTTGTGGCCTTTGAAGTGCAGGCCTTCTTCAGTGGAAAACTCTTGTGTTTGAATCCATACAATTGGCCTTGATTCCAGGAACAGCAAGCATGCACCTTATAAAAAGTGTGGACATGTTCTCCAAAATCATGAGGGACTTCAATTTCCCTGTTCTGTGACTTTCTCCTAAATAACTTGTCTGGAATAGTTCATATTCTGATAGATGTTGGTGTTTTTTCAGCTGTATATTGACACGTGATCTCTTGCTTTGGTGACAGCAAGCTGGGAAGTCTTTTATGTGGAGCCTCATGTGAGTGGTTGTTGTGTGGTTTCGTGTCAGGTTTACAGTTTGAGAATCTGGGAGTCACCAGTGTGTGCTCTGAAAAGCAGCAAGTGCAGCAGTTGGCCTGGCTGTGTTTTGTGGGCTTTGAGCAGTTCTGTCACACACACTGAGATGTGAGATGGCAAAATATCCTGAGCCTTGAATGGTGACTTGTGTCAAGCAGAGATCAAGGGTCGTGTGCTGTGCACTTTGGCACATCCTGGGACACATTCATCAAAGATAAGAGGGGTTGACTGTCTTATTGGGGAAACAGAGCTGAATTAATTTCCCTTTTTATCAGTTTAGTTTCACTTTATTGTAGGCATCTGTGGATGTTGCATTGTTAGGTTTCTAGTTCTTCCTGAATGGTGGTAGTACAGAGATGGCTGGTATCCAGCCACATGCCCCACATCAGCCCAGAGTATCCAACAGGACCCTCACTGGTGGTGCTATAACTTGGAGACTCCAAATAATCACACTTTGGTGCTGCTGGTGATTTTTTGGTTTTTTTTTATCCTTTTCTTAATGAAATCCT
This sequence comes from Ammodramus savannarum pratensis, assembly GCA_020466415.1. Lineage (NCBI taxonomy): Eukaryota > Metazoa > Chordata > Aves > Passeriformes > Passerellidae > Ammodramus > Ammodramus savannarum. The sequence goes on along the minus strand of JAHXMQ010000028.1, from coordinate 11,021,255 downwards.
TTTAATGAGTTTTGTTTTCTTCTGTGTTCCTAGCGATTACTGCCATAGCATCGATGGAAAAAAGTTTGTTTGGATGAAGAATCTTGGTTTATCTGCTTTGTAACTCTGTTTCTAGTTCAATGTCTGACTAGCACTAATGATGTTGTGTAAGTTAACTCTAGGGAACTATCTGATTATTCCATGACAACTATGCCAGTTTCCCTGAAAAAAGGATGCAGAGTAAATTTAGGAAGGCTTCCCAGTAGAGAGGCAGCCACCTTCCATAGTTATTAGTGATTTGGGACGACATTAAGCTGTTATCCCCTATAGGTTGTGGACCTTGTGTAGTTTTCTGTGATTCTGAGGATTGAAGATACTTGTTGTCAAGTTTCCCACCTTGCTGTTTCCTCATCTTCTAAGCAGTGAACTTATCTTTCTGGATCATTGTGGATCCAGTTTGGATGCTGTAGCTGTGGAGCTTTGGCTACAGAACACCTTCTGGAGTTACTAAAGGATGGTTCAAAGCACTGAATTTCACATGCTGTGTTTGGAGTGCTGGGCTTTAGAAAAGGCAAACTCAGTGCACCAATAGTTTTCTGTTTTCACTCAGAAAGGGATCTGCAAGTGAAGCAGTAGTTGCTGTTAGGTCTTTTCAGTAAAAGCATTAGAGGGGGGTGCTCTCATGCTGAGTAACTGGAAATCCAAGCACTGGATGCAGTGAGATGAAGCTGCCAAAAGGAAGTTGTTCTGGGGACTTCCTTGGGTAAAGTGATATGAGGAGACACCTTGCTTACTTTGGCACTCCCTGTGTGTTGCTGTCAGAAATCCTGCTACAGCAATTTAATATTTCAATGTTCAGTCTGAGACTTGGTGATGATGCCTAAAATGTTGGTTAAAATTATTGATGAGCTCCATATGACTGAATTTTGTTGCATTACCACCCATCAGTTGCATAATGTATCAGTTGATACTCACTTTACTTCTTCTGAAAGTGTGAAAATTACCATTTGTCTTTCATGTTCATTCTGCAGTTTAGCCCTGTAATTGTTCAAGCTGTCTTTGGAAGAAGTTTGTTGGTAATGCTCTATAATTACACAGTGGTCATCTGCTTTTGAGTTCTTTATTGGTACACATGGGACTAATGCATGAGGCAGCACCACTTGAGATTGAGTCCTGTCACAAGAGCCTGTTCTCAGTTGCCCAGCTGGTGTGCCTTCACTACCTGGGCTGCAAATTTTCAAGCCAAGTGTCTGTCTTGAGCTTAATTGTTTAAAAAGCTTCAGCCAAGCTGTTACAGGTGCTTCAGAGATAAATCCTTGTTTTATTGCATCCACTGGCACCTTAAATTTTTGCACTTGAGAGCTGTGAAGCTGGGACCTAAAAGTAGTGTTGAGACAGGTATGTTGTCTCTATGCTGAGGAAGTATTTCCAAGTAGAGTTTTCAGATCAAAAAACTTTGAAAGAAGTGACATTTTCAAGATTAGACTTACTTGGAAACTACCTTTTTTAAATTCTGAGGACTTGATCTGTGTTCTAACCTGTGAATAATCTGTGTCACCATCTGTGTGATGCTGTATGAAGCAGTTTGTTGAACTTACTCAATGTGTTGGCTTTGTTTCACAAATATATAATTACCTTTTGTACAGGATGTGGCAGTCAACCCCTCAGGATGGGAAATGCAGGGTACAAAGCTGTACAATGTAATTCAGTTCACTTCTTTGTTTTGCAACTGTTTAAGCTAGGAAATTTTAATATCCTCAGAAATGGCTTGCTTCATCATGTTGTAAGTTTCTCTGGAGAAATAGGAATTGAAGTTTTCAAGCAGAAAATCTTTTGTGGAACAGCAGCCTCTCTATTTGTACAAGCAGCAGACTTTGCAGCTGTTAATCTCAGCAGTCAGATATGGAGAAGCAGCTTTGGTACCAATATGTTGTAATTTGTCTTCAGGAAGCATCTGTAAAAATACACTGCTCAAATTATTTTAGCTGTAGTCAATTCAGATCTTGAAAGATTAATTTTATGTTATTTTAAAAGGAAATGCCCTAATCAAAATGCCTGCTTTCCTATGAGCTTTGAGGGGGGAAAAAGGTATAAAAGAATGGAATATATAACTTTGATTTTTACCAGATTTGGTAAAAATCCTTTTTTATTCTTTTTTTGTCTAATGTATTCGAAAATGTGGAAGTTTCTATATTTATAGTCTTTCTTTTAAGTACCTTTTGGATTTTTCACCTTAAACTGGACTCTTGATGTTCAGGATTTAAGTAAAACAGCTACCAGCAGTGTTGTTACACAGATGGCTGAGTTAGAGAATTGTTTGTGGTGTGTTATTTTTTCCCTTTTTTATGCTAGAAGTCATAATTGTACAGAAGGAGAGCAAGATAAAGTCCAAAGAAATGTATATAAATGAAAAAACTGCAAAAATCTATTAATAATCTGAACATAGTACTTGACTGCTTTTGGTTTTGTTTTAGTGTTTAGTGTCTAAAACATTGGATGGGAATTCCTTTTTAATTAGCTCAGAGCCTGGTCTGTGCTTTGTCTCATGTTGTTTGCCTTTCCTGGGAAGTGAAAATTGAAATTGTGTTCTGGAAGGAAGGAGTGGCAGGAGGGCATAATAGGAAAAGGCAGTTATCCCCTGGGTTGCCTGAGTATTATCTTCAATTTTAAAAATGAAATTCTGGGTATAACTCTGATAATTTTGGTATGAAGCTACAATCTCCTCTATGGTCTTAAGATTTCAGTGTGTTGTTGCAATACCATTCCATTCCACTGCCTGTCATGGAAAAGCATCCTGTTTCCACAAGCCTGATGATTGCCAGTAGATCTCTTGTGAAATCCTTATTTAGGCACAAGCACACTGAAGTCGTTGAGATAAGAAGAGTTCATAGTGGCATAAATTTCAGTTTCCACCTCACATCCTCACATGTGTGACTAATTGTGAGATGGAGTCATTTGCCCTGAGTCAGCAGTTCAGCATGGTGAGTGTGCTCAGGCTCGCTCAGTTTGGTCTGTATTGAGCATTCATTTGCTCTGCAGACAGAGCCAAACCAAATGGCTGTGGGAAACTTCAGCAAAGGTGCCTGGAGTGTGGAGCAGGTCTCTCTCACAGAGTGTGCTTTGAAATAGGAAATTACCAGAAAGATCTGTGAGATGCAGTGTGTGTTGGAGGCACAGGAGAGATTAAAACAGCATCAAACCCTGTCAGCCTCTGCAGGCAGAGTGCTCAGGGCAAGAGCAGGCGAGGGGGGACTGCAGCTCTTTGCAGAGCAGTCTGGGTTTTATTACTTGCAAAGTGAAATCACAAGGGGAATGTCTGCTTCTGATGGACAGATATGTCGCAACTCATTCTGAAGATGCCTGTTCATAAATTTTTCAGCCTGCTAACAGCTTTGAAGATAGGACTGTAACTCTGAGACTGTGATTCATCTATCCAGCTCCTCCTTGTTGGTTTTGTCCTTCTTTCACAATTCTATTGGAGATGGTGCTGTTAATTATAAATTTTGAGTTTTAACACTCGCTGCTCTGTACTGTAATATTATTTGCTGCCTACTGAAGCCTCTTTCCAATAATTCTGAGGTGCTGCAACCACAGGTTCTTCCATTTGGCCCTTGCTTTTACTAAAGAATTAGCAAACAAGGATTGAAAGATCCTTGTCTTCCCTCTGTTTCCTTTGAAATAATTCAGTTTCAGGGGCCCACACTAAGAAACAAGATATAAACAAAACCCCCTGTGATAATAGCAAGAACATTATCTTAGAAATGTTCTTAAGTTTTGAGGATTTTAAAACTGCTTAATGACACTTCCACCTTTCAAGCCCCTGTGAGAAGAGGTTTTAAAATTTAGCTCTCAAGAGATTTTCACACAGCTGTCCCTCCAAAGTACTGAGATCTGTGTTTGGATCTGTGGAAAAATCATTTTATATTCATAGGGTCTTCAGGAGGAAACAATTACAAAGCTACCTGATAGTCTTTTAAAGGAATTGGTGAGGTTTTCATCAGTGTCTCTAATAATAACCATTCAAACATTTGAAATTTTTTTGAAAGTTTGTTTTGGCACTAGGGTTGGTTTTGAGTTAACTGAAGAAAATGCTGGAGTAGTAACAGAACTGCAAAGGAATTATTTCTCAGGTGCTTCCAGTCTGCTGCTGATGTGGACTTGTGCCTCTGTTCACATCCTGTTTGCTGGTATTGGACAGGAGGCTCTTATTGTGAAAATGAATATGGCTGCTCTGTGAGACATCTGTGCAGAGATCTGTGTCCTGTCTCTGCCTGTGAAACAGGGGCTTGTGTGGCCTTTGTTATCTCCAGACTGGGGCTGACTCTGTAGCAAGAGCAGGCCTGTGTACTTGTTCAAGTACTGTTTAGGGGATTCAGGCTCAAACCAGATCCAAGTGTCTATTATCTTTATGATACTGTCTTGAGCTTAATTAAAATGGTTTTACTGGGATGTTGTTTGGGGTTGTGTGGCAGGGCAAGGAATTTAAATTAAACAGAAATATGGACTATCTTCAATCCACTTACCCACTCTATCCCCACAGAAATGTACTTGTTGCCAGTGAAAGAAGGGATGCAGTACCAGAACAGCTTTTCTCACAAACTGCTTTCCTTTAATTCCAGCTTCCAGAGCTTTTTGTGTGTGCATACTGGCTGAACACACTGAGTGTGTCTCAGAGCCATTTTACTAAAAACGTTTTCATATACCTTTTTGGCTAAAGGAGCTTGTTCAATGTTAAACGTGATCACTAGTTGCTAGTTTTTGTATAAGATGCACAGAATATTAGATATTTCACTGCATGGATGCATTGTTTGAATATTTTGAATGTTTTTTGGTGTTTTTTTGGATAAAGCACTTTAGTTCCCAATTAAACTGAATTTTGAACTGCATGTAGAATTCTTCAGTAGGACGAAGTAGGAGGTAAATTGAGAACAAAGAAGGCTGTTTGCAGGTTGTGATGACCCATTTAAGGCAGGCCCCTTGAACCATGGCATGCACAGGCATTATAGTTTGTCTTCAAGAAATTCCTTCCAGTGTTCCTGTTCAAACAATTGAAATGAAGTGGCACCAGACCAAGGACAGACAGTATGTGACTAAAGCACAATGTAATGAGAAACAGACTTTTTGGATAAGCTGTAGCATTTTGAATAGCTGATTCATAGATAACATGTTGAGTATCTGAGGCCTTCTAGGTCATGGTTGGTCTTCTGGCAGTGTGGGATATTCCCAGTAGTGTTCTTTGGAAAAAATGCTTGGATAAATGCAGGATAGCCTTGCCAGTGGGAATACTGTGTATGTAGTTCCCAAATTCAAAGGGAAAAGAAGTCTTAAACTTCATTTGTTCATCTTAAACTTTATCTAATGCTTTTTCCTAGCTGTGTGTTTTATTTCCCTTTTGAGATTACTCTCCTGGTACTTTGATCTCACCTATTTGACAACACTGAATTTTAGTTGCCAATGGCTTTTGTTGCAGGTCAGTCCAACGCTTCAAGGGTTTGTGTGGATTTGTTTTTTTTCCCCTTTCATCCTCTGTAAAAATAGTGCTTTTGTGTCCAAGTTGTGCATGTTATTACTTCCATTCAGAATACAGCAACAGCCTGGCTGTTTTTATGTATTGTATCCTGTATTTCATTAGATAATAGGGGCTGAGTGATCCCTTCAACTGCATTTCAATTACACCTTGTTTTCTCTTATATTTTAATGTATTTTAAAATCATTCAGGATTGAATTGCAAAGCAAGTTAAGCTTTTGGATGCAGAGTATGCTTCATCATGCCAGTTTTCTTAGTTGTTCATCCTACCACTGTTCACTGTTGAAAATTGGAGTGTTGTCTCTCTCCTGACTCAACTCTACTCAAATTCCTTGCTCTGTGAAAGATAATATGCATATTTTAGAATTTACATATTAGTAAATTAAAATATTAGTGGTTCATCTGGTATTGTCTGAAATATTTGTGACTTTGAGTAACTTTGTAGAGGCAGCCCTGGTGGAGTGTCTCTGATGTATATGGTGTTATTGTGGAAGTCTGTAGTAAACATGCAAGTGATGCAAGAAACTGATTTCATAAGTCAACCTTTTGGGTAAGCATGGAAGAATTATTAATGCTTCCCTTTATGAGAACCCTGAGGTGAAGATGGGCATTCTGTAGATCACAGGTGCTTCCCCAGTGTGTTTTAGGACTTTGATGTTTGTGAAATGGTATTTATGGGAAGTATTTCTGAGTTCTCTTCTAGGACACAAATTTTGGTCACCCCTTTCAACTCATTGTTTCTGGACCTCTTTAGTCTTTCCCTACAGGAGATCCCTTTTTGGTTTCTTCTGTTTTGCAAGAACATGCAGAACACCTGGCAATTATTTGTGGTTTTTCTTGGATCCTGAAGGATCTCTGAATGAGAGATCTGTCTCTGAATGAGGGATGTCTGGCATGGAGATCTCTGGTGATTGTTGTAGGGATTTTCTCTTGGCTGCCAGTACTTGGCCTACACTTCATATGTCATCCTGTCATAACTGATAGTAATCCACAGTTTTGTAAATTAAATGAAGTACTTTTTTGGATGTGTTTGCAGGAAAAGGAGGGAAGCTGGGAAGAGTAACTGTTGTAGGGTAACCAGGCTGCAAACACAGTGTGTATAGCAGTGTTAAAGCCAATGTGTACTGTAGGCTGATGAGAGTTTGGTTTACAACTGGAGGAGTGTGGAGCCAGGGAGGCTGATCTGATACTTGTCTCTGGGCTGTATGCTGAGATTTTTGGAAGGGAGCTGCTCAGAGGCACAAGAACATTGCTAGTTCTTCTGAACCCTTACTGTGCTCATTATTACTGAATTCTTGCAGTCATCTTGAGACTCCTGTGTTTTCCAGGCAGCATATTGATGCAACTTTCCAGCATGCTGAAAAGTGGCTGTAGCTACCTTGTCCTGTTTGCCATTAGCTCTGTGAAGAATATGAGATGAAGAATTGTAATATGTGTTTGATTTTCTAAATTGAAGCAGTGAAGGGTTTGCCCTAATGTTTTAGACATGGAGCTGCTCATAAAAGGACTCTGAGCCATACAGAAATACATAAAACAAAAAAACTACAATTGCACTTCTAATGCATTGAATTAATAAATCTGTGAGGTCATCAGAATAAACTGTGGAGAGGACTTTTTTTTCCTGAAGGATTGTCACCCCTGAGTGGAGAACTGGGTTTTCATCGTAAAATAAAACTGAGGTACCTTACTTCTCACTGATAAAACCATCAGTTCAGTGCAAAATGTGAGCTCACACACACTTTGAAACTTTTAATGAGGCATCTGAGCCAAGTGACATGATGGTCCAGCTGGTTAATAGCTCATCAAGGATTCAGTTCAGCCAACACTTCAGTTCTCTAATAAGCTGTATGTAATAAACATAAGCCTTGTTGAGAACTGCTATCAGAAAGCAAACTTATCCATTTATCTTCCATGGATCAAATAACAATTTAAAATTCAAAATAAACAGATGAGCTCTCTGTTCTTTTACTGATTAGTTTTGGATAGCCTAGCATTTTTATTACTGTCCCTTAATGTTCAGCCTCTCAGAATGGATAAATTGAATTAATCTTTTAGCCATCTTTTTTTTTTTCCCTCAAGACTTCTACGTAAGGAAACACAAATGCTGCCTAGAGCAACCCTAGAATAGAAATGACTGAAGCCTAAACAGTTGCTTGCCATTCTTAGTCCAGATTCTTGAGGACCTGGAACATTCCAGAAGAGGTCATGTCTAAGCTTTAGGTTTCATATCTGCTGATTAATTTTTTTTTTTCTTTCTGATTTTGTGGAGAGCAAAGGAAAATATGTAATTGATTTGGTAAAATCAGAGTATGGTATTTAATGTACTCTGATTAGATGATGTACAGTTCAGTCATTGTTTTCTTTGGAAGGGGTATTTGCCTCAGGTTTGAGCTCAGCCAACTTGTTTTACCTAAGGATGATGCTGCTGATGTGAGAGACTGGGAGAGGAGCAGTGCAGATGTGTTATGTGTGAATATACACATTAATACACAGCTCTGGAAAACAATCATCCAATAGAGACTTTGTACAAATTATGAATGTTCCTTAAACTTTTAGGAGTAACCTAAAAATCTCCACTGGCTGAATGTTTGGAAGCTGTGTGTTTGCACCTCTCTGTCTCTGGTGAGCTCTGGCCATGAGCCTTCCATCTAATCCTGCAAATGGTGTCCAAGTGCAACATCCCAGCAGTGTGGTCACCTTTGGCATTGCTGAAAATAAAAATTCCCACACTGCCACTGTAACAAAGATAAACTTTGTTATTGGGAAGTGTACTTGCAAGACTCTGGTGACCTTACATAAAGAAGAAACATTCTCATCTATTGTTAGTGTTTTTGTGCTGTTGTGGTTGTGATGGAGATTGTGTTTGCAACGATGCCAGAACTTGGTGCAAGCAGGCAGAGACATCAGTTCTGATCCTTCTCTGTTCCCAGGAGATTGTTGCTGAGGATGTGAGGTTAAAAGTCCATGACATTACTGCCACCAGGTGTCTTAGGTGCTGCTACTGCTACTGGTGGCACAGGGGCTACTGCAAATGTAAAAGCAGGAAAGTGAGCACAGAGGAACAGAATTCTTGGTGTTCTGCCCCCTTGGCCTGTGGTGGTGAGTCACAGCTTCATCAAAACAGAGACAATCACAGGATAAAATGGGGAGTGGTGCTGGAATATTTTGGTCACATATGTGATATTTCCCCTTCACTGTTGAGACAAAGATGAAGTACAAGTTCCTTCAGGATATGTATAATTGACTTACTCAGACTGAATGGTGACTGATGAGAACTTCTGTCCTCCTTTTGTTTGGTCATTTAGAGTTTCAGTTGCCTCCTTTCCCTCCTCCTACCATCAGTTATCTGTATATGTATAATTTGTTTCTTAATTTCTAACATTTGAGCAGCATAAGTAAAGTTGGGTACATTTGTTGTATCACTTAACTGCAACAATTCTAAAGGAAAGAACAAGAAGCACTTGTAATTTTTGTGTTTTTAACAAATTACTTCATCTTCCAATGAATTTTTTATTTAGTTACTATTGCAGTGCACTGAAGTGCCAGAAATTAATACACAGAAAAGAATTATCAAATCAGTTACCCATTTTCCTTTGCCTTCCGCATAACCAGTGGTGAAAAATTTAGAAGGCAGGTGCTTTTCACCAAGCAATGGGAATAATCCCTCAGTGTTTCACTTGGGTTGACTACTTGTGTACTTTCCTGAAACTAAGTGTTTTTAATACCTTGTGTAAGAGGAAACCTACAGCAAATATTTACCTTTATTCAGGAACCTTAAAATGTGTAACTGTTTCAAGCCTATTCTCTTGTGCTAGGTATGTATTTTACATTCAGTGTTATCTTTCTTCAGGTTATCTGCATGCTCCATGAAGATTGTCTGTAGCTTATATAAAACTGATTCTTCTTGTGGAGACTTGCCAAGGAGCAAGGTGAAATCATTCTTTCAATAAGCATTAACTTGGCCTTTCCTAGTGTTTTTCTGCCTGTCAGAAGCTTTGTCCTCTGTCTTTAAACTAAGGAGAGCAGGAGAGTGGTTGGGAAGTTCTGTGCCTCTCACCAAGAGAAGGGCAGTGAGGTGCTGGATGTCATGAAGAGCAGCAAAGCTGGCAGTGGCTCCAGAGCAGAAGCCTTATGAGGAGTGGCTGGGGTGTTTTTTGCCTTGGATATGTAACTTTGGAACAGCAGCTGCTCAGCTCTGTTTAACCAGTTTTTTGTGTTCAGTGGTTTGCAGACAGTAGAGTGATGGAAGGTTCTGTGCAGATCTTTGAGCAGTTTTTTGTCTGTTGCTGTGCAGGGATGCATTTTGAACAGTCCTTTCCCTTTTATCTCTCTACCTAGTCTTTAATGCTGGAATGTATTTAGTGGTTTATGTGTTGATGCAGAAAAGTAGATGCAGTGCTTGTGCACTGAGACTTCCATTTCTAGGCACCAACTGTGTGATGCTGGGTGATTTTTAAGCTCAGTGGACTCATTGTTGATATTTTGTTAATCTAGCTCAGTGGTTACTGTGCTCTTTTTTCCTCTTAACTGCTAGATTTTTTCAGGATGAGAACACTGCAGCCCACAAAGCCTCAGTTCCATTAACAGTGCTGAATATCAGAGCACAGTCTTGCTAGCTTCTCCTCTGATGACCCCTCATTAACCTTGCTTAAAGGCTTGCAAAGCCTTTCTCATATGCTGCAGAAATGCACACAGAAGAACATTTGTCTGTTCTGTATGCTACTAATTCCTCCAAATAATAGGCTGGGAGCTGCAGTGTCTTCACTCAGATTTTCAGACATTTGAATGCCTGACAAAGTGCTGCTCAGTGTAACCCCAGCAGAGATAGATAATTCACCTTGCCTGTGATTCAGACTATGTATAATTCAGCAGCACTTTGAAGTCTCTCATGGCTGTACATTTACAGATCACATCACTTGAAGACAGTTCATTGCTGCTAATTTTTCTACTGCATGTCTGGATGAAAACTACACACTGGTGCTGTAGTCTAGTTAACCCTCCCTGCAAATCAACCCACTCACTGTCCGTGCACTATAGCTGTGTATAATTTCTGGATCTAGTGGTACAATATGCAGAAAGCTTGTAAAACCTGTAGTGTATGAAATGTCCAGTCTTTCTCTGTTTACTACTTATCTTCCTAATATTTGTGGAAGATGGACGAGCTCTACATAGTTTAGCAGCTCATCAATGAGTTTTTTGTGTTTTTTTTTAAAAAAACCAAAACCCAAACAGTTTAAAGTTGACCTATATTGCTTATGAGTTTGCTTATTTGTAGATGGAGATCATGGCAAGTTTTCTGAGTCTGGTTTATTCTGCTGTACATGAAGGTTCCCCAGCACTTCAGTGATGTAAATTGTCCTTCATGTTAAGGAAATGAAAATCACCTTGGAGGATGTATAGCAGGAGTGGCAGGTGTAGTTCCTGTCATGTAGAGTATTTCTCTTGGTGGCCACTTGCTTGGTATCCTGTAGTGTGTGTTTGAGGGTGAGGTGCACTGTGCCACCAATGCAAAACTGAATTGTCCTGGACTTCAGCTCAGGCCTTTTGGTGTCAGTAAAAACAGTGGGAGCCTTCTTGCTTGAGCTTGAGCTGGCTGAAGAGATTCAAGGGATGTGAGGAGAGTGCAGAGCCTTGGTGAGGAGACTCCCCTGCTGCCTCTGCTGCCTGTGCTGGGCACTGGGATATGTTCTGCAAATGTGGGATTTCTTGTCCTGACGTGAACAGGACAGAACTCAGAAGGACTGTGGACAGATAGAAAGGAAAACACATGGGAAATTACTCCATAGGCTCAGTGACTGTGTGAATCTCCCAGTTGAAATTTAAGATTATTTTAGGTGCCAGAAATGTATTATTTTTGTTACTTATTAAGGTTGCTGAATAGATAGTAAGTCTTGGCTGAAACAAACCACCAGAGGACTTTAGGCATTTTTTGTTTATGAGCTTTGTTTGTTGTGGCTTGGTACAATAGCTAATCTTAGGAGGGGAAAGGAGTTGTTTTGGGTTGGTTTGTTTTTTATTTATATAAGGCATGTAGGTACAGGGGTAGAAAGAGGATGGTCACAATGCTGCATGTAATCCATGCTGCTGTACATGAAGGAAATGAGTGGAAGAGTAAACCTGTACCTGGTTTATCATGAATGCCCAAGATCCCTGTTTTACATTGAAAAATGTAAACACCTCTGATAGCTCTTTCCTGACCAAAACAAATGTGATGGGAAGGACCTGGATAAGTGGAAACAGCCAAGAAAAAGCTGATTGAATTCTCTGAGCTGAACAATCGTTTCATTTGCTGCTCGTCTCCTTTCAGGCCCCTGGCACTGCAGAACCACAAATCACGTGCTGGGACGCCTTGCTGTGTGTCCTGGCTTGTCAAAACAATTTAATGTAGGTGGAAAGGAATGAATGAAATGAACAGAGTAGGCTTGATGCATCTGTTTCAGTTTGTTCAAAGGGCAGCCCAGTGATTGGGATGTGACACTTAGGTCCTCCAGGGAAGCTATCAGTTTAGGAAGAACAATGCTGTCTATTTTATAAGGTAGTTAAATCCGTTTTAGAAAGCAAGCTCTGCTATAGTTTGACAGCTTTGTATATTTTTAAAAATATTTGGGCTATATCTGCTCAGCATGTGCCAGCTGAGCTACTGCAAGAATGTGATTTGCTAACTTCTAGATTTAGGACTTTGTCTTGTCTGCCTCAGGTTGCTTATGGTAAAAAAAGAACAAGAAAGGAGAGAGTATGTCCATTTTTAAATTTTATTAGTGGGAATTCCAAAATGATTTGGTCCTTGAAGGATAGGATATCAAGCTGTATATTACTAACTGTTCTAAAGTGCTGGCTTCTTTATAAAATTGTTTAAGTTTCCTAGGCTTATGGAGTGAGTCCTTCTTCTGCTTTTTTAGTTTTTGGCTGTTTGATTTTAAAAAAAAATCAACAAAAATATTAAATTTGTCTAACTGATCTTGTACTTGGTGGAAACTGTTCCCTTCCCAAAGTCTGGCAAAACACTCTTTTAAATTTTCACTAAGTGATGATGCCTTCTTTTTCTCTGCCCCAGTATGCTGTACAGCTACTTTCTGGATTCCATGTGATGCCAAGATACTCTCATTCCCCTGCTTTTCCTGAGCTATTTATACCTAACATAGCTGGTAACAGCTCAGTTTCCCAAATTACATACAGTGCTCTATTTTACTTGCTTATTTCAATATTTTAGTAGCTGCAGCTGCTTAAGTTGCATTTTTTGTACAAGAACAAGCATGAGGTGAAGTTGTCGCTTTTGCCCATACTAATAGCACAAAGGATGCCAACATGCATTTGGGATAGGCTCTATTTTAGTCTGTGTCTGTGCAGCCTGGGAGATCTTGCTGTCTAATACTTTTAATTACTCAGGTTTTGAAAATGGACTTGTCATTTTAAATTGTATGTTGGCCTGCAGGCCAACTGTTTGCAAGTTGCATTAGAATGTAATTTGTACAGCTAAAACCAGTCATTGTGTATACAGACTTTGTTGGTATAATTGTACAGGAGACTCAGTATTTTCCTCAGTGTTTGGGTTGTGGGTTCTTTTAAAGTATATTGGCAGTGTTCTGTAACCTAGCATTAGTGTTCCTTTAGGAGAAGAATATAAAAACCTGTTACAGATGAGGGTGTGGGTTGTGTGTCCAAGGAAATGAGGGCAGTAAAAGGTAGTATGCACTGCTGGGCTTAGGGAACAAGTGGCCTCTCTGTCTTTTTCTTCCAGCTCTGTTTAATGTTCCCTTTTGCTGCTGCAGCTATGTACTGAAGGGTGCAGGGTTTCCTTGGTTGCAAAAACATAGCTGTGTTCCTGGGTGAAAGTTTTTGGCCTGTGCTTTGTCCAGACTTGTCCCAGATCACTGGGGCACTGTGGCTTTCAAAGCAGTGTTGTTTTACTTAGGCTATTGCATGGTCCGGGTGGGTTTTTAATGCCAGCACTGAAGTGTTGAGTGTCTGTGCTGGACGTCACAGCTGTGTTTGCAGGAACATGATGCTGCCATGGATGTGACCAGAGAGAGAAATGAGTCCAAATGTGAGTGAGTGAGTGCCTCTTAGGAGTCTGTTCATTGATAAGGGTGATTGGCACTTTGTAGTTTCTATTTGGGGACAGTAGTACAGGGGCAGGGAAAACTGAATAAAGCCCTGAAGGGAGATGGGGTTACGTGGGTTAAAATGAGACTGAAATGAAATAGCCTTGACTTGATATTAAATGCAGGTCTAAAACTGGTTAACAGTGTTTGGGGTAGATAACTTGTTAGTATGCACCCAATAAAGGAAATGTAATCCAAATGTGTATCAAAAATCTTGGGTTTGGACAAAAATGAATGCAGGTTTTCACACTGACTATTTAAAAGTGATAGAAAAGTAATTATTGCAGCCTTTTTTGTATAATGACCGTGTATAGTAGCTGGATTTACAGCAAAGTACAGTGGCTTAAAAAAGTGAATTATGAAGGTCAAGAGCAGAGGCTGAGAATACTGCTTTATTTTCCTGTGAGAAAAATGATATTGTGATTGTGTTGTTTGAAGCACTGGTGCACGTGTGTGTGGTCAGCTGTACCTCTTGCAGCTCACTGCTTTTCTGTCTCAGCAGTTTGAATTTGTTAAAATGGAGATTTGCAACAGAACTTGTGCTGCCTTGTTCATTATAGTGAAAGGAAGGCTATTAGAGGGGTAAGGCACCTCAAATGAGAATACTAATTACATATAAAAGCTCCTGCAACACCTAAACAGACATGGATGCTCAGTTGTTGGTGGAATGTTCCTTCAAACGTTACATCAAAACTTGTGCAAGTATGCTTATGAAGGAATGGGAAGAGGTGGTAATGCTGCTTTCTGCAGTGTGAAGTAGTTGTAGGATTGAATGATTTGTGATGTCTGTAAATTAAATTAGTCATACATAAGGATTTTGCATTTTCCTAAGAATTGTAAAGCTGAGTGACATTCTAGACACCAATAGGAAACAAATCCTTGAGGTGATTTCAAACCTGTTTTCAGACTTTTACCCAGGGATATTGTATACTTCTGAAAATTGGAGATTCATCTGAAAAAGAAGTTTGTCCATGCCTGAAGATACTCTGTGAGCCTTTTAGAAAAAGTTGATGGTCTTAGTGAATGTAGGATGGTTTAGATATTACATGGCTGAATTATATGGAGAAAACATATGAGCTGTAAACAAAGGAAGAGGAATTACTGTCTGGAGCACAAAGGGAGTATAAGTAAATCCTGTGTGCTTTTACTGCCTCCTTTTAATGGAAAAGACAATGTGAAATCAAGTGACTTAAAATTATTACTCAGATCTGACAAATAGGTCTTCAGTTATTGCTAAATAACTTAGAAACAATGCTTCTGAAATTCTTGGCTATAAGTATATCCTGAAATATTTGGGTTTTTTAATGCAAACTGCATATGGACCCAGTTTGTGCCAGTCAGTGTGACTGGTGTGAGCAGTGCAGTGGTCATGCCTTGGTAAACTGAGAACACTGCATGGCACAGAGAGATGTCTTCTCTTTGAGATGTGCTGCTCATTGAGGTCTGAGCTGCTCCAAGTCCTGGTGATAGCTGGCAGGCAGCTGCAGCACAGCAGTCCAGGAATGCTGTTTTGTGTTCTGCCTCTGGCCAAAAGATTGCTTTCTGTCTCTACTGAGAGTTACAAGAGTAACTTTTTGGTTTTGTTGACATGAGATTTCAGGAAACTTGCTCAATCATGAGGTTCTGCATTTAATCAAAGAAAATCCAATTCATTCACTTGATGGTCTACAGCTACAAGAACATACTGGATGTTAACAGAGGTTTGATGCTTAACCCCCTCTATGGGTGGCTAATCCCATCTGTTAACCAGTGGTCTGAACAGACATCTAGGAATAATGAAAAGTTATTGTTATGTACAAGATGAGGGGGGTTAAATGACCTGATTTCATTCTCAAACATTCAAGTGTTCAAGACATTAAATGCCCTTTCCACCCCAAGTCAGGCAACAGCTAAATTTATTATTAAAAGCAGTAAAGCAAGAGAAAGCAGAAAGAGGAGTTAATCTGCAGCTGTGCAGTTCTTAACCCTGAGAGCAATAGAATTATAAAAAGCAATCTATTATAAAAAGACTGTAATAGAATGTGTTCAAAACAGAATATTTAAAGGTAATTGCAAACCAAATGGCATTTAAGACACGTGATTCTTGTGTGAACCTAACTGTTTTCAATTGCTGCCTCTCAATAAGAAAATCAAGCAAAACTTTCTGATGCACTTTTTCTTTTTGATTAGGATCGGAAGCTGTCCAAGTCAGAGCGACAAAGATTCAAAGAGGAAGCTGGGATGCTGAAAGGGCTTCAGCACCCCAATATTGTCAGGTTCTATGATTCCTGGGAGTCTACAGTCAAAGGAAAAAAGTGTATTGTTCTTGTGACAGAACTCATGACGTCTGGAACATTAAAAACGTAAGTAAATTCAGACAAGTCACAGCGTTTCAGTTCCATTAGCACAACACTAGAGCACTAGAAGTAGGGGAAATTCAGAGTAGATGAGAACAGAGCCCTTCTGCTGCAGGATAACCTCCTGTAGGAACATTCTTGTTTAAGAGGAGCATTACTAGCATTGCAGGGCATGGTAGAACATCTTTTATGTTAGCAACCTTCTGATGTCCCATTAAACACGTGCACAAGGTTTTTGGATTTTAAGAGCTCAAGAAGGCAATACTTAGAAATTCTGAGAAGTGAAAACTTTTGGGTTTTTTTCTCCAGCTGCCTTTCAGTTAGGATGAGCTAGTTCTTAAAGTTCAAAGCTCAAATTAAGTCACCTCTTTTGGGAGGTTTTGAGTGCTACTACAATACAAATAACATGTAAAAAGAGAAAAATTCACCACCTATTGGTTTATCTGAAACTTGTTGAAGCTTCAGATAAAAATCCTGCAGTTTGGACCTGTGAGGCAGCCGAGTGCACCTCGTGGTGTGCTGAAGGCCGAGTTAAAAGCAGAGTGCTGGGGCTGCAGCTGCTGCGAGGGCCTCTAGTGGTGCCTGGGGCTCGTGGGGCTCTGCTCTCTGCCCCGGTGGGAGCCTGTCCTGAGCTCCAGCCACCATCCCTCTGCTGGGGTAAAGCTGCCAGCTCTGAATAAAGGGGTTCTGAGCTCCAGCCACCATCCTTCTGCTGGGAATAAAGCTGCCAGCTCTGCAATAAAGGGGCTCTGCATCCCTCACTTTGTTCAGTGCCCATTTCACTCTTGGAGAGGCATTCACACCCTACATGTGTAAGCAGGCTGCAGGAGCTGGAAGCAGTTTGCCTTTGGCTGAAATAGCCTGTGAGTGTCTTGTGTTTTTTACCATGCTTATTGATAGCTACAAATGGACATTCTTAAGAAGAAAAGTGGCTCTCTGGGAGTCTGGGCTGCAGTTACAGGGAAGTGTTTGTCTCTTGAAATAGTACTGAATGGCTAAGGATACAACAACATTCTTTAGGTGTGTGTTCAGTGGAGACATTTCTCAGGTTGCTGAAGGTATTTCAGGTAAAATAATAGATCTGCTGCTTAATGTGCTGTTTTCAGACAAGTAATAAGTTAATGGTTTTGCACCTCTGTACTGATACCTTTAAATAAAGTTTACCTAATTTTCTGCTAAATGTGTAGTGCTAAATTTATTTTTTTTCTCCCTTTTTTACTCCTTTATCCCTCTCACAGATTTTAATATTTGGATTGCTTTACATGGTATCATAAGCAAGATGATGAAGTAATAATAGAAGTTTATAAAGTAGGGTGTTGGTAGGAAGAAATACCCCAGATTTTCTGTCTATGGGATTATTTGATATCTTGAAATAAGAGAGTCTTTTTATTTAATCCAGAGACAGGTAATAGGCTCTTTATTGAAAATCCTTTAAAATGTAGAGTTCTGGCTAGGGTTTTTCTCTACTCTTGTACAGCTGGTGTTATAACTGAGATTTAGTTTATTCTAGTCCACTTTGCTTGAGACTTGACAGGTGAACTGTATGGAAGATTTCAGGTGTGCCTTAAGTACTTCATGTGCTTGTGGCATTTTCCCTAGATTTACACTGTACACTTGTGTTTGCATATATTTGACATATTACTTCCATATCTTTTTTCAATGTTTACCTTACCTGCATTTGATAAAAGTGATGCTTTCTTCTTTTGGTACTAGGGACACAGACATTCTTGTCACTTGATGTAAAAAAGTGAACAGAATACAAATATGATGGTGTCATAAAGGAAATGCTCTCATGTTTTATTTTAGTAAGGATTCCTGTAGCTCCTTCAGCTCTGTGTAATTGTAATTACAGAAACTTAGACTGGAAACCTCCTGAGGTCTCTTCAAGCCCAAGTTCTTCTATGATAGTAGGAAAAGTGAAAACCTACTGGCTAGTAGGCTTGTCTATTTTTGTGTATTTGTATGTGCTTCCATTTTTAAATTGTTTTCTGCACAAAGTGACATGTGACTTAATTCACTTAAGGTTATGGAACAGTGGCAGCCACAGTGCACAATGTTGGGTGATGGTTGGATCCAGGTCCTTTAACAGTGAAAAGCTGGCAGTGGACTAGCATATTTGTAACCAAGAATGTAATTAGGGATTCCAGATGCTGAACTGAAGTGCCCCTACCATGTGATCTTTGGAACAGGCTCAAGAGAGATGAATGAGGGTTGTGTCAATAGCAGGGATTCAAGTGGTTGCTGATGTGATTCAGAACCTCCTTCAGTTTGTCTCCTTCCTTGGCTTGGCTTTTTCCCTGCTTTCCTTTACATTCTGACACCTGATTTCCTCTGGAACTGACTCAATTGCTTTTACAGACTTATTTTCACAGCAGGATCATTGCTAGCAACTTGATTTTCCAGATCTTGTTTTGAACTGGAGAAATTAAAGGGATGAGTACACTGCATTTCTGTGTTGGAGCTGATTGAAGTGATTTCATTGGGACTGTATCTCCTAGTCAAGTAAATCTGCAGAAGAGACTGACCACTACCATGGAATAATTGAACACAACTTGCTTTTAGTTTTAAGATTGCAGTGGCTAGACTCCATGCTGGTCACAGAGTTTACTAGCAGTCTTTGTCTAGTGTGAAACTGATCTTTATCTGAGACTCTGAACAAGAATAAAATCCTTGCTCTACAGAGCATGCCAGGTCCTTTCTCTACATGCAGTCTGGCCTGTACTTTTTCAGAAGGAACAAAACAGCTCTGCACTTCAAATTGTGTTACCCAAATAGAGGTTGAGAGAAAACCCTGCTGGAAAGCACTTGAAAACTGTCAGAGGTTATTCACCTTGTGGCATCTCTAATCTGCTGAAGTTAAGTAACAGAATAAGATGTTGGTTTTAGGTCATGCTCATTGAAAAATATTTTTGGTATGAAATTCGACTCTTCCTACATGGGGTTTCAAGGAGTGGCAAAGATAGAACAGTTAAGCTTGGATTGCATTCTACCTGCAAAAGGAATACAGACTTATGTGTGAACTTTTTCACCTCAGTTATTTGACAGAGCCTTTTTAAAGATTTGTCTGCCCTGTCTCCATCTGTCCATAGTACCAGTTGGATTTGGGTGATCCAACCCTGTCCTGCACCAGGGAGGGGTTCTCTAAGAATTTCTGGTTATCTTGCTAACTTCACAGGTAAACTTGAAGCAGATTTAAAATGTATGTGGAAACCTTGAACAGAGGGCTTGATTACTCTTGTAAATGAGGGACAAATGATTTGATTTCAGAGCTCTTGCAGTTTTCCACAGCTCTGTACTTTGTTGGTTATTAACATTTTGGATCTAGTGACCCACCTTCCCACCCAGTTGTAATTAATCAAGGTAGAGGCTGTAAGTGTTTGAGAAGTTAAATAGGTAAAGAACTGTAATTAATGAGCCTTGAATTATTTGTCATTGAATTAGTGCCTTGAAATTTAGCAATCCAGCTGTCTAATTACTGAAGAATGATTTTCTATGTAGAGGTGTTATCAGCTATGTACACCAAGCTTTCACATTTTTGTTTCATCATTGTAGTCACTCTGCTGACTAGAAGAAAGGGGATAGGTTTTGTGGAGGGGAATCATCTTTAGCTCCTCTGAAGTAAGGAAATGCTCAGGTAGATTTTAAAATAGAAGTTTAAGTTGATACAAGTCTTTAATTACTGTTTCTTTGCTTCCAAACAGCAAATGGTGTAGTTTAATCTACTGTTTGTTAGCAGAATCTGTTTAACCTATTGTTACTTTTTTCATTAGGTATTTGAAAAGATTTAAAGTGATGAAAATTAAAGTGCTACGAAGCTGGTGCCGTCAGATACTGAAAGGCTTGCAATTCCTGCACACACGTACTCCTCCCATCATTCATAGAGACTTAAAATGTGACAACATCTTCATTACTGGCCCCACTGGATCAGTCAAGATTGGAGACCTTGGTCTGGCAACCCTGAAACGAGCTTCTTTTGCCAAAAGTGTGATAGGTAAGCCTCTCCTGTTTTGGAGGCTGCTGAGCCAGTCTACCTCTTTGGAGACTTGAGTGTTTTAAGAACTTTCGTAGAAAACATGCTTACAAAGGTACATGATCAAAGCCTGAAAATATGTAGGCTTTGTCTCTTGCTTACTGAGGTCATTCTGTGTTCCTAATGCCAAGACATGTTGAAATTTTGGTTGTCTTTTTGTTATTTATATATTTATAACATTAGCTAATTCAGAATATAGAGTTCTTGTCCTGCCCAACAATCTAGTGCAACATTGTTGATAAAACCACTCTTCACTACATAAAAATCTTACCTTTGATGTGATGCTGCTTCAAGAAATGTACAAATGCATTTTGGTGACCAAACAACATTTTGATATTTAGTGTTAGTATTAGTTCATATGGCCAAATTTTTTTTTCATTGTGACCAGGGGTTTATGTATCAGAAACTGAGGAATACCAAAGAAAGTTAATATATTTAAATAATAACACAGACTGTGGTATAACACCTTACTCAGGGAGTCTGTAGAATGTGGATTTGTGAGTTAGGAGGGTGCATTGGGAAATGGTGCTTTATTCTGGCTCTGTCCCTGTGTATCCTTTAATAACTCTTTCAGAAATTGGTTTGGTGGAACTAGTGTAATCTTTCTTGTGAATTCTTGAAAGAACTGGTTTTATCAGCTTTGTTTTTATAGTTGGGTCAGTAGACTGCAGGGAATGAAGTTTCTTTCACTCTCAGTATTTAGAGCTTGCTAAAATTCAGATTACTCAACAGTCCTGTGCCAGATTCCTAGCTGGGATCAATGGCATATACCTGTAAATTTTCTTGCAAGCTGTCACTGAAATATTTCCTGCTTCTTAACCAGGTCAAAATATTAATAGGGAAGAGAAGAATGGTGTTAAAAACCATAATTTCTTAAGCATATTTGTCATATCTTCAAATTTATCACTGGAAAATTACCATCTGTTCCATAGTTATTTGTTAATGATTAGCCTTTGGATAAATGACTGCAATTACATTTCTTTTTGGTTTAGCCTGGTGAAAACAAGCAATGGGCTGTAGAATGATCTGTAAATTGTCTGGAATCTGGTGTCTGCAGGAAATAATTCTGTGTTTAAATTTACAAAAAGCAAACTTGCATCTCTGGCTTGAAGTAAATCTGATCTGATCATACAATGCAGTCCCTTTGTTTGCAGAGGGGATCTGTGATGCTTCACTGGGCAATAATTTTCTGCACACTATTTAAATGGGACTTGTTGAATCTCACGCTCTATGCCTGTAACTCAATCTCTCTGTATTTCTGAGTATTTTTGACTGTAGGATGTCCCTCACTAATGCCTGTATCTGCAGTAGGCCTATAAATATACTGCAGGTGGGAAGGTAAGTATATGAAGAAAAGGGCTCTGGTGAGTGGCCTTTGCAGAAAATTACCTCTTATCCTCTTTTCACGGAGATTTTTATTTGTAACAACAGAGCTTTTCATTGCAAGGCCTTACCTGAACCATTCTACTTGAGCAAGTAGATGGAGAGCACCAGGTCAGAGACTAGCTATGGGCTCTTACCAGTACTACTTCTTTTGCAGCAGAGGGCAGTCAGGTAATTTATGAAACAAGGTTTAATGTGCTCTTTCCTTACAGGGAGACAAGGTAAGTGCCTTAACTCTCCTTAGTATTTGGTTTGCAGCCTATGGCTAGTCTACAGTTTTTCCTTCTCCTTATTCCCTCCCCTCCTGTTTGATTTCAGGCTAATCCAGTCTGTTCTGATATTTGTATCAACTAACATACCTAAACAGGGAATTACATCACTTCTCACATGCCATTGTTATCCCATAAAGGCCTTGCAATGGAAGACTCACAAAGTGCATTGGTGCAACAGAGTCACTAAGGGTTTCCTCCCTCTTCTTTTTGCCTCCACTTTCTCTTGTCTCACAGGTTTGCCCAGCTTGCCCCTGCGGTGAGTAACGCCAGCAGCAGCCTCTGCTCGCTTTGAGACATTTAGAGTCTGAATCGTTCTTTTAATTTAAGGTACCCCAGAGTTCATGGCCCCCGAGATGTATGAGGAGAAATATGATGAGTCCGTTGATGTTTATGCTTTTGGGATGTGTATGCTAGAGATGGCCACGTCTGAATATCCCTATTCCGAGTGCCAAAATGCCGCGCAGATCTACCGGCGAGTGACCAGTGTAAGTCCCTCCTCGCTGCTGAGCCTAAAGCTGCTGCTGCTAGCAGCAAAGGACTACAGCTGGGTAACACCAGTGCTGTGTGGGGAAAAAAGCCTGGAAAGAGATTATTTTGGGATGAGTGCGAAGTTACAGGATGGTCTAACTCAGTAGCACGAGTGGTGTGTGGGGAAAAAAAGCCTGAAGAGAGGTTATTTTGGCATGAGTGTGAAGTTACAGGGTGGTCTAACTCGGTAGCACCAGTGCTGTGTGGGGAAAAAAAGTCTGAAAAGATATTATTTTGGGATGACTACGAAGTTACAGGGTGGTTGAACTCATTGAACGTCTGTCAGAAGCTTGGAAAATATGTGAGTGGAAATAAAATAGTTTCTACCAGGGTAACACCATCCTGGGCCTTGAAAAGAGGCATGGTACCCATGAGAGGATTGAGTCAGGTAATGGGACTCATTTCAGGAACAGCCTTATCAACACCTGACCTAGGGAACATGGCATTGAGTGCGTGTACTGTATCCCCTACCATGCAGGCAAAGTGGAGAGGTACAATGGACTGTTAAAAAACACCTTAAAAGCATTGGGTGGGGGATCTTTCAAAAACTGGGAGCAGCATTTAGCAAAAGCCAACTGATTATTTAACACTTGAGGCTCTACTAACTGAGTGGGCCCTGCCCAATCTGAGCCTTTGTGTACAGTAGATGTAGATCAAGTCCCAGTGGTACATGTCAAAGGTTTGTTGGGGAAGGTAATGTGGAACAGTTCTGCCTTGAGTTCATACTCTTCTGTCAGAATATAAGGAAAAAATATGAAGAAACCAGCCCTCCAAACCAACCTAGAAAAAATAAATGCACTAGAATAATAACAGATTATTTTCTAAGCCACTTGGGGGATGGTGGAAGTAGTTCTGTATTGAAGAGGAGCTGGTAAACTTGTTCTCTGCAATAAAGCTGGATAACAGATTTGAGCACTGGCTTAGCTGCCTGCCAGTTGCCTAGAGTGATTTTAATAGTTCATTGAATTCTGAGTGGCCCTTAGCTCCTCTGTTTTGGGGGCACTTCTTATAATGATGAAGTGGAAACACTTAATAAATAGCAGGAAGCTATTCCACCCTGGTAAGTACTGGGCAAGTGTAGTGGTGGAGGTGGAGGCATTGTGGGAGAAGATAAATAAGGCTGAGAAGGCAATCAAGGGATTAGAGCTGGCCCATCTGACCACACTGAGAGGAACATGCAGGCCCTGAGTGCAGGAAGCAGAATTGCAATGCTAGAAATGTGCAGCATGGTGTGGCTAGATTTAATCTGTGATACCTCTTGTGAAGACTGTACCAGTACTGTGAAACAAACATGTTCAACCTTGTGACCTAAGCATTCAGAAAGAAGAGTGAGGTGGCTGCTTGGGGAAGTGAAAACTCATATTGGATTTCTCAGAATACCTGTGCATATGTGCAAAGGAGAAAAAAAAAAACCCCAGACTTACCTCTTTGTCCATAAACAAATGAGTTCCTGTTAATTTTTTTTG
The DNA here is from genome assembly GCA_020466415.1 of Ammodramus savannarum pratensis. Lineage (NCBI taxonomy): Eukaryota > Metazoa > Chordata > Aves > Passeriformes > Passerellidae > Ammodramus > Ammodramus savannarum. Next base: position 10,997,632 of record JAHXMQ010000028.1, on the reverse strand, counting down.
AGCATGTTATCTCAGAGAAGTTGCAGATTTAATAAACAACTTGCCTAGCTTTGGAAAAATAAAACAATCTCTTATTCCTGATGCCTCACACTGCAAAAGGCAGATGTAATTCCTGACTTACAGTTGGAGAAGAGTCTTCATGTCAGAAGCAGTGAATTCTGAAGAGAGACTTGGTGAAATAAGACTATCCCTTTTTTTCAGGGAAATATTGAAGGGGCACAGAAGAAGGGAAAAAAGGCATGAGTGATCACTTCAGTGTTTTGCACAGATGCTAGAATAACTTTTTATATACATTTATATACATACAGAATTGAGGTTTTTTGGTTTAGGTTTTTTTTGTGTGTGTGTTGGCAAACTTACCTGTAATTTCCTAAATAGAGTTTAAGAACTAGGCTAAAGTCTAATCCTTACTACATGTACAGCACAATCGGTCCTGGAAGCAGTTGGGATCAGTGAAAGAAAGTCGTGTATCTTACTAGAACAGTCTCAGTGGTGCCTTTTGCTGTGCTTATGGATGTGTCTTGGAAAGAGTCAAAGCAGCAAAATTTGCATGGACATTGCCTAATGTCACTGTCCTGCCTGTTCCCTAAAGGCAAAGCTAGGAGCTGGGATGTTGGTGAGAATCAGCTGTTGAGACAATCTCAGACTTGTAAATCCCCAGGTCTTTGAAGTACATAACTGGAAAGCTTTGTAGGGACTTGGAGCTGCAAAAGTTACCTAGAGACTTACCAGGTTCCACTTACCACTTGTTTTTTGTGTGTGGTGCTCCTTTGTCCCCATTGTTATTGGCTGACAGTGGAATTCTCAGTGGATGACAAACACTGGCAATTTTTTTGTCTGTCCAACACCACCTTCTGTTCTACTCTGCTGATGGTTCACAAATCAAGTTTATTGGTTGATTTTTTTTCCCAACTATTTAATTTACTGCTTGAAAGCTCTTAAGATACACTTTGATATAAAATCCACCAAATCTTGTTTTATTTCAGAAGTAGCAAAGGACATGAAGGTAAAGAAAGTGAAATGTACATTTGTGTGCTTTGGTATTTTTGGGGTTGTTCATTTCAGTGTAGTTGCAAAGCAGTTTGTTCAAAACAAAACCAACCAGAAACAAAATGTGAAGAATTTTTACGGAAAGCTTTCAATGAAGGCAAGACAACGTTACCTGGAAATAAAGCACAATCCTGTCTTAGCTGATAATGAAGGATTGGTGTTCTATAATGTGCAAAGAGATCTGTGTTATGAAGGTGAAATTAAATACTCCTGGCATTATTTTACCACTCCATGAAAGCTCTGTGAACCAATGTGAAAAAGAGCCAGGTAGTTTTAGATTTAGAAGATGTTAGAGATTTTAGAATTTTAGACCATGTGTGCAGTTGTGGGGTGAACCATTTGCCAAATTCAGTGCTTGAAAGGACAGTGAGTGAACTATCAATAACAGAGTGGAGGCAGAAAACCCTCTCCTGAGCAGTACTTACCAACACTTCTAATGCATGTTGGAAGGTGGGTGTGCTTTGTGGAAGATGTTTAGCATCTCCATTTCAACCCCTGCATTGCTCCCTCCCTGGACAGGATGTTTTGAGGTAGCAGCTGCAGTCCTGCTGTGCCTTAAATTGAAAGGATTGTTTTATCTAGGTGCCTACAGAGAGCAAAATGAAGGACAATAGGAATGGTCTGCTATGAAAGTCATGAAAGGTCATACCATGTTGGAGCTTAAAAACCACTGAAACTCCAAAGGCAATACAATCAAAATGTGCAGCCACTCACTTCAGGCCATATGTATTTAAATTAATTAATTTCCCTCACCATCTTTGCAGGAACTATTAGGCTTAGTAAAAAGCAAAGTTGCTCCATTATTTCAAATCCTTGCTATTGCTTAGGACAGAATCCTGTGAAAAGTCTCTTAATGCCCAAGGTGGCCTCTCAGAACCTCTTGGTAATACCAGCTTATGTTCTTTTGTCCCATTTTGCTGTACATGGGTCTCTTTTTTAGGGGGCCTTCAGCTGTGTTGCATTTTGACCTGACACCTTTTGTGATAAGGATGGCTCTAGCTGATGCCCAGATACTGCAGCTTTGCAGTACTGCTCCGAGTGCTCAGTCCTGTCTTTCCTCATAGTTGGAAGCAGTTTTTTGTTAAATAATACACCTTGGCAAGCACAGATCTAGAATTTGGATCTAAAGGCTGAAGTTCCTCTCACAGATGAGATATTTTTTGGCCCAGGTAGAAATTGTTGCTTCACATCTTGGACAATGGCATTGCTGCATAAGCTTGCTGTTCCTAAGATGCTCATTTATACTGTCTGCATTCTCTCACTGGGAAGTTTCTTTAATTCCTTAAAACAGTCCTAGGATAAAGTTCTTGAATTTTCTCTGGCCCAAGAAACACAAGTGCAACTGAATTATTATTCTGGATTACTTTATCTAGAAGAATTCTTTTAACAGGGTAACCTGGATATGTACCTGGCTTAAAAACCAAAACTGTGCAGAATCTGTAGTGCTCAAGGTGTTGTGCCAAACTTTCTTTCACCATTCTGATAAGGAAACCAGCATTTTAACACAGAATATTGACCTCTGTTTGTACTTGCACCCTTTAGCATATTCAGTCCAGACCCTTTCACTAGCAGTTTCTGTAGAAAGGAAAGACATCTGCTTGGCTTGTCACTCAAGCATGAAGGAATCTAGCCTTTATCTTTGTTTTCATTAAATCATAGTGTTGCAATTTTGTCTAAAAAACCCTGTTCTCTTTATTGAAGCCATCCTCTGCTATTCTTTGGAAATGGTTCCAAATAAATTTGTAGTCAGTGCTTAAAGAATTGCAGCTCTTTGGATTTTTACTTTCCTGTGGGATGGGGAAATCTCTGAGGTTTAAGCAGTTGTCTCCTCAGCTGGGACTGAATGCATCCAGTGAGCACTTGCTGATGCCTGGTTGGCCTCAGAAAAGAAATAATCTAACTCTGCAATGAATTGATAGCAGGCTGTACTATAGTTACAGTACTGATTTCCTCTCCTTTGTCATTTTTCTTGCTCTGCCCTCTCGTGCAAGCTCAGCTGTCTGTGTGGAATGCTACTAGATTAGGGAATGGATCCCCTTTTTTGTGGTTTTGCTTTTCTGTTTGTTTTTTTTTCCTAATGTTTTTTATCTTTTGCAGTTCTGCTCTGTATCCAAGTAATGCAGAGAGTTGCAATGCAAAATGAAATCAAGACACATAATTCTTTTATGTACTTGCTTGTGTAAAAAACAAAAGAAGGTGTAAGAGCTTGGTAAAATTCAGGAGGGTTTCCCTGTCTGACTCTGTTCTTCTCAGGAGACTGATATATTTTCTTTGACCTGTTCCATGCATAGTGCAATTAAACACTTTGTCACAGGAGATACTTAAAATGGACTACACGTGCATTTAAATGGAAAAAGAGATATTTATAGAACAAACATCTAAAGTATGATTTCTTAATTTAGTCTGTTTGGGCATCAGTGCAGTGAAGGCATAACTAACTGCAGTAACTGCAGCTGCTTTGCCTCAGCCTTTGGTGGGACTGTGGAAACCCAAACTTTTGCCTCAAAAACTAGATCTCTAGTACTTGGATGTCCCAAGGCTTAAATTTGCTAGGGGATTGACTAGTCCCAGGACTAGTAAAAAGACAATTCATATGTTTATTATGCAGATTTTTCTCCTTCTTGCATATACCACTAACATAAAAATCCAAATATGTTCATTGCAAAAAAGTCAATAAAACCATCCTCAGTTTTAAATGTACTAATAATCTCTGAGTATGAGCAGAAAACCCCCTTGTTCTTTCTCCCCCTTCCCATCATATAAACTTACCTTTTAAATTTTCCTCATGGACTTGTGCTCTGTAGTTCATTTTCTCCATGCTTACTTTGACAAAGTGAAGTTTTGTATTTGTTCTTTCTTTCACCAGAAGTCCAGTCTGTTCTCTCTAAACAAATGTCTGTTGTCTGAGCTGGCCTTAAGATGAGAAGGGGGGGAAAAAGGCATTTTGCATTTTTTAAGTTAAAAAAAAAAAGGTTGTTCAGTACTAAAATGTTCCACAGCAAGCATAACATTTTTCTTCTCTGTTCTCCAGAGCTTAAAAAAGGGCCTAAGGGAACGAGGCACATAATGAGTAACCTGACCAGGCAGTGTCTAACTGGTTTAAAAGTCCTTAATCTCCCTAACTGGTGGGAACTGGAATTCACTGGTTAGGGTGAAGGTCATTCTCTTTGCTGGAAACAAGGCAGCTACCAAGTGCTGTAGTTTGGTCAGTTGAGGTAAAATGAATCTTTTCTTTAGTATCCTAAAAGTTAGGTGTCATAACTGTCTAGACCAGTCAACTGCTTCATTTTCACTGGAGGTGCAGTGGACAAAGTATTCCAGCTCTTATTTTCTTCTTCTTCCTGAGGGATCTTAAGTAGCAAATAACAAATACTAAACCTTTAGATACATGATTAATTTTACTTGCAGTACTTAATGAGTGGTGATTAATTTCTTGTTTTACTTCCTGGAAGCAATATCTAACATTTTTTAGCCATGAATAAAATTGTTTTCTTTACCTTACATGACTTGGTTTCTTGACCTGGTTTAAATAGATATAGAGATCTTTCCTATCAACCTTTCTAGTGAAAAAAACATTGGAAAAAAATCAGTGGAAAAGTAGGGGAGGAAACCCTCTAACAGAGAAGGTGATCTTTTGTGAAAGCAGGTATTGAAAGGCTACAAACCTTCAACCAAGCACAGGAACATTAATTGGAAGAAAGGGTAAACTCTTGTATTCCTTCAAAGAAGAAACTCCTGGCAGTAAAGTGTGAAATGTAAAAACAATATTGTACATCATGTTCAGCCTTTTGAGAAGACTGAGAGGACCTTATCAATGGCTGAGTATCTAAATGGAGGGTGTCAGAGGATGGAGCCAGGTTTTTGGTGGTGCCAGATGACAGAGCAAGAGGTCATGGGCAGAAACTGATGCAGAGAAGCTCCACCTGAACATGAGGAAGAATTTCTTTCCTGTGCAGTGAATCGAGCACTGGAACAGATTATCCAGTGAGGGTGTGGAGTCTCCCTCACTGGGGATGTTCCAGAACCCTCTGGAAGCAACCCTGTGCCCTGTGCTCTGGGATGGCCCTGCTGGAGCAGGGAGGTGGGAGCAGATAACCCACTGTGGTCTCTACCAGCCTGACCCAGTCTGTGATTTTGTGCTGTTTGCACAGCTGAGTCAGGTGCTGCCTGAGTTTGCAAGGGAAAAGGCTTTTTCAACTGAATTACTTTCTAAAAGTAGCTCACTGTTCAGCATCAAAAGCTTCAAGATCACAGCTAATTTTTTTTTTTTTGTCAATATTGATGTGAAACATACTTGGTTTGAAGTAAAGGGAGTTATTTCTTTCTTACCTTGCTCACTGATGGGCCTGGATTGTGTCTTGGTAGTTTTGAACAGGATATGATTTTAAGGTCATCAGGAATTGAAACGAGTGGAGGATTGTGAACATTGGTTGAGTTGCATAAAATGAAGTGTAATTTAATTTTTCAAATGTAGCAGTAATGCAGAGTTTCTAGATGTATTTTTAGAAACCAAATTTCAGAGAATGTGGGTGAAACATGGTATCTTTAAAAATTTAGGAAGTTTAAAAAGTATCTTTCAGGGATCAGATCTCTTAAAACTGCTAGCATTTAATATTCTATCCTGTACTGACATCCATTTAGTTCTTAAATTAACTGAGGTTAATTTAACAAGAGATGGGAAGGTGGCTCTTAGGAACAGAGAGGTGATAAGTGTTTTTAAAATGCCTGCAGTGTGGTGAGAACCATGATAATTCTGTGATTGGTGAATCACTGAAACATTCCTGTGGGGAGACTGGTGGTTCAATGTTATTTGTCATAGAGTGCCACTGGTTAAAAATACTGACACTAAGAATGCATAGGCTGCTATTTCTTGTCCTGCCAGCTGTACTGCTATAGTTGCAAGGCATAGGAATGGGATAACTCCAGGAAAGTCTTCACTCCTATTAGAATGAGTCTGAAAATAAAAGGCATGGTGACTTTTGGTGCATTGTTGGAATTGTGTACTATTTTTGGTGTGTGCAGCATTACCTTTAGGCCTTTTAAGTAGAAAATCCTTTCTAAAGGCTAGTTCTGGTACCAGATGGGTTTTATGGCCCATGTTACATCATTATTTAAATTCAGTTTTAAGGCCAGTGGACCTAATCTCTGCCTTTTGAGTTACTGTACATGAACTTAAAAATGAGTGCAGAACAATGATTTTCTCCCAGAGTGGGAGCAGATTAAAACAGAGGGTGCAACTAATACAATTTTATTTTTCAAAAACATGTTTTCCATACTGAAAATAGAAGACAGACACTTCTAGTATTGTGTCACTGTGGCATTTCTAAATTTATATAACTGAAATATATGTCTAGGCATGTCTGGTTTTGGTTTTTTTTTGAAAGCCATTTTCAAGCTGAAGTCCCAGTAAAGCAAAGGGTCACTGAGCTAGCTCAAGGTGTTCATATTAGAGGCAGCATCTCTGCTTCTAAGCGTGAGGTTAAAGAACTGTGTGTCATAGGTGCAACTGATCTTACCTTTATGCTTTTGTGCAAGAGTAAAAGAGTTAATACCTGATTTACTTGTCCAATCAGACTTTATTTTAGAAGAACCTCTGTCCTCATACTATGTTTCTAAACAAGGGTCCTTTTCACTGTTCCATGCACCAATATGGGAATTGTTAGCCAGATGTCTACTGAGAAACTCTGTCCTGGTTACAAAATTTCCTGTTCTGGAGCTTGATTGATGTTTTTATACACTAGAATTGCTGCAGTTACTCTTGTGATTAATTAATAACTTTTTAAAAAACTGAAACAATATTCTTAGCTTCAGATTCTTTGGACTTTTAAAATAAGCAGATACTTTATTTACCTGGTGGTGCTGAAGAGCAGTGGACTTCCATGTCTTGAGTAAAAACTTAAAATAATTTTTTTGCTGGGGGCTGGATCACTTATCAGTGGGGTTGCTCTGAGTAGTTTATATTCTGCCATAGTAGTGTATATTCTGAGTAGTATATATTCTGCTATAGTGCATAGCATTTTAGTATTATCACAAATACAGTGGGTTTTGACTTTAGTTACTGCCTTTGTCTTGAGAAAGGTGGAAAGGTTTGCAGCCAGGAATTTCTAAGAAGAGTTGTGACTAGTTCCTGTTCCAAGTTAAGTGTGTGGGAGTGAAGTAACAGAACTGTACCCTATTAGAGCAGTCTTGTAAGGCTCTGAATGCTGTAAAGTCTCTGGCTTTAGTAGATAAAAGTACAGTATTGAGACACTGGCAGAGAGATTGGTTGAGTAGGCAGTGTCAGTATTGTCCAGCTCTTGTGCTTGCTGGTCACATGTAGGATATGCTTGTGAAGGTGATAGTGAGCAAAGATTGCTCATGGAATGAGGAGTCTCTTTTATCCTTTTCACCAAAACTTCTCTCATACAAATTTAACTTCAGGAAGAAGCAATTAGTTTGAGTGTGTAAATCAAGATACATCTTGTGTGTATAACAACTTTAGTTCTGTACATCTGTCAATTTGTTGTTGTGATTGACCTCTAATTTTTTTGTTAATTCCACAAAATGTTTTTGAAGTTAGGTGTTAAATTAAAGAGGAAGAGTATCTAAATTGCAGCAAGCAGGCCTGTATGAATTCTACAGCATTGCCATTGTCTTCACAGTGTGATTCTGAACTCGGGGCACATGTGCTTATCTATTGGTGTGGAAAAAGTTAAGGATCATGAGACTTAAATAACTTAGACACCTGCGCTGCAGAGGGTGAAGGCCATTTGCTTAAGGTGATGGGAAATTTTCATGTGGATGATGGTAGATCTGTCAAGTTCAAAAGGTTCTGGGTTCCAAATATGCAGTTGTTGTTTTTGATGAGAAGAGAAGAGAGCAAGGCCTGTCCTGGCCTGGACAGTGCCTCATGAGCTGGCTCTGGCTCACTAAAGCTTTCATCTGCTCCCACTGCTTGCATTGCAGTAATGCTGTTTACTCTGCTAGGATACTGATCTGGTACAGAGTTTATTCTGCAGGATTTACCAATTTAATCCTTGGCAGAATTATCAATTGTCCAGAATTAATTGCTATGAAAATACTGACATCAGTGAAACTAAATTTTCATTTCTGTTTAATATGTTGCATTTCTATTTCTTTAAAAAAATTACTCTAGTTTGCTTTTTAACCAGAGCAAGAAAATCCATCCTCTGTAGGCAAACCATGTGTCTCTTGAACTGAATAAATGTCAAGCTGAGTCTTCCTTTTCTTACTAGTTCAAGTGGGGTGAGAATTATCAAACAGTTTTGGGTATATTCTTTGTGAAATAAGGGAAGAACTAAATCTGAAAGATTGTTCCTAGAACAGACAGCAGGATTGAGATGAGTGATTACAAGTGGTGAAAGGGTTAAGCATGCAGGTTTTGAGGCCTGGGTAAGTAACTAATTGCAGGTAGTGAAATTTAGGAGATCACGGGGTAAACCAATTTAAATGCTATATATACCATATCCTGAGGGCTTCTTTGGGACTGGGGGAAAGAGGTTGGATCTTTTTTTTCCACTGCAGTCATACTCTCTCTAAATTCCTGAATTAATGGTTTGTGGCAGCCTGGGACTGGCTCAAACTAGAATGGTAACAGCTTAGTAGAAAGGAAATATAGACATTTTAATTACTTTGTTTGTGTGATTTGACTTTGCTGCTGGTGCTATTAGCTTCTGGACTGCACTGTTAGAACATTTTGTTTGAGAAGATCAATCAGTTACTGTAGAATTCTTTCCAGGCTCTTAGAATTACAGCATCTTTGAAAAGAGCCAAGCAAGAGTTATGGTTCTGCTGGGACATGTAGACTTGACTTGTCAAAAGCTGAAATGTTGAATGTTCTTTGCAGGTCATGCTGTGTACCCCAGAAAAGTGTAGCCTTAATTAAGTGTGTGGAATGTTGCTTTTGCAACACTGATGATGTATACTATAAAAACATCACTGGTATAATTGTGGTATACTTGAGGAACTGAGTATGTTATTTCAGGATGAAAAGTGATCTTGATAATTCTAAATTGCATTTTATAACAGTTCATCACCACTAGTTTGTCAAAGTTCGTTTGCTAAGTTCATCTTTAAAATGATATATGTGATCTTTCTTAGCATTGCTCCTTATGTCCTTACAATAAAAAAACCCAAACCCTGAAGCTATGGCCAGCTCATTTGTTTAATGAATTGGTTTTACAATGGTTGCTTGGAATTAGGTATCAGAAGAAAAAAAAAAAAAGTTGAACTTCAGGTTGAGTCTAGTGAGAGATACTGGAAAATACAACTTTGGATTGTTTGTGAGCGTGTGGTGTAAACCAAGCAACAATGCAGCTTTCTAACGTTGTCCAACAGTTTAAAAATCACCTTCAAATCTCTGTGCCCTTAGATTAAGGAAAAAAAGGAAAGGAAATTAGATGGTGTTGCCACTGTAGCAAAATGCACTGTGCTGTTGTAGTTCTGACTTGTGTTTAGTTGGGCTGAGTGGCAGTTAGCTGTGGGTGTGCTGCTTGTAGCTCCATGGAAGGGAGAGGAGGAGCAGCAGCTGCCTTCATTCCCCTGCACAACACACTGACCAACTTGCTTGCCCTGGTCAAAGAGGAACTTGTGCAGCAGCAGCAGGAGGGAACTGCATGATGATCACACTCCCAGCCCTAAACTCCTGCAGAAAGCCTGAGTGGAGAGTAGGCAGAGCAGCCAAGTGGGTGGGTGGGGACAGGCAGGAAGGAAAGGATCCCTCTGCTGTCCCTTCTTCCTCCTCTCACAGCTGCCTGGGCAGGCAGAGAGGGACCTGCTTACCTCTTGCTTGTATTGATTCTTCCTAGTCAGTATTAGAGTGACAAAAGCAGATATTGAGCTCAAATCTCTGCAGCCTCATGTACTGGACTTGGAAAATAACAAGAGATGTCAAAGAGAGGACAATGCTCCCTTCTAACCTTGATGTCTGCTTTCCTTCTGCTGTGCGTTAAGTCCACAGCCCAGTGGAGTCCCATCGGAAAATAGCACCTTGCTAACTCTGGTGTGTGTGGCTCTCTTTTCCTGATGGATTTCACAAAAAGAGAGATCTGTCCCATTTTTGTAATTGTTAATTCCCACTGTTGCTGCTCTCACAAGGATTGTGCTAAAGAGGTAAGTAAGAATTTCAAGCTCTGTCAAGTGCGTGTAGCTGCAGGAAAGTATGTTGGAGGTGAATCAGAGTTCTCTACAAATCTTTTGAACTGCTTTACATTTGCTTAGCTTGGTTCTTTAGCTTTTAAACTTGACTTTACTTTTCCCCCTGTAGTTTTTTAAAATGTAAATTAAAATCCTGACCATTAAGGCTGGAACATTAATTGATTCTGCTATTTTCCACCTATAGTGGTGTTGCAAACGGAGGCATTTTTTATTAAATTTAGAATGTCTGAGGGTATGTAACACTTCATCTGCCTTCATTTTGATTTGTTGTAGAAGTTATAAAGCATTAATTATATCTTCTCTAATGAAGAAAACAATATTTTCAGTTCTCTAATGAAGTAAATGATATTTTCAGTATCTCTTGCATTAGAACAAGATGTTAAGCTACTGACTCGGTAATCTGGTGATCTAATTAATGCAAAATATTATGTATTTCTAGGCAAAAAATTATGCAAGATTTCTAGATAGCTTATACTTTGGGGTTTCAGAGTTTCCTGGAAATTTAGTGTTTCCAAGAATACCTAACTTGCTTTTAGTTCATCAGGTAACTGTTGATTATGTTGAATTTTGGAACATATTTTTTCACCTGGTTAAAATCTGATAAAATCACAAACTTCACATCTAAGATGAGTGAAATATGAAATCTCTTTTATGCTTAACATGCAAACTGTGAGTTTTTAGTTTTGTATCTTTGGCTACCTACATAAGCATCCATATTTTAGAGGTATTCTCAAAATCTAAGTGTTGAGTGATTTTTTTTTCTTTTTTAAATTGGTGCTTCTTTCAAAATAAGCAGTTCTGGCCTGACTGTCCTTCTGTAAGCTGGAGAGCTCAAGCAGCAGTGTAGCAAACTTCATCTCACTGGAAGCTGCTGCTGCCTTTTTTGGTTGGATTTGTTTCAAGTCTGATACATGCTGTGATTTGGTTCATTATGCAGCTGTATTAATGTGTTTGCTGGCAAAATAAAGGAAATTACACTGGTGTGGGACTGGGAAATGGAGAAAAGGACACTGTTGCTTTCAGCAGCACTGTCAGCTTGTGCAATTTTAGAACAGTAGCTTGAGAAAATGTTGATTTTTCTTGTGTGCCTGTTATACCTGTCTATTATTTTTTTTCTTTTGCAAGGACTCTTTCTGCTGTTTCTTTAGCAAACTTGTACATAATGCTAGTGGGATTTGACTGTTTAGTTCTTAATGAACTGCCACTGGGGAACAGGTCTAGTAGATTAGGATTTGAGTTGTTCTGAGGGGCCCAGGAGCAGCACATAGGAATGTGACCATTTTTAGTGTGCTAAAACCAGGAAGCACTGCATTTCCCTGAGTGCCTTTGGGTTCAGAAACTGCTGAAGGTATGCTTGGCTGCCCAGCTCATGCAGTCTTAAGAACACATCAAGGTTATGTGAACTTCAGGGCCTGGTCTCCCTTGGGTTTCTGTGTGATGGCAGATTAAGGTGTGGAGGCAGCTCTGGTTAGAAAAGATTTCACTGATTTATTGAGTTTTAATTATTTATAATACCCCTGTCTTGTTGTATAAAATTGTTTGACACTTCCATTGGTGCTTGTAGAAGGGAACAAAAGAGTTTAAAAAGCTGGTGGACTTCAGTATCTGGAGAGTGCTTGTCCAGAGCTGGAGAGGAGGCTTAGGCAGCCCTTCTCATGGACTGTGGAGCAAAGTGAGACACAGGGAGCTTCTTGAACACAGAATCCCACAGCACAGTGTGATGTTCTCCCAGATTTCCTGAGGAGCAGTTGGAATATGGAAGCTCTGCTAAAGGAGGCTGGCAGGAGCTTCACTTTTTAACTTACTCTTGGTTGGGTATTCATAAAATAGGGTATTGTCAAGTGGTCCTCATGGAAGGGCCTGAAGATTTTGGACAAGTGTTTAATTTATTTCAGCAGTGAGAAATGCAGGGCAGCAGACTAAATTTCTGATTTTAAAATCTATCCTTAGCTTTAACTTTTCAGGCTCTGTGCAAGAACAGAGCATGTGGTACAATAATTAACAAGAAAAATCAAATCCTGGCTTTGTTATGCTGATATTTTTCTGTACCAGTTGTCTTCCTCATGTTAGCTTTTAGTTTTCTGAAATGAGATTGTCACAGATCTGACATCATCCTTCTGCTGCCACAGTGTAAATGAATGTCAGTGCAGGCTGCTATGTCTGAGGCTTGAGCTATTTAAAAGACTTACATGTGTTAAACTTGGGCAAATTTAGATGGGAATGTATGCAATAAGGAGTTGAATAATTAATGCATAGATTACATATGTTATACAGGAGAGCATTTAATTATATATAAAAACATCTATTCTTAATTATATATAAAAATATCTATTCTCCATATATAAACCTGAACTTCTGGGACCATTTTAAGTGTGGTCATAATGAAAGGTGGCACCTTTGACAAGTCAACTGTATGAGTAGAGTTGTATAAATCCCTTTAGAGTGGAGAGCTCTGTGTCCTGCTTGGAAGCTGGAGGTGTATAAGGCCTGGTTACAGTCTGAAACCTACCCATCCAGACTTGGCTCTGATGTTTTATCACCTGGGGCATTGATTTTTCTCAAGGCTTGATAGTCAGCAAAGCTTCTAAAAGTATTGAGCTAATTCATTGGCAGGCTGTGTTGCAGTGCTTATTCTAGTCACAGTGTAGTCTGCAGTTCTGTGAATTTCAATTGCTAGAGTTTCACAAGGGCAAATTGTAGACCAAAGAAATAGATAACCTTCCTGTTATAAGAGCATACTGGTTTTTATCAAATAAATTGTTTTCTTTCTACAGTGTGGGGGTTTTGTGTTGGCTTTTTTTTTCCTTCTAAGAGCTCTGCCTACGGGGTCAGTAGTTGCAGAAACTGGGGTTTAGACTCAAACTTTTCTGTTTCAAGACTTGTTTCTTGCTCACAATAGAGGAATGAGGAAGGATCATGTCTTGATGTAACCAGTATTTTGTAGGATATTGGGAGAAATTTCTGTTTAAGGCATGAATCACAGTGCTTGTATTGCTACTTCATTTATTTCTGTACTTCAGAGCTGTAGTTTTCACTTTGTGTTTAGTTGTCATTCAGCAGTGACACAGGGTCAGATGTATCAGGTGTATAATTTCAGGATTGTTTAGTTTGAAAACACCAACTCTGTTCAAACATTTGAACAGCGTGTCTTCATCCTCTCTCATTCTGCTATTTTAAATACAGAGTTGGAAACTAAAGGCTGAATCAAGTAAAATTGGGTGCCAGATTTTGTTGTGGACCATTGGCCCCAAAATATCACTTTTGGCTGTGATTAAGTGATGAAGCTTGGCTCTCTGCCTGAAATGTTTTTCAGAATTCCCAGATGGTCACATCTCATGGCATGTTTTACGGCTTTGGGTGGTTAATCTTATTTAGGTTTTGTTTTCCTTTCCCTCTGTAGTTTAGTGTGTATTGGAAAAATGGTTTCTGTGTATTGTAGAGGGGCTTTTGTACAGCCTGTATTGTAAGCTCATTTCCCTGAACTCACAACAGCAGTGATGCAGGAGTGTGGGTTGGGTATAGTAGGGCTTTGGGGGAGAGCTGAGATGCTGGAAGATTTTGGGTTTGTTTTTTTTTAAACATGGGACAAGTTATTTAATGATCCAATCAGATGAGCCTGGGCTAAGGTTTTTCCTGTAAAAAAACTACTTCATATAATGGCAGGTTGGAAACACTTTGGGAAGCAACAGGGTGCTTTGAAGACTGCTAATTAATCCTGTGGTTTCTGGCATTAGTGTTACATAGGAACCATTTCCTTCCATTCTCAGTCCAGTCTGTGTACTTCCCTCTAACCTGCACAACTTCCATGGAAACTAGAAGGTTTTCTTTCATACTTCATATGAAATTCTTATCATAACTTGAGCACCCAAGTGCCAATGCCCTCTGTTACAGAAATGTAGCTGGGAAATGGGAAGGGGTATGTGTGGAACGTTTGCAAAAGTCACTAAAAAAGAAATGAGTACTGGGGTCAGACTTTTCCTTAATTTGCACTAGTTACTTAGGTCAGTTATCTAGAGAGTAAAAATAGGTGGTTTGCCAACACAATCAAAGCTTAAATCAAAGGGTCCTTTCAGTTTCTCAGTTGTTGTTTGTGTGTTTCAGGGTGTCAAGCCAGCCAGCTTTGATAAAGTAGCAATCCCTGAAGTGAAGGAGATTATTGAGGGATGCATTCGGCAAAACAAAGGTGAAAGGTAAGGACTTGCTTTGCAGGTAAAGGTCCCAGCTGCTGTCTGAGGCCTTTCTGTCCTTTTCATGATACCAAATCCAGTTAGGTCCTGGGGTCTTTGTTCTGGTGAGAGTTGGGAAGCCAGTACTACTTCTGCAGCTTCTGATCTTTGGTAGATTCCTATTCAGTGATTGTTTAAGAGGATTAACAGTGTCAGGAAAAGTGCAAATGCCATAGTAACCATCCATGTCAGTTTATTCAGAAATTCTATTGCTTTTATTGAAACTTTGACCTAATCAGCAGAATAGGAGAGGACAGTTCTTCTGGGTTTCCAGGTATTTGGATTGGTTGGTTGTTCTGCAATCCTTTGGGGTTTTTTTTTGTCCTTTTGATTCTATTGATACGATTGATCATTTTGAGGACTCCCAAGTTTTAAATTCTTGCTGCTCATTTTTATCCATATTTTCTGCAAGATGACTTCTACTTCAGGTGGTTAACTTACACCATCATAGGAAATCTGTGACTGTGCTGATGGCTTATTTGTGGGCTTTGTTTTGTTTTCTGCTTTTACATGGTTCTTGCTTACTGAATATCGATGTCACTGTTTCAGCTTTTGTCTACCCTTTAGTTGCCCTCTGTTCTGTTCAGAACTGGTTTTGTTCATGGATGTTTATTCATCCCATTCTATTAACTCTTAAAGTTTTACATCTGATGGTGTTGCTGTGCATTTTTAGTTTTAGTTCTTTTTCTTGTTTTTAAACAATTTAGTGGTTTTTTCTCCTTTGATGTTAATTTTGTTGTTGCACATCACTTATTTTTTGACATTTCATTTAAGCTCTTAGCTACAATTGTTAATGATGTGTTTGTAAATCTCTTTTGTACCTTCAGGACAAAGCTTCTAATTATGCCAACAGAATACACATAAGGTGGTTCAGAACAGCATAAAATGTAGAGAATAAATCAGGGGAGCATCTGGCAAGGTTATTCCTTAATATTTTATGAAATCCTGATAGCTGAATGTGCTTTCTACATTCTTTCCCAATATCTAGATATGCTATTAAGGACCTTTTGAATCATGCTTTCTTCCAAGAAGAGACTGGAGTACGGGTAGAACTTGCAGAGGAAGATGATGGAGAAAAAATTGCCATTAAACTCTGGCTCCGAATTGAGGACATCAAAAAACTCAAGGGCAAATATAAAGATAATGAGGCAATAGAGTTTTCATTTGATTTGGAAAGAGATGTCCCAGAGGATGTGGCACAGGAAATGGTAAGTGCTGGTGTGCTGTTCTGTGACAGGGGAATGTCAGCCTCTGCTTTTGCTGTTCCTGTCTAGAAATAAACAAGTTCACAAGTGTGTAGATTAGTAGTGGCAGAAGGAACTTTGTTGTAGCCCTGGGGCAGGGGCTGTCTGTGGCAGTGTGAGTTCTGTGAATGTGTCCTCCCTCAGGTGGAGTCTGGCTATGTCTGTGAAGGGGATCACAAGACAATGGCGAAGGCGATCAAGGACAGGGTATCTTTGATTAAGCGCAAGCGAGAGCAGCGCCAGTCGGTGCAAGAAGAACAGGAGAACATCCTTCAGGAGGAAGGCAGTCAGAAGCAGCAGCTGGAGCAGCAGCAGCCCTCAGGTGCTTCCCATGCAGGGTCAAAGCATCCCCAGTCTGTCACTGGTACTACTCCTGTCCCTACTGCTTCAGCGTCAGTTTCTACACAAGTGGAGCCTGAAGAGCCAGAAGCTGATCAACACCAACAGCTGCAGTTCCAGCAACCCAGTATATCTGTTCTTTGTAAGTGCCTCAGTCAGTTTCTTGCACTTAGACAGTTCCTCCCATTAGTTTCATGGTTGTGGTGAATGTAGCAGTAAATGCACTAAAATGATGCTGTCTGCCATTGCAGTAGGCCACTAGAAAGCACAACAACATAAGGTGCGTTCCTGTGGCTTAGCTGAGCCAAGGCTTGGCACAATTCACAGCCCAGTTTAGCACAAAATGGTTTCTCTTTGTTGCAAGGCAATGTACTGAATGAACTGGGGCACCTAAAGCATGAACACCTGCCCTTGGTTTGGCTGCCCTCCTACAGGGACAGTGTATCTATGCTCCTGCACCAGTGCAGATCAGGCTGTGAAAACCACGTGTTTGAATCCTTGTTAACTTACTGTTAAAGTGGAAATGAGATTAATCTACAAGTAGTTCAGCTCATAATTTCCTTTCTGAAAAGTCTTGATTTCCTGTTTTACATAGTGTACATGAAAAGATGAATTTATAATCATATCTTTTCTTCTGCCATCCCAGCATTTGAATCAGTATTTGAATCATGATGGAAGGTGACAGCTTCTGTATTAGAATGATGAAGTTAAAAAGCAAATTACTGTCTGCATGTTAGCCAATTTAAAATCTTGGTTATCTATTGTGCTTAGTTCACTACTGTGCCTACATGGTGCATCTGCCAGCCAGCACAGCACAACTGTTTTAAATGTCTGTGTAAAGTTAAATAAAAATAATGATTAATAAACCTTGAAAGAGCATTGATAACAATGTGGAATTTAGGTTTCTATTTCAAGTCTAGCCTTTTGTAGGAAATATAACTTATTCTGAAATATGCTCCCAACGAACTCCTGAAAATAGTTATTTTTTTAGAGTTTTAGGGCAAGGCATAATGGAGGAAAAAATATTTTAAAATCAGCTTAAATATTACAAGAGGTAAAATGCTAATAAAGGTCCACGTGACATGGCACAAAAATCAATTTAATATTCAGTTATAGGATCTTTGAAATTTTTATTTTGGACCACAATTCTTGACAATGCATATTTTTTCCCTAACTTTTGCAGCTGATGGAACAGTTGACAGTGGCCAGGGGTCATCTGTGTACACTGAATCTGTGGGCAGTCAGCAGGCTGTGTCCTTTGGATCCCAGCACGAGCAGTCAGTCTCAAGCACTGGAGTCCAGGGATACCCAGCCTCAGTTGGCCAAGTGCAGTCCCAGCAGCATGGAGGTTATCAGCCACCTGCAGGGGTAAGCCACACGTCACAGCACTGCAAATGCATGGGGTTACTTGGTTTTGTGTGTCTGGTGAAAGGTGAGAGCAATCTGCCAGGCCATCTTCCATGTATGTTTTGTTTTGCATAGGATGCAGATTCTGCATGGGAGGAGTTCAGGGGTTTTGTTTTTGCAGGATGACTGATTTTAGAGGAGGAGGGGAAAGTGCCAGAGCGTCTTTACCTTTAAAGCTGTTATTTAATCTTGGCTGCAGTTAAGCAGAATAATAAGTTAGGCATTTTTGTGAATGGAAATAACAGCCTCAGAACAAGACTACCTCTTGAAAATAAGCATTTAATCTTGCTTGGGAAGGTGGTGTGTGTATGTGTATATGTATATGAAGTTACCAGGGATCAAGCTGCTGGTTTAGTTTAAAGAAGGGATTAGAGTAATTGAAGCCACTGTATGAAATTGCTTTGTGTGTTCTGTGAGACTTTGATTACAGATTCTGCAGGTAAGACTTTTTTTAACTGTTACAGAATGTTGCATGTGAGAGCTCCAGACTGAAAAGACCCCACATCCTTGTTCCCAGTTTTATTTCTAGCTTGTGTTGATTTGCTCATCATGTGTATTCCTTTTCCCTGGAAAGTCTGCACTGGGCACAAATACTTTTCCTACTATGTTCATTTGTGTTGCCCTTTTATTTTGGTATGTTTTTTCCTTGGTATGTTTTTAGATCTGAGTAAGAGAGTATGCAGAAATCTATTCTAACTCTGGAGTAGAACTTCTGCTACTTTTATATTGTCTTCAATGGTTCCCTTGTCGCTTGTTTTTTACACAAATAAAAATCCAGGATTGAGGCAGACATTATGGTATAATGCAGTAACACCATAAAGAAGTTGTGACACTTAAGATTGAGGGTCCTCACTTCTTCTGGTACCTGTGGTTATAGGTTTTATTACAGAATCACTGGTGTAACTAGGATTTTGGCAAACAGGCTGCTATCACCCACAGTCAAAGCATCTCCATCTTTTTCAAAGACATTTAACCTGAGGTGTGTGGTACTGTTAGTCCTTGATGATGAGTTCTTAATCCCTCTAAATAAGCTGCTCTTCTGGGTAAGCCATATTTCAGAGTGTGGGCACATACTGGGCCAGAAGCCATGTCACTCTCGTGGGATGGCTGGCTTCCAGGTTGAAAGACCAGAATCTTTTGGGAGGAGGAGGGAGAACAACAAGCACATGATAAAGGAATAGCTAAGCTGTGTAGTTTGCTGCAAAAATGGGCTCAATGCTGTGTGGTGACAACAGTGGTACCAGGAGGCTGGCAGACTACAGGGACTGCTGACCCTTTGTTGGGAAGGGGCTGACAGGTCTAAATTATATTGGCAACTAAAGAAATGGCCTTAAAAGGAATCACAGAATTCAGTTTGATCAGGACAAGAACAAGGTTGGTGCTTAAACTGGAATAATCAGCTACACAAGTACATAATGAGTAACCACTGACTAGGCAGCCATTTTGCAAAATAAATTTTTAAAAAGTCAGGGATTACATTGGACCCACAAGCTGGACATGGTCAAAAACATCATGCTGTCATGAAAAAGGCAAACATCCCATTATATGAAATAGTAGTTCTGCCCTTGGCTATTGGTAAGTCTATCCTGGACACCTTGGTTGAGTGAATTGGAGGGTGGCTTGGGAGAAAGTTCAGAGGAGAGTGTTAAAAAAAAACCCAGGAGAAATAGAAAAAATGTGATTTATGTGGGAAGACTGAAATAGTTGAGTCTATACAAGATAAGCTTGAGGAGAGAGGAAGCTCTAAAAGGCTGCTATGAAATAAGGAGAGGCTGATCAGATCACAACATTGTTGTTAGACAGAATAAGGAATGATAAGCTGAAATTGCAGCATGGAATTATTGTTTGGGAAGGGGTTTATTTAATACTCAACAAAGATAGAGAAGTATTGCCATTTCCATCAGTGCAGATGCTTCTGAACTATTTGGATAAATTAGAGTCAGGAATGATAGATAACTACTCCTGCCTTGGAATAGATGAAGATGTATTTAGTTAACTATTTGAGTTCTTTTCTACCTCTCCCTCAAATTTGTAATCAATTTAGCAAGATTTCTCACAACAGAAATCTTGGAAGTCAGATCTCTACTGAATATCTTGCTGTTTTCTCTCTGGAGGTCTGTATTTCATTTTATTTAGTTTAAGATATTGTGAATTAGCTCCATATGAAGTGTATACTGGCTCTTTAAAAATATATTTCCATTCACTTAAACCCACAGCAAACCACCATACAACCCCCTGCCCGAAAAAAAAGAGCAATAACGTAGCCCCCTTAACAAAAAAATGCAAATCCCACCTCAAAACTTTACTCTGTTTTTTCTGATTTGCTTGGATTTTGATCTGTGGCCTTCTGGATTGTGGCAAAATTACAAAATCCAGATGTTTTTATTGGCCCAGCATCTGGAAGATGCTTGTCTAAGTTTAATTTTACTGAATTTTCCACAAATTAAACTGATTATTTTCCACAACTCATGTTGTAGAAAGTGTAAGGTTTAAATTTTTATGGTAAAGTTTCAGTTAAGAAAGAGCCAGCTGCATACATTTAATTTATAATTTGGGCAGAGGGACTGCTCCAGTAGAAGAACAGGGTGACACCTGTAAACACACATTTACTCTGAAAACTAATCAATGTTTGAAAGTCTAAAAGTTTTTATTTGTCAGACTACCAGGTGCTTTGAGTACACACACTAGGGCTGTGTCTTGTAGTCCAAGAGAAAATATTCTGTCTGATGTTCCTTCCATGTGTTTCTCATGAAGGTTCTAGGGGAGCTTTCCACACTGCTCAGTAACCTAAGGCAAACTGGGCTCCTCGAGGTGCCCACAGCCTGTTCCCAGTGTGTCCTGGCATTCATTCAGCATTCTCATATCTTGTGGTACCACATATTAGTCAATATTGGGCCTTCCATTGTATGTCTTCATTTCTTTTCTACCTCATTATAGTTTTTGCTGGTTTTGTTATTACTTTTTTTTTTTTTTAAGTGTTCAATTCTTAACTTTTGTTTTCCTCCTTTAGCCTCAACGTGGTCGTAGCATGTCAGTTTGTGTCCCCCACCTTCCTGCTCTTCCCTGTATGTCCTGCATCCCTCTCAGTGCTCCTTGCACCCCACCACCAGCGCTGTCTGCACCTCTTTCTCCTTTCTACCTTCGGACTGTCCCTGAAGAAACCTTTGCAGAAAAGCTTTCTAAAGCCCTGGAAAGTGTCCTGCCCATGCACTCTGCCTCTCCACGCAAGCATCGACGCTCCAGCCTGCCCTCCCTCTCTGTCAGTCCTGTATGTGTTACCATTTGCCTCCTGGCACAGTAAGATAAGTTATCATTAAATACATCCTGGGCTCTGGGCATGTTTAAAGAGAGGAATTGAAAAGTCAATTCCTTATACTGTGCTGCTGGAATGCTGATTTTGTTATTTTTATTTATTTCTATGAAGCAGCGCTGGTAAACATTATCAAACAGTGGCTGACTGCTTGTATCTTGTCTTTTAGGACAGTATAAATGTAAATTACCCAGTTGTACCACAGAAAGTAAAGGGAAGGCTAGTTCTTAATACCCAAAGTCAAAAGACTTTTTATTTTTCAACTTCTTAGTAAACACTGAATGTTAATTAAGCCCTTCACAAAACAACAAGCTTTTAAAGCCTGATTGTTGTGGCTGCTTATTCTTAAAGCTTTGGCTAGCTATGATAGTGATATTAGATATTTGAAGTATGAAAAGCTTTTTTGTAAATTCTTATCAGAAATGTATGAGGTATTTTTTGTAAATTCTTATCAGAAATGCCACTTCAACTTCTTCTTAAT
This sequence comes from Ammodramus savannarum pratensis, assembly GCA_020466415.1. Lineage (NCBI taxonomy): Eukaryota > Metazoa > Chordata > Aves > Passeriformes > Passerellidae > Ammodramus > Ammodramus savannarum. Next base: position 10,976,419 of record JAHXMQ010000028.1, on the reverse strand, counting down.
GGGAAGAAGCAGTAGTTTCATATTTCTTAGAAAGTCAGGTGCAAAGATAATGTGCAACAGAGGAGGAAGATTCCCTTCCATTTTGAGCTTCAGTTTACACAAGATAAATTTTGAGAAGCATTTTTATGTAAATGAAGTAATTGGAACCAGGTTTAGAACATAGGAAAAGTACTTTATCTGTAGGATCTTCTCATTAGCATCAGTCAATATGGAAATTTGCTGCTGCTTTTCTGGACAAAAGAGGCTGGGGAGAAAATAAACAATGTGGAAACAGCAACTTGAAAAGCTCATAAATGCCATTTGTCTTGAACAGTGTACTTACTACTGGCTCCTGCAATTTTTTTTTCCATTAGGGAAGAGAATACATTGTCTCTGGGCATACTGCAGGCAGAGATGAAAAGATGCAAAATTACAGAATTGTTTGATGTTCTTACATAGAACTCTCTTTAGTGAAATATTATCTGCAGCTCTTAAATAAGATGAACCTCCTCTGAAGTAGTACCTCAGATGGAGTGGAATTGCCTGAGGACTCTGCTGTTATTAAACCTATCAATGTTTTATTGTCCAGGCAAGAGTTAAGTTTGTTTCAATGAATGCTAATTTTTTATATGAGCAGGTATGATCATAAGCGATTAAATGATGGTTTTGTCTTACAAAATATGATATTACATGTTATTTTAAAGTTATAGATTATGATTAATTTAATCTACTTACTATTAATTGAATAATTTTTAATGATAGTTTGTCTTACAAAACATTTCCTTTTAGCTTTTTGGATAGCACACTAGCACTGTGGTGTTTGTATTGTAAAGTACTAACATCTAATGTCATCTTCTGAGTGCAAATTAGAGGCTTTGCATTGTTGCTGTTCTCAAGTTCTGAATTTCATATTCCACATATGGCAGTGACCTAAGGGGTTTGATTGGATTTCAAGCACTGATCACAATGGGTAGACCATGACAATAAGTCTCATTCCATTGTCAGGAGCAAAATGGGTTTCTTTTTGTGAACTATTGGAATTGAACTGGAAAAGCAGCTCTAACACCAGCAAATGTTCCCAACTGTAGCTATGCCTGCCATGGATGTATTTAATGGATATTTACAACTCACCTAAATTTCCTAAGTACTGTATGTTTTTGACCATGAATTGAGTATAAATTCTATAAAATTACTTCACAGAACTGCCTAGTGAACTGTGCATGTTGATGTGCTTTCACTTTTAATGTATGAATTACCTGTCTTGTTCATGTCAATACAGCCTCAGCATCCTCGTGGGGGAACACCACCGTTCCCAGATTCACAGATATTTTTCCCAACCGTTCATGAACGGCCGGTGTCTTTCTCACCACCACCTGTCTGCCCGCCGAAGGTGGCAATTGCTCAGCGGCGCAAGAGCACTTCATTTTTGGAAGCCCAAACTTGCCACTTCCAGCCATTGCTGAAGACTGGCCAGAGTTTAGTTCCACCTGGTGGTAGTCCCACCAATTGGACTCCAGAGGCATTTGTTATGCTGGGCACAGCAGCTCAGAGAGTCGCTGGAGAGCCTCTGCATGTGCAAGTTAATCCCGTGTTTGAGCAAGCTCCTGTGCACAGTGACTATAGATCTGGACCAACACCTCCAGAGGATGCTCACTACAGGATGCATCCAGAAGCTGTATATTTGGTGGGCATGCACTATCCATCACAGGTATCGGAGCAGTATGATCAAGTAGCTTATAACTCTCACGTGACTGAACAGCATTTGAAGCAGGTCTCTGAGTCAAACCATGGGCAAGGTGGTCCTCCACAAAGCTCTGTGTTCGACTTTCAATCGGGGCAGACATATCTGGCACGACACGTTCAGAGCCTGAGGCTGGATTCTGGGCTGGGTCCCCTTTCTCCATTATCCAGTGTTTCAGCTCCCCTGAGCACAGAGGCAGCTCAGATGACGTTCCACCAGGTGTTTGTTCCGCACTCGGCCCCGGCCGTGCTGTCCCACAGTGCCGATGGCAGAGCCAGCTGTGTCTTTGAGTTCCATGTGCACACGCAGAGCTCTGCTCCGGCAGAGGGGGCGGCCCTGCCCCCGCGGGCCTACAGGAGTCGCCGGGGCTCTGTGGAGAGCAGCCATGAGGAGCCCAGCCAAGGCGTAGGGTCGCATGGCCGGCTTCAGCCTGTGACAGAAGAGCAGTGTCACTATCTTGGCGCTGGGGTAGCGGGTCCCAGAGGGGGCTCTGCCAGGCGCAGCTGGCCAGAAGGAAGCCCAGAATACTCCAGTGATTCCTCACAGCTGACTTCCTCTGACACTGGTGATTTCCAGTCTCCTCCCCCTACAGGGGGATCATCTTCTGCTTTTGGTTCAGACTTCTCATTGCCCATTGTTCAGCTGCCTCAGAAGGTGTTGCAGGAGTCGCAGCTCTTCATCTGCTTCCCCCAGGGAGCCTCAACTCAGCAGGCCTTGTCCACCTCGCTTTCATCAGGACCACCTGCATCCTATCCTCAGGTTACAGGAGCAAACCCTTCCACAATTTCACTGCTTTTTATAAGTCATACTAAAAGGGAAACCTTGCTTTTAGACCTGCTCCACGTGGTTGTAAGAATTAGCATTCGTGGGGGTGTCTTTCCACCAAGTCTATACTAGCATCTCTTAATTTAACTGGGTTGCTATGAAGTAATGAGGTATTAGCAACCATCTGGTCTATGTTCAGATTTGGTTGAAATATTGGTAGGGCTTTTGTGTTTAAAGTAAAAAATGGTCAGTGTTCCTACTGGGACTAGCTGTTCTTTTGGTGAGAGATGGATGGAGTACCAAATTGGCTTTTGAATAGTGGTTTTAATGAAATGTATCTTCTCCACACTTAGAATCAGCAGTGGTAGTACAACTTGCTTTGTGTTTCTCTTGATGCTCTTTTGCCCTTTTAATGTATTGCTTGAGGTTGAACTTTGATTCAAATAATGTTTCATTAGACAACAAGGTTATTTTGGCGACTGTCCAAAATGCAAGAGCTTTTTCTAGACTTTTCTAGACTTGGGGAAAGAAAGTGGGAAGAGAGGAATGGAAGGAGCTGTGTTATGTACGTGTACATGGATTTGGAAATGTATTTGTTGAAGAAGTATTTGAAAAAGCTAAAGAGGCTGAGTAGTTAATTAATGGCACAGACAACTGTTGCTAGTTGGTATTGCCACCCTGTAAGCCTTATGTGGTGTCCTTTTAAATAGCAAAATTTGAGGCCTGAAGCTTAGTTTGGAGATGTGTGTTTTATCAGCATATGTGCTATCTGCATTTGCAATGGTCACTTTTCTGTACACTGTGAGGTGTGTGTCTATATACATTGTGTCTGCACTCCTAGTCTGAAGTCTCATAACTTTGTGTGAAAAGAGAGGATTTACTTTAAGTAGACTTCTCTCTTACCTCTTTTGTCCTTGGAATTAGGGACTGTGACGTTTTAGTTACTGGAGTATTAGCAAATTTGGGATTTGTGTGAAGGGGAATCATTTTGCTCTGTGTGTTTTAGTTCAAGAACTAAGTATTTAAGGCTTTCTGTAAGGGATATTAAAGATGTTTTAGTAAAGCTGGAACAACTTTCATCACTAGTTAATAGGTAGTAATTGCTGTGCTGTAGAATTTGTAGAGTGAATCTCCTACTCAAGAGCTTTGAAAACTTTTTTCTCCATAAACCTTTGTTAAACTCGGGAGGTAAATTCAGATGGATATAAAATACATTTGGAAAACAAAAGAGGTCACTTCTTTTGCAGAATATAACTTCTGGGATCCTTTACCTAATTCTTTAGAAGATTAGAATTTGAAACCCGATGGAGTCAGTGTGAACATGTTACAGCAGTGAGGTGTAGCAATGTGTAGATCCCAGCCTGAAGCTCCTAAAACAGCAAAGAAAAAAATGGTTCTCTTCATTGGTACTCTGCTTTCCCCAAAGTTTCCATAATTAGAGAAGTATGGAATTTTAACAGACACGTTCCCAATGAGCTTCTGCAAGCTGAATGATCACAGCATTAAGGAATTTTCATAGATATTTCTGATATGATACATATGCACCAGATGTGCTTCTTACAAAGGCAGTTCACCCAAGTGGTGCATGCTCAGGCAACTCATCTGGAGGTCTTTGTCTAGTTCTCTCCCAGGAGCTGATAAAGAAATACACTTGTCACAAAAACAATAATGCAGATCCTGGGATCTGATAAAAAAAATTCAGCCACAAAAACAGTAATGAAAGTCCACTCCATTTTCATTTGCATCTTCCACATTCATTTGTATGCCACTCATCCATTTTTTTCGTTGCTTGCTCAAAAATTCTGTCTTAGCTAGAATGTTAACCCTCACATTCCTCTATATCCAATTCTTGGTAGCCTTTGAATGGCAGTGACTCTGAAAATTATTATTAGCCTGTGTTTTGACATGCCTCTCAAAGGAAATTCATGACATTTATGTATACTGGGTACTTTGTAATTGGTCTAGAATTCTTCATACATTCTTGCTTGGTTTTTTATGGATAGTTTTATTTCCATGTAGCCTGCTTTTATTGTCTGTGGTTGGAACACATGTAAAGGTAAAACCTAATGCATCTATTTCCAGTTACCATACCAAGGCATCCTGCTCTTAAAGCATCACCAGTGGAAGAAGAAGCTGGTAGGCTGATCTGTCTCATGTTGAGGGGCATGTGGGTTGCAGAGTCCTTCTGCATAAGTTACTTTGGAAGACTTCAAATGACGTTCAGAACTCCTCCAGATTGCTCTGCTTAGTTCTGGTTGTCGTAATGGAATTTGGCCAGAAGGTCTGCTTGTCCAAAAGGACAAGCTAGAAACCTATTCCAACCAGATAATTCCAGGCAGAAATGATTTTAACTGCCTGCAGCAGAAACCACAGAATTTTTCTCAGCTGATTGTCTTTTTTTTTTCCCCTCCAGACACAGGTGCAAGGCCAGCCAGCCTCAAGCAATGCTGCGGTGCCATCGCAGCCTACTCAGCAGGTAGGATCACACCTCCTAAACTCAGGACTCAAGTACTCATAGTGTAGAATTTTGATGGCTCTTTTAAGAGCAATTGTCTACCTCTGTCACCATTTGACTCATAGTTTCGCAGCAAAGGAATCCTTTAGTTCTCACCCAGTCTAACATGCTATGAGATGCACATTGAATTTCTGAGATTTAGTTTAAAAATCATGTTAGTGCTTGTTTTCCCATGCCTGTCTTCCCCAACCTCCACCTGAGCTTGCAGTGGTGGTCCTGTTCAAGGGGAGACATGTCAGGATTTGCAGATTAGACTGTCTAGACAGGCAAACTTCATTCTCATGATTTCTTCTAACTGGAAATCTGATCTGCAATATTTTCTTAACTGCCTTGTCTTCCTTTATAGAATCTTCATTTTTGGTTTCACAGGAAAGAGTTCTCTTGCAAGATTTGGTGTCACTAATGGAATTGTATTAGTAATGCTAATAAGTAATTGTTAAAGCTTAACTGACTTGCCATATTCTGAAGAACTATTGATATCACTTTGGAGGGAGTAAAAAGCAGAATTTAAGTAGGATATGCTTTAAAAAAAACCTCTGTTGGGGTGTAATAGAACTTCTCCCTCTTTTTCCTGCTACAGAGTGCACAGCAGCCAGCCTCTACCCAACAGCCTGGACAATACCAGCTGCAGCAGCCCTCAGTTTCTGCCAGCACCACTCCTGCACCACCTGTCTCTCAAACTCAGACTTCACAGATCATGCCAATGCCTCAGGCAGCAGCTGGGACACAGGTAAACAAAATTCTTTCTAGCAGAAGATTTTTTTCTTCTTCATAGCTAGTAGATTCAATATGCTGCTGCTTTCACTTTTGTCATCTTTTCTAATGGTTTCAAAACATTCATACAAACAAGAGTATTCTTATTGAAAACTGTCAGTTTTGTTGAAAATGTGTTGGAAGCCCTTTTACACATGGCAGTTGTGAGTAATTTGAGGGAAGGAGAACACTTCCATGTACAAAGATCTTTAAATTGTCAGAAATATCAGGAAGCATATTGATGAATGGTGAATTGTGAACAGCTTTTCAGGAACTTGTCATTTCTCTTTCCCATCCACTATTTATCTTCTGCACCATTACATGTGTAAAACATACTCACTTATTTAGGTAGTGAGCTATAGGACTCCTTTCTTCATTCTGTCATCTTTCTTACTCAGCTCTTCTCCTTTACTTCCTGATCAAGAAGCTTCTGTTACTGAATATTGCTTCATTTTGGCTCATATCTCTGTTGAATGTGTGAGCCGCAGTTTTGTTTTTAAAATTATTGTTTTGTTGCTTGTTCATCTAAACTGCCTTTCCAGTTGCATCATTTGCTGGCTTTAATTGACATATTCCCTGCCATTCTCTGAATGCTGGCACAGTGGATTTTAATTCTCCTTTGCTTTAGTCCCCATACTCAAAGCTGACAGATTTGTTGTAGGGTTTGCACTTCTTTGCTGTAAGAAGGCAGGCTTGGGTCTGGGGATGGAGTTGAGGAGAATTTGATTCTGTTTATGCACAAATCAGTGCTTCAGGGTATTCAAATGTTGCTCTTTCACCCTCTGTGGGTGTCTGTTTCAAGAGCCTGTTGAGCTCTTCAAGGGAAATGTTGCAAAGTGAGGACTGTTTGGAACTCCAGCCAGCTTCCCGGCCGCTCTGCCAACTGTGCTCCCCAGCCACTTTAACAGAGTGCTGTAACTTGAATAATGCTTTCTTTGACTAATGTGTAAAACTCTGCTTTCCGCAACCCTGCTTTAAAAAAAAAAATCTATCTCTATTTTTCTTTACCTCCCCAGCTTCCTGTTTCCCAACCAGTGTCGATCATCCAAGGCGAGCCTCAATTACCTGTTGCAGCATCTTCTCTCCCTCAGCCTTCAGTTGCCCCATCAGTCCCCATTGGCTCTCATTTCCTACCCATGGGCCAGGCCTTGCCAACTTCCGTGGTTCCCCAGTTCCCAGTGTCTCAGTTGCCTGTAGCAGCTCCTCATGTGACAGTGGCTCAGCCAGGTTTCCAGTCGCTGCCCATTTCAATGGCAGCTGGCATGAATCAGCCCCTGCTCACGCTGGCCACGTCTGCAGCAGCTGCTGTTCCTGTAGGACCCAGTGCTGTCCCTAGCCAGCTCCCCACACTGATGCAGCCTTTGGCTCAGCTGCCCAGCCAGGTTCTCCCGCAGCTCCTGCAGCCGCCTGTCCAGGCCGTGGGATTGCCAGTCAGCATTGGACAAGCTGCTGAAGCTTCACTTCCTGCTGGAGATGCTCTTTACCAGGTATTGTTGCAAGCCAGCAGACCTCTTCTCCACATTTTTTGCCCGTTCCTCTAAGGTACCAGATCTGAGCTGCGTGCCCTGGCCAGCTCACTTCTCACATGAGAGCCATTAAGCCACTAGGATCAATTTTGTTATATGGTAAATAACCATTTTAAGTGGGAGAGAAGAAAACAAGTCCTTGGACAACCATGGGTTTTGAATTTTTCATATTTGGCATTGGAGTTTGTCTAAAATGACAGAATCATAGTGCAGAGCTTTGTTCAACCACTGTGTGAGAGAGGACAGCTATATATTCATGAGATCTGTCAGCCTGGGGAAAAAGAAAATAAGAAATTGTAACTTTAAAAATAGGAGACGTGTGTTGGAGAGAAAATCAATGGCAGCATATTCAACAATGTCAGTATTTCATTCCAAGTCTGGGAAGGGGTGGGACAGGGAATTCATAGAACTCAGTCAGGCAGCCATGGATCTTGGATGTGACGTAAGTACCTGGTGCTGGTTGTGAACTGCTGGACTGGTGGGCACAGACTGCTTCAGCAACTTTGTGATCACTTGCTGTAAAAGTGGCAACCTGAATAATGATGGAAGTGTTCCTTGTTTCTGGGTCAGCTCATTATGAGAGGACAGGAAAAACACAAGAGGGTTTTTACTATTAAATCTCAAGAATCAGCAGCAGTTGTGTAACATCTGAGCCGTAGTTGTTCAGCCTGAAAATTCTTCAAGCTCATTTCTAATTGCAGGCTTTAAAATCTTAAGCTATATAGGCAGCTGCAAGAGTTGGGAAATAAAGATTGTTTTGCCTAAGATTTGGGACTGTGAGTGGGAATTTGCTTGTTTGGGCGTGGTGACTTACATGCGTGCTGCATGAGCAGTTTACTCCACTTCTTTGGGAAGATTTTGGGAGTGCTTGAACAAGTACAGAAGGTTGGAATGTGTCCCTGGAACTGATTTTTTTTTTTAATCACTGTCTTGTTTCCTAATTAGCTCTCCATTCACTGACTTGGTTCCTTCATTTCTATTCCAGAGCTTCCCATCTCGGCTGACACCTCAATACCCAGGGGACTCGAACGTTGCACCTTCCTCAGCTGTGGCCTCTGCCAGTATTCCTTCTGCTGTGCTGTCCCCTCCCTTGCCCACAGATGCAATGGCCCAGTCAGGGTACCTTGCTCCTGTTGTGCAGCCCTATGGGGAACAGAATGTTTTAGTTTCCATGGGCAGCCTGGGAGGACAAGCTCAGGTGGCCCAGCCTCCTGTGAGTTTAGCACAACAGGCCTCGTCTGCCTCCTCACAGCAGGCCGTTGTGGAGGTAAATATATGGAATATAATGTAACAATAGATTTTGGATGTTTAACTCGTGCAACAGTGTATCTCTGTGGGGAACTAATCCCTTCTGTGCTTGTCTTCAGTTGGAAGTTAATATTTCAAATTGCCTTTTTCTTACAGCAGAATGTCATGCCAATGTGGGGACCTTGTTGCAACTGGTTGTTCTGTTGGGAAGTGAGTGTGCATCCTGCAGGCAAAAAGCAGTAAAACACTTCACTTCTTGCTAGTACTGTAGACCATTTTTTGCCATATCAAAGACAAGCTGCAGTCAATAGCCTTTGAGAATCTGTCATTGTGCCTATTCTCTGCAGCGTGGTTCTTGCAGGGAGAATTGGAATTGTCTCTGTTCTGCATTGGCTTGCCTTTTGCACATTCTGTTAGTAAAACTGTGGTTGCATGGCCAGCTGTAGTGACATGTGGCAGTAGAAAGGATGTGTGGCTGGTTTCTTCTCCTCACCCCTCCTCAGATGACATTTTGCTTCACTGCAGTTTGCTCTAGAGTATTTTGTAAACTAAAGCTGTCCTAGATGCCAGCTGTTTAAACTTCTAAAAAGGCAGAGCTTTCAGCTTTACAACTGGTTTGGGTGAAAACACTGAAGATACTGGGTTGCTTGAAGAGGAACTGTACTCTTTGGGTGGGGGTTCTTGATTGTAGGTTTCTGTCCATAGGGTACTCAGGGAGTCTCACAGACTGCTGCTTCAGAGACTCTTCCAGCAACACAGCCTGCTCAGTCTACCCCTCTGGCTTCTTCTATGGATAGGTGAGCACTGCTTCTTTTCACCAAACTGAGTTTCAATGTCATGTGTTAGATTTTACTTTCATAGATAATCTTTAGATATATTTTTTCATCAGAAGTACTTTTTTTTCACTGGGAATGGTCTTGAGGATGAGAATAACTAAAGTTCCTTGAGGAAAAACAGGGTCAGGAGGGGTGGAGTATGTTATGTAGGGTATTTTATGGAGGGAATAAATAAGGTTGTGTATAGCGATTAACTTTTTTATTTGTCATGTCAAATGGATCATAAGTGACAGGTTTTTGGTCCTTTTGGCACTTAAGTAGAATTCAAACTCGAACTAGCTTGAAAATATAAGATAGATTTGTACAACTCAGCTTTCAAGAGGTGTAGCAAAATAATTACAGTTAGAATTTCTGTTTAAGCAACATGAAGTGTTGACAGGACACTTCTACTAGATGATTAACACACATCTACCACTTCCCAGAACAGAATCATATGGTTGGTTAGAGTATTGTTGCACCTATGCAATGCATGGAAGCTAACAGGAAGTTGCCTTTTGTTTCTAGTGCACATTCTGATGTTGCTTCTGGATTGAGTGATGGCAATGAGAATGTCCCAGCTTCGAGTGGAAGGCACGAGGGGAGGACAACGAAGCGTCACATGCGGAGATCTGTCCGCAGCCGCTCCCGCCATGAGAAGACTTCTAGGCCAAAACTGAGGATTCTAAATGTGAGTATTTTTTATTATAGGGATAGTTCAGTAAATAATGTATTTTTAAGCCTCTACAGGCATTCCAAATATCATCTATTAAGAGCTTTTTGGAGCATTAGATATGGTAAAACTGACTTGCTAAGCTACTAATGGTTGCACAGACTGTTCCAGAATATTCGATGTATCCTCAGGCAAAAATCATGCCCTACATGGTACCATTTATTAGAGTGGAAAGACAGAACATGTTTGTGTTATACCAGTACTGTTAGTCTCAGTGAACTTAGCTTCTTGTGCTTTTGGTTTGAAGTATTATTTTCTTTGCTTTAGGTTTCCAACAAAGGTGATCGGGTAGTGGAATGCCAGCTGGAGACACACAATCGGAAAATGGTTACTTTCAAATTTGATTTGGATGGTGATAACCCTGAGGAAATAGCTACAATTATGGTAAGATATATTTTAGAGAGGGAGACTCCAGACAGCTGTATTTTTTTGTTTATGGTTTGGAATTCGTGTCCCAAGTAGCATGCTGTGTGTTCACCTTATTGGTGCACAACCACAGCTAGAAACTTGCCACAGAGTGGTTTAGCTGATTATGAATTTATCTTGCACACACAAGTCACATGAAAATTTGTGTCAGTTTTTTACCTTAGAATTTAGATTTTTATCAAGTGAAAAAACTGCCTCTGTTTTTTTGGTTTGTTGTTTTTGTTGTTATTTTTCAATCTGACATTTTCAAAACTGCAAGCAACCTTCTGGAAGTGCCAGGTTAAAGAAATTACGTTTGCTTCTCTAAGAGCAGGCATTGCTATATCTTCTTATTCTTCAAGCATTTTACCATCATTGTCCATTAAAATGGGAAGATTCTGCCTTTAAATTAAGAAAGGGGAATTGTATTTCAGTTTTTTGCAAGTACATAGTGACTGATGCTGCTCTTGACTTCCATCAAAAGAAAAAACTTCTCCATTCAATGTATGATGGCCAGGCACAGGAAAGAATTTGTCCTATAGCGATAGATTTAAATAAGAGTATTGAGTAGCATAGAATAGAATCCCCATTTCTTTTTGTTTAAATTAAAACTCTTGTTTTTGGTCTGGTGCAGCCTAAATGAGTCTGAGATGGTTTTAATGTTACTGAAGCTGGAGGGGGTGACAGACAGAACACAGTATCTTTTGACATCTTCTTGGGCACTTGTGCATTGATTATCTTCTTCTGAGAGAGGTGGCAGAGTCTGAATTGGTGTGTGCTGGGTTTGTACCTCTCAAAAGGACCCAAACCAGTCATATGGGAGAAATTCTCTGCCACTAATGGCTTTCTGAGAAAGAGGCAGAAGTTGGTTCTTGCCTAAATACAGATATTAGCACAGTCAATAACATGAGGTTGTGTGCCAGGAAATATGGAGAGTACACAGATGTCTTTCTTCACCTTAAACCTAAAGTGATCCTATGAAGAAATAAGAGTGTGTTTGATTGATGAAAACTAAACAAGCAAAGGCAAAACTAAGACACACTCTCCAAGCAACAAAAACCACAAATATTTGAAGATGAGTAGAAGCAAAATAAGTCTACTTTGCATCCAGAATGCAGTCACACAGTTAAAAGTGTGCAGCCTAATTTAAACATCTGAATCTGGAACATTGTGCTCATTGGTTCCTTGTTGAATATTGAGCAAACTTTAGATTGCAAGACTTTGTTTCCTTTAAATCATGATATGGTTAGGCATACCCCATATAGTTGTCTGTTGGTCCTAAACTGAAAGTACTGAAGATTTCTTTGATTAGTATTCTGCATTGCAGAGGCTGATATAAACACATCATGGCTGGCTTTCCTTTTCTTGAACCAGCATCCCAGGAATTTGATATAAAAGTTCAAACTTTTCCTCTAAGGCACTTTATTTCTCTTTTGCAGCAGAGACTCCATGACTGACAGCTTTACTTCTGTTTCATGGACTGTCTCTGTGAGTTTTTCCATGCATAATTTCAGAAGACAGAATGCTCTCATGGATCAGACCAAATCAAGAATATGATTTGGTCTTTCTTACTACCAAGTATACTTGTTTAAACCAGTTTTATCCAACATAAGCAAGAGAAGTTATTTTCATAAAGCAATACAATATATTGGAACTAGACAGGCTGAGCAACCTTTCTTTCCCTGTGTTTGGAACATAATTCATACTGGCTTTTATGTACCACAGCCAGACTTGAATCAGTGATGTGCAACCTGCATAGAGGAGAAGTTGTATATGGCATGGAAAGAGAGAAACACAGAAGACATCTTGCAATACAGAATTTTCAATTTCTTTTATGTTATAGTTCTCTTTAAATGTGTCTCTTAATGTACATTGCATTCATTAGACAGGAGGGATTGCAGTAAGGTAAGACTGCTAATTTTAAATTTCCCTGTACTAAGCAAAGATTGAGGTGACAATTTATGAAGAAGTGAGATTGAATGTTCTCCACAGCAAGGATTAAACCAGGACACACACTTCTGTGCTGGAGATAGTTTGAGAAACAATTGTTTTTCTCTATGGTGTCACCACTTTCATCTTATTCAGAAGAACAGCAAAGGGAAGACAAACATCAGCACCAAGAGTAAATTCTCATTATTCAATAAATGGCTTTGAAATTGTTTGTGGAAAATGAATGTTGCTTTTTTCTTTTGCAGGTGCAGAATGAGTTTATTTTAGCAACAGAGCGAGACTCATTTGTAGAACAGGTACGAGAGATTATTGAGAAAGCAGATGAAATGCTGAGTGAGGATGCCAGCGTGGAGCCTGAGGGGGATCAGGGCTTGGAGAGCATGCGGACAAAAGACGACGGCTTCTTCCCGGGGTCACAGGTATGTGAAGGACAGACTGCCTCAGCTCTTGCTGTCTATCTTCCATTTTGGGTGGTGTGGCTTTGTGAATAGAGCTAGCTAGAAATAGAATCTTCCTGTCATGAGAGATGTCAAAGATCAATAACTTAAAGACAAAAAGAGAAAGCTTCATATCAGAGTGCCTAAAATGAAGTTAGAAAGCTAAATAACAGACCTCTTACTTTTTGATGTGTTTGAAGACTTCCGAAGCTGCTGAATCTCCTAACAGTCCACTAAACAGACAGTCTTAAATGCTGATGCTTCTTGGATTTGAGAATTTTGTGAGGTAGGACAGTGAAACCCCAACCCTGTGCTGCTCACTAAACACTGAGAGCCTGGTCTCAGGCCCTCCACCCAGTGAAGTACTAAGAGATTAGATAGCTTGGTTAGGAAACACAGATTTTGAAACTGTTTGCTGGGTACTGAAAGTAGAGATTTTGCCTGAATCTCTGCCTTAATTACACCCAGAACTAATTTGGAACATCCATGTATTTGTTGGATGTTTAAGGAAATCAGTTAGATTTCTAAAAGAATTTTTAGATCAGTTTGTTACATTGACAGTCACTAAGCTGAGAGTCTCTAAGAACACTGTAGCTGACATTTATTTGGGCAGAATTCCTCTAGATTGGTGATGGTGCTTGGGTCCCACATACTGCTTCCCTTAAATGCCCACATTTCAGTAAGCTAGCGTTTTAAGAACTATCTTGTGGGATTCTGTTTCAGAATAGAAGTTTAAATTTTATCTTACTTTACAGAAATTAGAGTTCAAACAGCCAGATCCTACATCTTCCATGCCACAAAGAATAGGTAAGTCTTTTGTGATTTTTTTCAACAGTTACCTTTTTCTGTTTCAGCGGATGGGTGCAGCCAAGTTTTTTATTTTGTATGATGGAGTGCACATTCCATATTGCAGGTTATGTATTTAATTACAACTGTGTGTCACTAAGCATCCACCTTCTTTTTGTTTAGGGGTTCCCTCTAGCTCCTTTACCCAGGTTGTTCATTCTGCTGGAAGACGGTTCATTGTCAGCCCCGTCCCCGAGAACCGACTGAAAGAACAGGGCTTTTTCACATCTGCTGTTGTTGGAGGAAATGAAACTTCAGATATGGGTGAGTTCTCCAAAATCTTCAAAGCTGATGCCTAAGACGTTCATCAAAACTGTGAAGTTAGTTAACTGAACTGTTCCTGAAGACCTCTCAAAGTATGTGGGGAAGTAGGGAGCTGTCTGTGCTGATAAGAGGTGACCATAACTTGGGTCATACCATGCAGGATTCTTGGAGGAAAACTGCTGATGTGCTGTCTGCAAGACTCTGAAACCTTAATTCTGTATTTTAATATAAGCCTGGATTTGTGTGGGGCTTTTTTTGTTTGATTTGTTGGATGTTTTTTTTTAAATGCTAAGAAGTAAATGTAGTCTTAGTCTAGCCGTAGACAATAATACTGTAATGAGCTTTTTCAGATGGACTAATAATTTTCTTTTCTTCCAGTTGCAGCATCTCCTGTACATGGTCCTGGAATGAATCTCTCCCACTCAGCATCATCACTGAGCTTGCAGCAAGCTTTCTCTGAGATGGGGCATGCTCAGATGTCAGAAGGACCCAGCACAGCTCCTCCAGTGTTCAATCAAACAATACCACCATTTCCACCTGCACTTTCTACCATGGCGGGCAGTGGTGCAACTCCTGCATCCGTGGCTACTTCTTCAGTATCTGTTTCCTCCAGCACTCTTCCAGGATCTGTTACTTTGCCTTCAGAAGGTGCAGCTGTTGGAGTTGCACCAAGCACAAGCGTGCCAAGCTCTATTTCTCCACCTCCAGCCTCGCAATCTGCACAGCAATCGACCGGTGTCACTTCCAGCGTGAGCGCCCCTGCTTCTTTCTCCTTATCTGCCACGTCCCAGCCTGCTCAGCCAGTGACTGCAGACATTGCTGCCAGTGCCAGCACACCATCATCTTCAGCACTGCCACCTGCCCAGGTTCCTGGGGTCACTGCTCTCGGTGCTGCTGCACCAGCTGTGACATCTCAGTCTACTCCTCAGACTGTGAGTAGTATGGCAGCAGCACAGACGTCTGTTGCCCTGTCTGTGGCTCAGAACGTGGCTTTGCAGCTTCCCCAGCTCAGCAGCAGTGGCTCTGTGTCCAGTCTGGCAGAAACAACAGTCGTAAGTGCTCCACAGTCATTGCCTGAGAGTGGGCACTCTCTGGATAAGTCGCATTCCTGCAGTGCAGCTGGCTTATCTCTGCCAATTGGTGCACCTTTATCATCCTCAGTAGCATCAAGCATATGTGGTTCAGTCTCTCAGCCAGTGATCCATCCCTTACTTGTTCCATCAGGAATTACATCAACACCTGTCTTACCCCAGATTTCAGGTGCAACACCCATGCTGCCCCAGGTTCCCTTACCTGGTGTCTTGCCACAGCCAGTCACTAACTTGCCTGCAGTACAGCAGACTTTGATCCACAGCCAGCCTCAGCCAGCTCCATTGCCCAACCAGCCTCATGTTCACTGTCTGGAGGCTGATGCTGATGCTCAGTCTAAAGCCCCTGGTATTGATGATATCAAGACCCTGGAAGAAAAGCTGCGATCTCTGTTCAGCGAGCACGGCAACGTGGGAACGGTGCATCCGTCAGTGTCTCTGGACACCTCTCTGGTAATGGAAACCACAGTTGTTCCTGGCATCCCAACCACTGCTGTTGCACCAAGCAAACCCCTGACATCCATTAGCACTTGTATACCTCCAAGCAGCTTGCCTCTTGGACCAACTGGCTTGCCAGTGCTGACTCCAGTTGCCACTCCTGGGCAGGTGATCACCCCGGTGAGCTACATCTCTGCCTCGAGCAGCGTGGCCCCAGCAGCAGTGAAAGCAGGGACCTCTCCTTCCAAGCCCCCCCTCAGCAGGGTACCGGTAAGAGATGCAGCATCAGTGTCCATGGTCAGCTCTTGCTGGAACACCTTCTTGGGCAGCATCCTTTTTGTAAAGCAAAATGGTTGTTCAGGAAGCAGTTTCTTCATTTGATGCAGTATTGAAGGTTTATTCTCTGATTGTTTTTATGTGTGCCAAGAGGTGTTCTGTTTTGTCCCTAATGGGTAAAAAAAGTTCAATTCTCTTTTATGCTTCTGAGAGGTGTCTCTTATGTCACTGTTAGTTTTTCTTCTTAAACTACAAAGAGTGAGGCAACTGTGGTCTGCTTTTTGTGTTTGTTTAGTTTTTTTTTATTGATACTGATTGTTTTAAAAAGAATTTGGATGTCTTGCTTTAAATAGCTTTTTATCTTGTGCTTGACCCACTAGGCTGAGATGGTTGGCTGTATATTTCACCAAGTGGTGGATTTGAGATGGAGGAATTTTGCTTTCTGTCATGAACCTATTCCTTGCAGTCAAGGGTGACTGAAAGGGTTTGGGTTTTTTTAAGTTCTCTGCTACTTATTTGATACCTGGATACTGTTTTCCTTTTAAATGTTAGATTTATGAGAGCAGGATTTTGAGAAATTTAGAAGACAGACTTTTTTTTTTTTGTTTACTGACTCATGTTCTACAAGCAAAGCACTCTTTCACAAAGAAATAATGACTCACAGTAACAACTTGAGAGGTGCTGTGGATGTTGTTACCTGCTCACCAAACAGATATACCAATATGTGACATTTTCTTTTAAATGTCTACCTGTGTGGAGACACAGCACTTTTCAGCATTTTAAACTATTTTGGTAGTCCTTTCCTTAAATGGAAATAAATTGAAGAAACTTTCAGGTATTTAACAAACCTAAACTTGAATACTCTCTTCTTTTTGTTTCTGTAATGGTTTTTTGTACTTATCAACACTTTGTGTTGGCTGTGTTTAGCCAGCCTTGCTATTAACCAGTTTCAGGCCAATTCAGGCTGAGCCAATGCTCTCAGCATCTCCATTCATAGTGGTCTTTTCCATGTACTCTTTGTTGTCAAAGACAGTAGAAAATCTCTGCTGTGGAAGAGTGGGAATATGTGCCAGAAAAGTTGATAAGGAAATCTAGACACAAAGACAGCCATTAATATTTCAGTGAAATTGAAAATTAGAAAAGAAATATTGGAAAAAAATGGGAACTGGTATTCATTCAGGAACAGTCGGAGCAGTTGAAAAATTGCTAATTGCAAATCTGTGATTACAAAGACTTGGGTTTAAATATAATAAATGTTATAGGGTTTTTGATTGTCAGTTGTAGAAATCTCACCTCCTCTCTGAAGCTTTCCTTTATGAATGAGTTTTTTATAAGGTTTAATTTTAGTTTCATTTTGTGTTGTTGCTGAGCATTAAGGAGCTTATTGCTTTAGTCTTCTGGGGTTTGCTAGATTCTGTGTCTGTGTATTCCTTTTGTTTATGGCCAGACAGTTAAATGTGTTTCAGCTTGTCTTACCAATGTATTTAAAGTATGTTTTGCCTCTTATTGATAAACTAAATGATGAAGTTACTACACCTTAAAAATTCATCATTCCTCAGAACAGGTAACAGCCTCACACGTGTTCCTGCTGCACAGAAAAGTTGAGCTAACACAACTCGGCCAGTTCCTGCTGAAATGTTATTGGCAGGATAGATAACTCTGGGGAGAGCATCTTCACTGAGCAGCTGCTCCTGCAATTTAAAGCTTTACTTTGGGCTGTGGTAACACACTGCAGGCCAGAACTGGTTCTGGAGCAGACTGTGGCCTGTCCCCTGTCCTGCAGAGCTCACAGCCCTACGGGGCACTGTGCTGTAACTCATGGGCTGTGTGTGTGCTCAGACTTCATGGGCACTGTCAAACCTCAAGATGACAGCTGAGAATAAGAATTGCAAATTGTGCAATGGGTTGCCTAATTCCTAGAACTTGCCACTTCCCTAACAATGGAAATGACTAACTGGAATGTGCTGTCTGACCTGGTGAGGAGGCTTTGATGCCTCCTTCTAACCTCTCTCTAACCTCCTCTGCATAACCTGGATACTTCCCCCTACCCAGTTGCATGGCCTAATCACCTTCTGTGGGTCATCAACACCTTTCAGGCTCAAAAAGAAGTGATGGATCACAACATTGGTATGAGAGCTCTACAGATCTGTTTCTCAACAGGCAGAGACATCCTCAGGCACTGACAGTTCCTGTTCTCAAGTCAAGTTGCTTGGAACAATTTTCTGGAAGCATGCAGCTTGCAGTTTCTAATGGACAGTTAACATAGAGCTATTGTAAGGAGACTGAGTACATTCTTGCACCATTTTAAAAATTAAGCTTCTTGGATTAATTATCTTAGCATTTCTTCCAGACTTGAAAATAATATCCCCAAGATACTTTGTTTCTGGATACTACAGCTTGTTTAAACTGGAAATTGTGGATGCTCAGGGATAATCTGGATTATAAAATAAAAACAAAGCAAACTTTCCCCAATTTGGTTGTAGAAGTCCCTAAAGACTCTATGCTAACTGTCCAGGAAGGAATTCTCTACCAAAAAACAAAGTTGAGGCTCCTGTTGTATGACACGAGTGACTGTAGCTTGGTACTGGATCCCGCTGTTGTTCCATGTCTGACGGACGCGCGTTTCCTCTCCGTTGTCCATAGGTGCTCCCAGTAGGTTCTGACCTCCCGGCTGGCACTCCATCCAGTGAGCAGCTGCCTCCTTTCCCAGGACCTTCACTAACTCAGGTGCTACACAACTTGGCAGATTCCATCTGCTTCTTTTCCCTTCAGAGAGCATGTTTCAATTAAACCCTCCGTTGCATGTTATTAATGTTCTTGGTTTTCTTCTCTTTTGACTGAGTAACCCCTTTTGTGTAACTGTAGCAGTAGCCTGAGTGGCTTCAGCACTGGGTGTGAGTGACCTGGTCTAGTGGAAGGTGTCCCTGCCCATGGCAGGGCATTGGAACTGGATGGTTTTTGAAGTCCCTTCCATCCCAAACCATTCTGTGGTTCTCACCCTTTGGGGTGCTGTACCCAGTGCTTAATCAGGCTTAGAGGTTTTAGTGTGTTAATCTGAACTTGAAATGTTTTTTAAAAAAATACAATGCAGTGGAATATGTGCATAAAACTTGAAACTGTTTTTTTATTGAAAAGAGTATAGTAGCAAAATAATATGAAAAAATATATATTGCCTTGAAATGCTTATAAAAATGTAGAATTGCCTTTGTGAATTCCTTATGAGGTTTTGGGGTATAGTTTCTTTTGCTGATTGCTGTTTTGTTTTGTGTTGGTTTGTTTTTGGTTTTTTTTTTTTGTTTTGTTTTGTTTGTTTTGTGATTATTACTGCATTCTGATTTCACTAGGCTTTAAGATTTTCAGAAAGTATTCGAAGTTCTTTATCATAAACACGACTTGAAATGCAGCAGTGGCTTCCCCAGCTTAGCTTCTGTCCTTGTATACAATAGTTAGCTGGGATATCTTGTATTTAAATGGTGGTGCCAAGCAATAGAACAAGAGGTTATTGGCAGAAACTGATGCACAGAAGCTCCAGCTAAACATGAGGAAGAACTTCTTTGCTGTGCAGGTGACCAAGCACTGGAACAGTTTGTCCAGAGAGGGTGTGGAGTCTCCTTTTTTGGAGGTAGCCAGGAACCAGCTGGATGCAATCCTGTGCTATGTGCTCTGGGCTGGCCCTGCTTGAGCAGGGAGGTGGGAGCAGGTGACCACTGTGATCCCTTCCAGCCTGACTCAGTGTACAGTTCTGTGTGGTTTGTACAACTAAGGCAGATGGCATCTGAAATTGGAAGAAAAAAGCTTCTTCAACTGAAATGTTTTCTAAAAGTAGCTTGTTTTTACATCTTGATCTTAGAACTATAAGCCGTATTCCTGCCCTGTGACTAGCAAGGCATCTTCTTTCTCCAAACTGAGCAAGAAAAAAACACTTTTTTTCCCCCTAACTTCAGAGGCAGAAGCTGGTTTATCTCTTTTAGTCAGTTCTTTCTGAAGCATGGTTTTACTGAAGAGAAGGCTACAACAACTTGGTGATAATTGTTACCTGCACTCTTCCCCTGGTCAGGTATCAGATGGATCAGGAGACAGCTAGTTAAAATCAGTCCTATGGAGTTCATAGTCCTTTTCATTGCTGGAAACTCAGTATATTAGTAGTATTTTCCCCTAAGCTCAAAAGCACTTGTAAGCCACTTCTATGACTCAAGCTACAGTACCACTGCAAAAGGCTGCTTCCTGTTTGTCATAGGTATTTCTGGCAGGATCTGTAGCATGGAAGAGTCACAAAAATAGATCCCTTGCTTCTTGTCCTTTGCAAACAACTTACTGAATTTCACTTCTCATTTGAACTCAGAAGGATTGTCTAGGAGTGAAACAAAATTGGAGGAAACCAACTGGATCAAATCTAATTGACTGTTCAGAGCATTTGCTGCTATCACATAATGCAATCTGGAAAATTACTGGCTTGTCTTAAAGTAGACAGGCTTGCCTTCTGTGATGCTTCTGTCACTAGTAGGTGATTACACAACTTTTCCCCTTTCCTTAGTAGCACACTTGTAATTTGCAGACAGAATACACGTCATCTCAAGACCAGTTTTGAACAGTCTGTTCTATACTCTTAAATACCTGTTCTATTTATTCCTTAATTGCTTTTTTAAGTGTATTTAGATTAATCTCAAGTTTCATTTTGGTCCCCTTATTCCATAAGGAAATCTTTATTTCCTGATCATTCTGGTGGCCATTTGTTTACTTGAAGCAAATATCTTCTTGAAAGCATAAGTGATGAGAATTATTTAGTATTTCAGATGACTTGTCCCCTCTATTTTACAGTGTTGGATTAAATTACCTCACTTGTCACTAAGGAGTTGGATTTCTGAATGGAGCCATACAAGTCTGCATCTTCTGTTTTTTTTTTTTTTTTTTTTTTTTGTACAATGGAATTGATACAGACTTTATTGTTCCTAGGGTTTTTGGTTTTGTTTTGAAATCCACATGTCAGGAAGAATGTTATCCTGGCAACCTTTTGAATGCATCTTTATCCTATTATGTACCTCTAACTTTCAGTGGAAAGTAGTATTATTTTTATGTTGTCATGATCCCCACTTCAATTTTAAAAACGGATACAGCTTTTCTTTTTTGTACTTGGAAAGATTAATAATGTTCAAGTTTGGATGAAAATTTCAGTTCTGCAGAGTCACAATTGCAGCTTAATGGTATCTGACAATACATTCTTCTTTCAGTGTATCTTATGGGCATGGCCCTCATTTAGTCATTTTGAGACTTTGGGACTTTTTTTTGTCTTCAGGATATTTTTAGGTAAAATATTCTTCTCTTCCTCTCCCCAGTACAACTGGCCAAGTTTGAAAAGCATCTTGTATTCTAACTGAAACAGCTGAAATCTAAGTAATAAGCATACTTGAGAGATTCTGCCCCTCTCCATCCTTTTCAAGTCAATCCATCTATATAGCCTCTCTGAGGGAACTTGAGGGTTTTTTCTTGGTTCATTGGTTTTGAGTGGTATTGCAGAGTTTATTTTTCTTTTTTGAAGTTCCAGTTAATTTTCCTGTTCTGTTGTTTTTAAACAAATATGTTGCATGAGTTACTTCCAGTTTTACTGTGCTATACATGTTAAATCTAAATATGTAGGAAGGAAGCTAGACAGAAATAGGCAAGCTGGAATGATTGCTTTAAATTTTAGTATTGAATATGTGTGTTTCTCAACAATGCTTTTGTTTTTCCTTAGCTGGGACGTTGTTTTACTCTTTTCTTTCTCAGTCCCAACAGCCACTGGAAGATCTGGATGCTCAGCTGAGAAGAACCCTTAGTCCAGAGACCGTCCCAGTGACATCTGCTCCTGCCTGTGTATGTTTGCAGTGTTGGCAGTTTAGTAGTCTTGGAAAACCTCAGTGTTTTTCCAAAGTCATACTCTTAGGTCACTGCCTTTAATATCACTGCACCAGTATTTAGACCTTTAAAAATAAAAATTCAGAGTCATCTTCCAGTTTGTGGGACTGAGTCAACCAAAATCGGGAAAGTCTGTGTATTGCAATAGATTATGTAATTTCCTGAGGCTGTTTTTTGGTATTAGTTGTTATTCCAACTTTTTTGGTGATGTCACCAAACTAGAAATGGAAGTGACAGTGGAATAAAGGGAAAGAGCACTAAAAAAGCAATATGTGATATGTCAGTCTTAATTTGGGAGGGCTGTTTCAAGTGTAGATCTGAAATTTTGAAAGCCTCTGTTAAAGAGCTTTGGATAGTGAATGCAGACAATGACTGACAATACAAATGGCTGTTTATGCATTATTTCTGCACAGGCCAAGGGGTGGTCTGCTCACAGCCTCAGGGTTATAAGGCCTGTAAAATCTCTTGTCTTGCATTTGTCTTTTCATGTGTCATACTTTGTTGGAAGCAAAAAAAAAAAAATGTATTATGCAGTATGTTGGATTTGTTGGCATTCAATGAAACTGCTAAGTATTTTAATTTATTTTGTTTTCCTCCTTGAACCTGCAGTCTGTGCCCTCAGTAGCATCAACAGTGGTTACTGGGCCGGTGTCCACAGCAACACAGAGTCTGAAGGATGGTAAGACAGCCATGATTACTTTAGGTGATTTCTCAGCATGGAGATAGAAATCAAAATGGAACAGAGTAACCACTTGAAAGGTTACAGCCTTTTCTACTGAGTTATGGAATGGCAGTTCCTTCAGGGCATTTTATTAGTTTTTAGTACCCAGACTGAAATTTTCCCCTGTAGGCCATGAGGAGGGGGGATGATAGATACTTGTGTATTGTAGTGACTCATTTAGGAGTTAAAGCTTTCCAAAATGCTAAATTAAGAGTCACAAAGAATCTCCACTCTGCTACTATGGTACAGCATCAGGACTTGAAGGAACTGTTTTCTGTCATGTGTTATGTTCCTGGCAGCAGCAGTAGGACCCATTTTGTGTCATTACACTGTGTTCTGCATGTAGGATACCTCTCCCTTACCCTAAGGGTGTTTCATTTCTGTTTGAACAGAGAAGCCAAACTTAAACTACTAAAAATTTAAGAAAGGTGGTAAGAAACCCAGACTTGCTTCTTTCTGCTTTAGAACAACTGAAGGTTGGCTAGATGATCACCAGTTACAGTCTGGATGATCAATGACTTTCAAATCTGTATGGACTGAGTTACTGTGAGGGAATTCAAACACTTGCAAAATAATCTGAGATTTTCCTATCATTATTCATCTATTTGTTTTAATTTTTGAAATCTTCTATTTTTTAAATAAGCTGTTAATATGGTGCTGAAATTTTTTCTTGAGCTGTCTAGTAAACACTATTTAACATGTGTGGGCTTCTGAAGTTGAATAACAAACCTTCAGAAGCCAATAAAACTGTGAAGGAAAATAAATTATATACTCTAATTTTGACACTTCGATGAACTGTAATGTAGAATTCATTAGTCTGCTATAGAATTAGTTGGGTTTTGTCTTTTAAATTTAGAAGGTAAAGGTAAACATACTGGTAAGTTGCTTAATAAACAGAGCAAGCTGTCCAATAGAACTGATTTAAAAATAGAATGTTATTTCTCAGCTTTGTAACTTTACACTGCCAGTGCACAGAGCAACAAAATTAGGAGCTGACACCTAGAGTCCAACTTGGAGCGCTTCAGATAGACTGCTTTGAGTAAATGTGATTTATAGCATTTCTTCGACTTGCCCCTTTTCGGTGAATAAGTTGTCCCCAGTGTTTGTGAAATTTAGGTAGTCACTCTGGGTATTGAATCAATATCATAAAGTGTAATTTTGGCAAATACACAGTGCAGGGAAGCTTTGTAGAAAAATGCTTCGACTTAACATTAATAATTAACATTTTAATATAGTGCTTTGAGTCTAGAAGCCTCTTGGGAGTTAACAGCTAGTTGAATTTGAAGTACATAAAAAGAAATGGTTGGAGTTGAAATAATTTGTTGCTCATTGTTGATTTAATCCCATTTTCCTTTTCCTCAGCTTTGGCAGCAGGTGATGGAGAGAGCAGTGCTGCAGGAGGAGCCAGTGTGCTGAAGATGGGGCGGTTTCAGGTACCAGCTGCTGAACTCACTTGGCTCTTGGTGCAGCCTCTTTGGGTGCTTCCTGGCAGTGCCAGCTCAGTGTGCCATGTCCAGCACTTTGCTGTCCAAGTAGAGATTGTGAAAGCAGGTCTGCAGATGCTGTTTCCCTTCAGGGCACAGATTGCACAGTCTGTGCAGGTCTAGAGTTGTGAACATGGGGTTTCATCAGGTGTTGGCCTTGGTCTTTAATGTTGGGCTGCTCTTTCAGGGCTGGGATGTTCACTGTATTATGTCCTGCTGGTGAAGGAGGCACCATCTGAGGCTGCTGTTTCTTGGAGTTAATCCTCCAGATTACAAGAAGTACTGCTTTGTGTGGCAGTGTTTTGCCTGGTGGGAAGCAGTGGCTTGCTTTGTGGCATACCTAGGAAATGAGTTATTTTCCCCTCTCAGATGCATCTTACCATTAAGGGAAATAAAAGCATCGCGTTAAGGAAAAACTAAGGAAGTCTGCATGATTGTATTTCTATTATAGGTCTCGGTGGCAGTGGATGATGTGCTAAAAGAGGGTGACAAACCTGACACGAAGCCAGTGCAATTTGAAACCACCTCCAGTGATTCTTCAAGCCTTTCTGGCAGTAGCCCAGAGAGCACACTGGTGAAGCAGGCTGGGAAGAGCGGGGCTGTGGCTGCCACCCCCTTGGATGTGGTGGATGGCATTCCTGGGGCAGCTCCCGCGCTGGCAGACGCTGCTCAGGCCACCAAGGTTGGGCGCTTCCAGGTGACCACGGCCACGGATCAAGTGGGGCGCTTCTCCGTGTCCAAGGCTCGGGATGAGGTCAGCTGTGCTGAGAAAGAGCCAGTGACTCTTCCTCTCTCTGTGGGCTTGGAACAAGTTGCTTCTTCAGCTGCAGCTCCGAAGAAAGAGTTGGAGTCGAGGCAGTCCCCACAAATGAATGGTCCATCCTCTGATCCAGAGGTGGCTTTTCTCAGTGGCATGGCTAAGGATTTGGATGATGGCTCAGGGAGCCCAGACTCTGTCCAGCACCTGGGATCAAAGATCAGCCTCCCTGTCCAGAGCCTTAGCAACTCCTTCAACTCTTCCTACATGAGCAGTGACAATGAGTCGGATATTGAAGATGAAGACTTGAAGTTGGAACTCCGTCGGTTGCGGGAGAAGTAAGGGTGGTTTTTCTTTGGGTGGTTGTAATGGTTGGATGGAAGTAATGTTTTTCCTTTGGGTGGCTGCGTATGGAATAGAAGCAGCAGCATTAATATGAATTTCACCTGTACTTCCCTCAACCTTTGCTAAGTGTCAGGAGCCATTGTCAGTATTTATGTGGGAAGTGAGGTTCTTTAGTGGGAAAACACTATACAATTATAACAAAAGAGTCCCCTTGTTTGTTGGGCTGAATTTTCTACCCTGTAACCTTGTTGTATGTAGATTGCCAGCTGCACTATGGATAAGAGTATAGATCTAAGAAAGATTTGCTTATTACTGGAGTTAGTGGGAAAAACGTAAAATGACACACAAGTCCCTGCATTTCTGGCATTTCTAATGGTTCTTTTCCTGAAGAGACCTTGTTGGCTCAGAATAATAATTTAGAAGTGAAGCAATGTGACCTACTAATTTATTTATACTGGAAGTTGAACTATTTCTTAGGGTAGCTGGCAGTTTTAAATCCTGTGTATGCAACTGCTCTGAAACAAATTGTAAGGCAATACTAGTGTGGAAGTCTCCAAGACCATATGTTTGAGAAAATGAGTAATCTAGCTATTCCTGTAGCATCTGAATGCTTTTTTTTGTACTTCTGTTTATTCTGGTTTTGTGATTGCAACGTTGGGAACTTAGTTTTGGAATTCTAGCCAGGGCTAGAGCATACTGGAAAATGGCAAGTGTTCTGTGGTTATTATTTAACCAAAAGATTTATTTACTTCTTTCTTAAATATTTGAGAGCTTAACCAAAGAAGTAGCTCAGGCTTGATTGGAGGGGAGGAATTGTTTGCATCTATATATATACATAGAATTCCTGTAAATCCCTCTGTTTTGTAACTTGTTAGGCACCTTAAAGAGATCCAGGAGCTGCAGAGCCGCCAGAAGCAGGAGATTGAGTCACTCTATGTGAAGCTGGGCAAGGCTCCACCTGCAGTCATTATTCCCCCAGCTGCACCCCTGTCAGGAAGGAGGAGACGACCTACGAAAGGCAAGGGCAGCAAGTCCAGTCGGAGCAGCTCCCAGGGACATAAAAGCCCTCAGCTATCAGGTGAGGCTTCCTTCAATATTGTTGGCAGATAAAATAGATCATCTCTTTTTCTTAGATCTGTGTCTCTGTCTTTGTCTTTTCTTTTGAGGAGTGTGTGTGTGTGTACCAGCTCCTCCCTGAATTTCTTTCATAATTTTTGAAATTACTTTTGCTGTTAGGTAGTCTTACTTGGGACTTTTTAAGTCCACTGAAAGGTACTGTGACATTGTTCTGTAAGAGCAGTTTTAAAGTTGTGGTTTGTGTTTTTTACATATTAGTCATTGGGCTCTATCTAGGAAGAAAAGTGTAAATTTACAGTATGGCAGAAAAGTTTGTTTTTTAAAGATAAACTGTGCTTGTTCCCTCCTGAAACTGATTTTGCAGAATGGGTCTGGTCTCTTTAGTCATCTGCAGAGACTTTTTTTTCTAATTTAGTACCACTTAAGCATGATATTACTGGTGTCCTTACACTGCAGAAACTCACAGCTGATGTGAGTTAAAATAGTGGCCTTTTGTCATGGAACTGAAGATTTGATGTACTTACAAATTGAGAATCATTTTCAGTTGTCAAGGCTTCCTTTCTAAGACCATTTTTCTGATAAACAGAACTCAGGAACTAGTTCTGTTTACTGATTGAGTGATGTGGGTGACAGATACTCTCTTGGTAATTGGAGATTCTCCAGTCCTGCAGCAGGAGCAGTGTTGGAGGGCCAGCAGTGCCAGCAGAAATATTTGATACTGCTTCTTGCGTATTCACTGTGGTAATTCCATGTCATGCTGAGATTTCTGTGTCCACTCACCCTGGCTGCTCATTTCTGTTTTGCTGTGTGATAGAGGAGCTCTGTGAGCACATAAACCACAACAGAGTTGTCTTAAAACTGGGGAATTTTCTCTCCAGTAGTTCTCTCCCCCTGCGTGTCCTTCTCTTGCCTGGATTGTCATGCTTGATCAGGTACAAAAATATATGCAAAGCAAAACTTTTTGCCTTCCTTTTTCCTCTAGGCAACCTGTCAGCTCAAAGTGCACCATCAGTCTTGCCCCCTCAGCAGACCCTTCATCCTCCAGGCAGTGTGCCAGAGACTGGGCAGAACCATTTGTTACAGCCCCTGAAACCTTCACCTTCCAGTGAAAATCTCTACTCTGCCTTCACCAGTGACGGTGCCCTCTCGGTACCGAGCCTCTCGGCGCCAGGCCAAGGTAAGACTCCAATTGCAATTAGTGTCATTAGCAGTGAAAATTAATTGTAGACTTTATGACACTTGATTTTTAATACCTGGGGTAAAGTGGCTCTGGGGTCCCCAGCTTGTTTTGGAGGCTGATAAGGATGTTGTTTGCAAGTGGGTTTGTAGCTTCTCACTCAGGTCAAGTGTGAGGTGGTTGAAGGTGTGAAAGCCCAAGGACAGCACAAGAGAGTGCAGGGGGGTGGTGGCAGCAGCCAATTCTGCTGACCTGGGAAAGGAGAGACCAGTGAGACTGGGGGGTTGGAAATCAGACCAAGGAAGGGGCAGGACAGGCTTGAAGTTAACAGATAACTGAAATGATTGGAAGTTTCCAAAGACTCAGAGTCATAGTCCTTTTAGACTTCCTAGCTGGTTTGGCTGTTGCTGTCAATGGAGTTTTTAAAAGTTAAAGGTAAAAAAAGGCTCATGTTCTTTAATTGTGCATTATCCTGGAAAGAAGAGTCAGTGTAGGAGGATGAAATGGTGGGAGTAGTAAATTGGTCATGTAGTCAGGTTTCTCAGGTAGTGGGTCACTTGTTATTAGTATGTCATCAAATAATTTCTCAGGCACAGCTCTGATTTATTCAGTAAGGAGGGCTTTTTTTTTCTTGTCATTAGGGGATGATTCCTTTACTTTTATCTGACCTTAGCTGTTGTAGGTTTTTTTCCCCCTCTGCACATCTTTTTGAAAAGCTTTGCCATAGACAGTTTGAATACATCAATTCTGATGTGTGTTTTTGCTGAAACTGAAGAAGTACATACAGAAAATGGAAACAGACTTTAAGGAAGAAGTTTCTGTAGAGGTTTTTATTAGGAACCGTTTCAGGCATTTTGGAGCTACTTGAATCATCTCCCTGCATCCAGAGTTGTGCAGTACCATTTAAAAATTGGGTACTTGTGCCAGGATTTGGCTTTCCTGTAGATTGCAAGTTTAGAGTTGGGTTATGTCCTGGAGAGTAGCAGTGCAACCCTGGCCTCGTGTCTGGAGGTGCTGGTGGGAGCCTCTTCACTCCGTATATTGTCTCTGTACTCCTTGGTCTGCACTTTGAGACTTATTCTTGTGTGTCGTGATTGCATTTCATCCTTCCAACTTCAAGTTGCTAACATCTTGTAGTGGTGTTCTGTCTCCTCTCCTCTCCTTTCTCTGTTCTCCCTGTTCTTGTTTTCTCACAGGCTGTGCGAAGTTTAACTGTGCATCTGAGAGAGTGACCTTCAAGCCTGGTGGCAGGAGGACCCGATTTCTGAGTACGCCCTGCTTGGCTCTTTGTGTGTAACACCTTTACTCCTTCCTTGTCTGGTTTTTGTTTTGTCTTTTTGGTTTTTGTTTCTGCTGCTTGGATCTGTTTCATGCAGCCCATCCTCATCTGCCACCTTGTATTCCCTCCCATCCCATGGCTCAGCTCAGCTGCTCTTAGCACACCTTTAGAAGTTTGAGTTCTCATGTTGGGTGTTCTCTGCTGTTAAACTCACTGTAGCAAGCACTGATTTTCTCTAAACCTTGAGAGGAAACTTTCAGGGCAGATCAAGGAAATCACACAAACTGGGGAGACTTAGCAAGGCCCATTGATAATTTTGCTTCAGCAAAATTCGATGACATGAGACTTGTAGGGGGGATAATCTTTGTAGTGGAAGATGGGGGAAGATTTGTTTTCCAGGTTATCTCTAAGCTGGACACTTCAGTAGTGATGAGTGGACTGCTGCCCTCCCTGGCAGAGTGCTGGCAGCACAAGTTGGATGTGTGTCCCCAAAGCTGGTGATAGTGCAGAGCTTTGATGCCACCTGTGGGCAGCTTGTAGTGACGACTTGTGTTCATTATCAGATGGCTGGCTAAAGATCCAAGTGTTAAAGGGGTTTTAAAATAATCAGAGAATAATTCCAGGGTAACTCAAAGGAACGTTACCTACTAATGGGCTCAGGTTTAGAAGTTTTTCCTGTGAGTTGGAGATATGTTAAATGTAAAACAAGTAGCAGTAAAGGTGGGTAAATAGACATTTTCAGATATCCTGTCAGCCCTCACAAGCTAGCTTGCAGCTCTTTTCAGAATCCCTTCATTTGTACTTACATTAGGCCAGACTTACAAGAGAGCCTCAAACTTCTGATGTGGCTGAAATAACAATATGCTTGAGCCAAGGCTGCTGGTGTGATGCTTTTTATTGGGGGTGCTGCAATATCTCCTATGCTGGACCCTTTAAATGTCCTACCTTTGTTTCCCACCCTCTGGAATGACTGGGTGTGAGGGAGTTTGGGGTGCTGTCAGGAGCCCCCTGGCTGCTGCACTGCATGGCAGTACCACACATCTGCATCATTGTCTTGCTGTGCTTGGCAGGGCTCAGCTGAGCCAGGGCTGTGTGTGGGAGCTGGGCCTGCCCTTCTGCAGAGACAGCTGCAATGAACAGCCCCATCCTCTGAGAAAGGAAGGGAGGGAAACCTCTTCCTGGCTGTTCAGTTTTGCACCAACTCTAACCCACTTCACTGCATTTGGGATCTGAGCACTAAAATGATTTAATTTTTCAAATTTAGCAGCTTTAAATGTTTTTGCTGTGTATATTAATGTGCAGATGTGCACTGACATCTGCACTATCCAGATTTAATGTTCGTTTCTTGGAAGAAGTTAAATTCTTACCAAAGCTAACTTAAAATTGTTAGTCTGGCCTGTCCTTTTTTAGGTGAAGGCAATATGAAGAACAGCCAGTCTGTTTCTAGAATTGACATTGAACTGAATATGTGAGAGTATAATTTATTTCCAAGGCCTAGGCTTGCTGTAAATTGGCTCTTATCTGGCTGTAAGAGTCCTTTGGCATGTGTATCCCTTGCTTCTGGGACTGATGCTAAGGGAAACAGATTCCTTTTGAAAAGGATGTTGTAGCTGTCCTGTAAAAGCAGGTAGTGCTTGGCATGGCTCAGCTTGGCCTGGCTGCAGGCTGCTTGCTTCCTGGAGCCCTGTCCTTGAGGTGCTGTTGCTGCTGTGGAGAGTGACAGCTGGAGAAGATACTGCCTTGGAATCAGTGCTGTTGAGGAAACAGTGCAGTGATTGATGCTTTTAACTGTGCAGCTGGAGAAACAGAGTGGTACAGCTTGGCAGGGAATGCCTCAACTGTTTTCACACATCTGAGAAAAGAGGGTGACAAACTAAAAGCACTTGACCTATCAAATAAATCTGTTGCTGGTTGAAATTTGATAGTTGTAAAATGCTTCCTACTTCCTGGCAAAAATGGAAGATGTCCTTGCCTTTCCTTCTGTGATAACAGCCACAGTTGTGACTGTTTGTTTGATAACAGTTGTGACCTCAGTGTCTCCTGCCATTCTTCACAATGGTTTGGGAATTTTGAAGAATAAATGTGGGAGGCTGGGCCTCTTCTCTTTGTGATTAAACTGTCAGAAGAGTGTTTGAGTTTGTCTAGAGTGTCCCAGTAGTGACTGTTAAAGCCCTGCTGTGCTGTGTCCTCTGTTTCTCACCAAGCTTTTTGTAATGTTTCCTGATACTAAACATTTCTCACTGTTTCTCTTATCTTTAACAAATTACTCTCTCTTTGTGCTTCAGGGAAGATGGTGAAAAAAGTCTGTCCTTGCAACCAGCTCTGTAGTAATTATCTTATTTCTGTTATCTCCAATTCCTGATTGTAAATCTATTCATCAGCTTTTCCTGGTCACTGAAGCCTTATGTCCCTGACTCTGTCTCCAGCACAGCATCTGTCTGTCTGTGTTATGCCCTCTAATGTGTGCTCTGTCCTTAGAATATTGGCTAGGCTGGTGCTGCTCTTGCAGCCAGGTGGAGGCAGGCAGAGCCTCCCCTTCCCTGTGGAGCTCTGCTCTCACTGATGACAGTGACATCAGGGTCAGTTGCTCATTGTAACCTGCTGGAGTTGCACCCAGAGCAGCTGCTTGGTTTGGGATTTGATGGGGCTTATCACCTCAGTGATGGATCCAATTGCAGACACTCCAATGTTTTAAAAGCCTCAGAGAAAGCCATCAGAGATCTCCAGTGTGTCTCCCAAAGCAAGAGATGTTCAGAAAAGCCTGTGTGTGCATATGTCATTTAAGGCTGTTTTAAAGGTGTCATTTGACTGTGGTTTATGGGGGTAAAAAATCCAAGAGCAGAATTAAGGCATTATAGGTAGTGGGCTGGAGAGAGAGAGCCTGTTTGACTTGAGATGCCTCATGTCAGAGCAGAACTGGGGATGGCTGCTGTGACCGAGCAGGAATGTGGGGGTTGTTTCCATGAATGCCACAAGTTGAAGCACTTGCTTTTCAGCCTCTTCTGGATGGCACTTTGTGCAGGCACTGAGTGTGTCAGAGCTCAAATGTAAAATTCCTGAGAAGTCAGTTTTAAATGAACCTGAGGGGAGAGCTCTGCTGTAGGCTGTTGTGCCTTTGACCTGAGACTGGAGCTCTCTGACAAAGCCACTCTGGGAGACAAAGCTCTGGCAGCCTTTATTACCCTGAACCAATCTAGTTCTTTGGAAAACTCTTGAATTCCCTTGAGGGATCTTTCATCTCTTCAGCTGAATGTGCTGTAGCCTATGCCTTAATTGACTCTCCCCTTTCCATAACCTGAAGAGGCTCTCTGGTGTAGGTCCAGGATCCAGAGTGCTTAGTGATTAAAGTGGAAATGTGAAATGGCACAAGTGGATGCTGGCCATCCTGAAGAGGATGAGAGCAAGTGTGTCAATTCCTGCATGCACCTCATGGTGGAATGTGGTTATTACTGGTTTTGGCAGTGTTCCCTCTCCCACAAGTAACCTCTTCCTTGCTTTTGCCTCATTTGTATTTAACTTTACCTTTCACATCATGGTTTTTATCAAATGATTGTATCCAGAGCCCTTCCCACACGATGCATGCCTGAGGTTCTTGTTATTTCACAGCACATTCCTTGCAGCACCCAGTGTGTCCCTGCTCCTCTCACTCCCTGCTCAGGGAACCTTTCTCTTCCCTTGCCCTGTGTTCTTGCATGTCTGCCCCCACTAACAGCTCCTGTGGGCACCAGCCCAGGAGCCACTTCCATGCTTGAGCTGGAACTGGTGGGATCAGTGTCCTTCCCTCCTCAGCACTACTAGAGGCAGTAACACTTTATTTGTCCTGCATAGTAAGTATGTCACCTTCCTAATCCACTCCTCAGTATGAAACATTCCTGCAGGGCTTTGGAACCAGTTCTTTCTTTGATACAGTGGTGGCAAGGAATGTGGCTGATGGCCAGGGAAAGTGGGACAGATGAAGGAACTGCCAGGCAAGAGACAGGGATTCTGTCATTGGGCCTTTGCAGTAGGGATGTGATGTTCATTGCTGGCATTTCTGTGATCCACCTCTCAGTGGCTTCCCTTCAGAAATGCCTGCCATAAACTCAGGTGTTCATGGATTTCCCAGGTGCAGTCTCCTGAGGGAGCAAGCAGAAATATTTGAGGGACTTGAGGAATAGGTGAGGATGAGTGTTTGCAAGCAGTGCTGTCTTTAGCCCTGCTGATTGATGCTGATTTTGTTGTTGGATCTGCTCTAGTGATTAACTGGCACTGGCACAGCTGTAAATGAGGATACTTTGCAGTACTGCTGGGAATTTAGGGTCCTAGGTAATACACCACTTCTTTGCTTTGTGTTATGGAGTCTGCCTTTTAAAAACCTAGATTGGAGTGCAGTTACTTGTTTATAAATAGGAGTGGCATAGGAAGGCTATCCAAAACAAACCTCCTAGGTTGGTTCCCCCCCACAGGATAATGTTCAGCAAGCTTTCTAGCAGAACTGAAACCTGGCATTTACATGAAGGGGTTTTGTGTTCTTGCAGTGAAAAGAGAAACCTGTCAGCTTGTTCTGAGGAATACCCTCACTTCTGCCTTCTTTAAGCTGTGTTAGTTGTTTGGACCTCAAATGCTTATTCTTCTGACTTAGGAAATCTGAACATAATGGCAAAAAAATGCTTTTAGAGGCAAAGAGCAAAATTTAATGCAGTGCAGAACTTCCTGTTTGGTGGATGAAGACAGTCCCATTTGGTTATCCTCAAGAACATAAGTATGGCAGCTGTGGGAAACAACAGTTGCTGTTTGGCTTTTTTCTTTTTTTTTTTTTTTTGTAAACTGGGTGAATTTTTCTCTTGATTTCACAAAGTGGAGATAATTTGCTACAGAGCAGCTGGTGATGCTGATTTTACTGCTCCTTGTTCAGCAGCCAGCATTGTCCTCCTAGATGGAACTGACCTGTACCAGCAGTGGTTGCTGCTGGTTAAAGGTGTAGGATGAGAGAGCGACGTGCCTGTACCATCACTCAGTGCTGAAATCTAATGTCCTTTTTCTACTACAAACACCTGTAGGCTGCTGCCGCTCCCCTCTTAGGATGACCACTTGCAGCCCTTCTTGCAAAGTAAACCCATCTGTGAAACACTCTGAGAAAATGCCTTAGGAGTCCTTGCAGTTCCCACTTCAGTGTGTCCTGGAATTGAAGCTCAGAATTAATTTGCATGGCATTTTAACTCCTGGTGTGCCATTACCACAGCTGCTGAATGCACTAGAGGCAGGCCAGCGCTGAGCCCAGTGTGATGGCTGTGTTTGTGTTTGTAGGGACCAGCAGCACCAACACCGTGGGGGCTGCAGTGAACAGCCAGGCTCCCCAGAGCCAGCCCACGGCCATCGCCTCCAGCCGCAAGGGCACCTTCACCGACGACCTGCACAAGCTGGTGGACAACTGGGCTCGGGATGCCATGAACCTCTCTGGCAAGAAGGTTGGCAAAGGGCACAGCAACTACGAGGTGAGCTGGGACCCTGAGCTGTGCTGGGTGTCCTTCTGTCTCCCTGGGGTTTCAAACATAGCTGGAGCACAGCTGGGACAGCAACAACAGCCCTATACAGCAACCACTGAACTGCCCTAACCCTGTGCCTAGGCCTAGGGGCCCTATCCACGCTGTTTGCAGCCACATGCACTCTTACCCAAAATGACATCAAAAAAACCATTGCCTTCTCCACTTCAAGCCAACTAGGGCTAATAATAGCCACTGCTGGCTGGCTTTTGTCATGGAGAATGTACTGCCTGCTCTGCAAGGGAAGGGGAAATCTAAAGGGGAGGGTCATGGCCTGCCTTGTAAATACCCATTGTAGACCGAGGGGTGGACCGGTGGTTTTTAAAGTTCCACAGTTAAAGTTCTCTTGGTTGTTTGATTGCCTTTCAGGGCCCTGGAATGGCAAGGAAGTTCTCGGCACCAGGTCAGCTCTGTATCTCTATGACATCTTCCCTGGGTGCTACACCCATCCCTGCAGCATCAGCTACCTCTTTAGGTCCCTTCAGCAAGGCCATGTGCCCCCCGCAGCAGTACGGTTACCCAGCAGCGTCCTTCCCCCCGCCCTGGAGCGGGCCCGGGGCGCCGGCGCCGCCGCAGCTCGGCCAGTTCCAGCCCGTGGGGGCCACGTCTTTGCAGAGCTTCAACATCAGCAACTTGCAAAAGTCTGTCAGCAACCCTCCAGGCTCCAACCTGCGGACCACTTAGCCGTGCCCAGAGACCCTGCTGGCTACACCTCGGGACAGGACATGGGGAGGGAGATGGGGCCCTGTATCACTACTAGTGCTGCAATGAACTGGTAGCTTGCCAGACTGGGAATGAATTTCTCTTTTCCAACCATTGCTGTCGACTCTCTGTAGCGGGAGTTTCCCCACACACTTGGAAGGGGGAGGAGGATGATCGGCATCCTTGTGATGGGACAGTGCTTTCCACCGAGGGGGGCTGCTCTCGTGTGCCACGAGGGCTGTGAGCAGGAGCCAGGGGGTCAGTCCATACAGTCTTGCTGTTAAATATTTCTGGTTGGAGGCTGAATCCACACGTGTGGAGGTGGGAGAGCTGAACCCTAGCATGAGGCTTTAGCATGCTTCTCGCCTCTTCCTGAAGAACCAAGATCCAGAAAAAGCTGTCCAAATTCCCCTCCTCTCCCTCTCCCCAGTCAATAGTATCTGGCTCTGAAATGATGGGGCACACGAATGGACTTGTGGTGCAGCCCGTGCTTGATAGGTCATTACTGCTTTAAGTAAGATATTAACAGCTTTGACTGCAGCATTAGAGCAATTTAAATTGTTAAAAAAAAATTTTAAAGTTCCCTGCGGACATGTACTTACCATCAGTTTTGATGTGGAAACACTGTGATTATATAAATGTTGTTGGACAACAGTAGTTTAAAAATGAGTGGAATATAGAGGGTTAAAAAAGTTAAAAAGAAAAAATGGGAAAAAAAGCTAGCTATATCCTTATACTTATTGGAGACACTTTAACTTTTTCCTTTGTATTTTCATTGTATTAGATAAATAAATGTGAATGTAAAATTGTATAAATTAATGTACTTGAATACTTGTCTGTTCTCCCAGTATGCTTGCTGGATATTTTAGTGCCTTGGACTTCTCTTGCTTCTGCAGTTTAGCGTCATCTTCCCAGCAGAGCCCAGGCGGGCAGAGGGCCAGGTGAGGGCAGGATGTTTGTGCCCAGCGCCCGGGACGTTGGAGCAGGAGCGTGCGAGGAAGGGAGGTCACCGAGGCCGCGGGCCGAGCAGTTCTGTGTGTGGGAACACTTACCCAGGTGGGCAGGGCTGAAGGTGAGGGGTGACAGGGGCCAGGTGGGCTGGGACGGAGGGATGCAGGTGAGGCTGCAACGAGACTTAACCAATATTGGCTCTGGAGCAGGAGGGCTGGGTCAGGAGCGGAGAGAGGATGGGGAGAACGTGTATCTTTGGGAGAGGCCCAACTTAAGATGCAGTTTGACTCCAGCTGTGAAGTGGAAAAGGTGTTTGGTCAGGATGTGACTTGAAGGAGAGGTGCCATTGCTCGTTGGCTTGGGCTTGTCTGCTGGGATTGCTTTTCTTACCTTTTTTTTTTGGTAAAATTCATTTAAGCCAGGAACAGACTGTCCTGGTGCAACGTCCATTGCCGGCAATGGATGTACTTGAAGCAGCCGGCATCAAGAAGTTTCCTCTGTCTTACTTGGAGGATTTACAATTTTGTTCACTCTTAACAAATTTCAAGCTGGTACCAGGACTGTCACTGTCTGTCACTTGTCACCTCTTAGTACCTGTACTGTATCTTCTGCTTTGGTCATTCTCCCTTTTTGCGTTTAAGAAATACTGGTTTCCTCTTCAAAGTCAAAATAATACCAGCCAGTATTTGTGTAGTGCTGCGAGAAGCTGTGATGGATGAGGGTGTGGCTTCCTGGCGCTTGGCAGGATGTCACCGGTGTCCTGGAGGCTGGTGCATCACAGGGCTGTTACTTGTCCACGTTTGTTTTAATCTCTGTTCCCTGCTTGGGCTTTAATAGGGAGGTTTTGTGTCTGCAGCTGTTGTCATGCTGTTGTTTTCACATAGAAACGTGCGGGATGCTTTCAGTCCCTGTCCCCTGTTCAGCAGCAGGGCGGGCACAGGCTGAGAGGGGCGGTGCCCTGGGACAGGGGAGGCTCCGGGGCTGAGGCCAGGCAGGAACTCCTGAGAGGATGGATGGATGCAGGGGGAGGCTCCTGAGCACACCCAGGGAAGCAGGACCGGGACAGAGCTGAGGCAGTAATGAGACAAGGGCAATACTCGTGGCAGAGCAACTGGTCAGCTGGATGCAGCACATGGTTATTTAAATTTGATCTAATAAGTTTGAGGTCGTTTTTTCACTTAAGGTTATGCAAGAACTGGTTTTATTTACCATTGATTTTTTTTCTCCCTCCCTCTCCTCCTGTGGATGAATAACTGAAGTCTAGAGGAATAAACTAATGCTACTGAACTGTTAAATTATTTTGTTTAATATTACACTTTGAGTATCTTTTTCCACATAAAATCTGTTTCTGAATTACAAGCGTTTTCTTTACATTATTTAACAATGTACACTGTAAAAAAATAAAAATAAAAAAAATAAAATTAATTGAAACTTTGGGCTTCCCTGGCCGTAGTTAGTTGTGTTTTGCACTGAACCCTTCTCCTATGACTGTGCCCCATGCTGCAGTTTGTTACCTTTGTAGACTATTGAATGAAGCCATTCAAATAAACCAAACCTGCTTTGGTTGAGCTGTGGGTTTTCTTGTGGAACATCAGGTTCCAGCCCCTCTGTCCTGGTCCTGCAGGGATGTAACTGTTACCCAATTTACCAGTTTGTCACAGGAAATACAAGAAACCCCAATTTAATGAGAACTTTAACTGCTCAAAAGCAGTGACCATCTTTGACCAGCCTTTGGCCTTGAACAGATACTCCAAAACAAGGTACTGCAGAGTAATTCCTAAATGGATCTTGGGGAGTGGCCTGAGGGGGGAGAAGGGATCAGCTGTCCCTGCTTTCATGGCTGAGACTGTCACCAGGTTGCCAATGCACACAGCTGTGGCACACAGGACATGGTGGCTGTCCCCATGGAAGCAGAGGGTGAGGGAGGGCGTGCCAGGGTGGGTGCTGTGTTTGCTTTTGGCACTGAGGGGTGAGCACGGTGCCCTGAGCGCCCTTCCTGGCTCTTGTGCTGCTCCCCTGCCTGCTCCCCTGGGCTGGGTGCCAGCAGGGATGTGCTCCCATCCTGCAGGGCCGGGAGAAGGAACCTTAATAACAGCACCTCACAGCTCCTCCTCAGAGCAGGACTGGCTGACAAAACTCTGGGAGGGGCTCAGAGTGTAACAGGCAGAACATCCAGAACATCCATTTTGCAGGAGAGCACGTGGCTGCTGGTCACGGAAACTCTCAGCGCTGTAATTTTTCCTTTTTCAGTCATTTGTTGTGTTTTTGTTAAGGTTTAATAAATCTTTGAAATTTTAAAAGTGAGCGTCATTTCTCGCAAGGAGGAATTTGGTATTTCTAAACACTAATTGCTGCTGCATTTCTTTCCATTTTAAGAACAGCTTCTGTTATGAGTCATGCTGCGCAAGCCTCGAAGAGCAAAAAAAGCTGCCAGTGTAAGTTTTCCTGCCCTTTTCAAAGGGACCAATCCCAAGAGACTCTGTCAGAGGAGGCACAGCCTTATTTGCCCCATTTCCAGAGCCAAGGAAGCTGAGGCCGTTACATTTCTGTTACAGACTTTTGAATTTTTTTCATTGTAAAAGTTTGGAACAGCTTTGAATCCAGTAATTTGGGAGGCTGCACGCTCCCTTCCTAGCAGGTATATGGTTTCAACAGCGAGGGCATGACTCAAACATGTGGAATGTGCTGCTTCCCTGAGCTGTTCTGAAGGCAGCACATCTGAACTGGCCAGAAACAAGGAGGGTGATATGTGGAACTGTGTTCTAGATGTAATCTATAACCGTTAGTTACAGCTCATCCTGTCTTTCCACACTGAAGTCAATTCCTGTCCTTTGTCCTGTTCAGGAGGTAAGAGAATAGTAAAGGATCTTTTAAGGGAAAAGGAGTGATTAAGTGATGAAGGCAGAGTAGGAGGAAGAGGAATAAATGCTGAATATTCTAAATGTCTTTACAGTTAGAGCAGTGAGGCAAACCATGGGAGTAAGGTCCTGTCTGAAGCCTGAAATTGATTCCAGGGTTGGATTAATCCCTGAGTGTAAATTTTCCTGGTTCAGCTCTAACTTCCAGCCATGTGGCATCATTGTCCTTGCCTCCAGCACTGCAGTACCAGGCTGCCCCCACGGACACCTGGGGACGGTGACAGCACAGGAGCAGCGCTGCCAGCGGGGCCCGAGCCCTGCGGCGGCCGCGCCTGGAACTGCAGCCGCACCCACGGGAACAGACCCGGCCCGCGCGGCAGAACTCCTCCCTGTGCTGCACGGAGCTGCTCGGAATGGGTAAGGGATTATCCTTCCACACTGCTTACAAATTCTTCTTTGGCCTGATGATTGGACAGCCCAAGCAGCTTTTGGCTTTGCTGTGACCTCTGAACCCCTGTGAGGTTGCTGTTTGCCCATCCTAAAGCAAAGGAGCTGTGCAGGTGCAGCACTGGCAGCTTTAGGACACGGTGCCTCCTGTGAGGCAGCTCAGCAGGGCAGAGAGGCACCAACAGCTCCCAGCAGGGTTTGTTTATTAAATTCATGTTTATTTCTGTGTTAAAAGGGGTTGAAAGCTTATTTAAAAACAGCAGTGCAGCACCTCAGACACTGCCAGTGTCACCCCGGGTGTGCAGCCACAGCTTGCACCTTCTGTCCCCTGGCCACAGCCCCCTGCTCCCCCTTGCACTGGAAATCTCTGTGCTGGAATGCAGCACTGAGGGAGAGGCAAGCTGTGAACTGCATCCCATTTTTAACAATCCATTCTGTTACTGCTTAAGGCAATTTACAGGTAATACCCAATGTAATATGGCCACAAGTCTCGTGCTGCAGGAGCACGAATAATGGTGTGGTTATAGGAAAAGGCATCTGAAGTACATAATAACCTGAGAGTACATGAAGTTCTTTTCTGTTGCTTCACTATAATGTGCAGCAGAGTCCATGTGACACAATTTGTAAAGGCAGCTGCAGCCTTGTGCTGTAATCCACGACAGAGGCACAGATCCCTCACGTGGGTTCCAGTCTCCTTTTCTTCAAGCTCTGACTTCTCCTGATGGGGCTGCACCCTGCCACACAGGGAGAAAGTGAGAAATGCACATTTTTTCTGCCTCTAAGTATGTTCCTCAATTTTTTTTCTAACTCTTCCTTGGTAGGACAGTAGGATGGAAAAAAGCAGTTTCCCAAGAGCACTGTCCCAGCTTCTTCAGCCAGGTCCAAAAGAAAGGAATGTTCCTCCCCCTGGATTTTCCCAATCTCCCAAAAGCCCCAATAGTGAACCAGAGCTCAGTCCCTGGTGGCAGCACGTACCTGGGGTGTGCTGGGGGGCACAGCTGGTGCTGGGGGCTGCAGCAGGGCCCTGCAGCTGTGCCAGCCTGGCAGCAGCTCTGTGCTGGTTCCCCCTGTGGGGTGTCCTCTGCTGCTGGCCACGGGGTGTCCCAGGTGCCCGCTGTGCAGCCCCTGAGGGCTCTGACATCTTGGCACCCGTCACCTGCAGGTCAGTGCTCTCCAAGGAAATGTCCCAAAGTTCAGGATCATCTGGAAGGAATGAGAAGGAGATCCATGACATGGGAATGGCAGTAGCTCCAAGAGCAGCACATTCTTCTCCTACAAGCAGTGACCACTATAAAATTTAAACTGCAAAGCATCTCTTATGTCAGTGTATTTGCAGGGACCCCCGTGGCAGGAAGGAATGATGGATCTGACTCCATGTTCTCAGCAGGCTAATTTATTACTTTAAGATACTATATTATATTAAAGAATACTATACTAAACTATACTAAAGAATACAGAAAGGATATTTAAAGAATGCTAAAAAGATAATAATGAAAACTCATTACTCTTTGCAGAGTCCCAACACAGCTTGGCCCTGATTGACCAATGAGTGAAAACAACTCACACCAGAATCCAATGAAACAATCACCTGTGGGTGAACAATCTCCAAACACATTCCAAAGCAGCAAAACACAGGAGAAGCAAATGAGATAAAAGTTGTTTCCCTTTTCTCTGAGGCTTCTCAGCTTCCCAGGAGAAAAATCCTGGGTGAAGGGATTTTTTCAGAAAATATGAATGTGACATCAGTGTGCAGCAGGGTCCTGTCCCTTGTACCCTTAAGCAAAGTGCAGGCACCACAATGTGTACCAAAGTATCCATGGTTATATATACACAATGCAGGTTCTGTATTGTGCAGTATCACCTCAGGAAAAGGATTTATCAAACAGGTGTACAACTCTGCTGAAGAGCCTGAGTGAAACCCCAATAGAGATGGACATCATCTCCCTGCCACTCAGGCAGTTTGTATTGTTAAGGTCAGAATCACACTCACACTTCTGTTATTCCAATTCTTCAGAGCTTTTACCCTTACACTGTACTCTGAATTAACCTGGTTTAAATGCCAATGATTTAACACTTTATTACTCATCACTTTTTGGCTGACCTGCAAAGAACTCCTCTTCTATGGCCAGCTCCTGTTGCACTTCTGTTGGAGTGCTGTGCTTCACAGGAGCATCAGATTTTGCTGCAAGGAGGCAACACAGGAAGAGATTAATACCAGAAACACAGACACACCCCCTTTGACTCCTTAGCAGAGCATGAGTCTGAAATGACAGCCAGCACCACCACCAGGTACCCTCTAGAGCTTGTCCTAGAGCTAAGGCTTGGAATGTGGGAAATAACATCGTGTAGCTGATGACATCTGAGGAGCAACTGTGGTACTTCAACTTGGCTTTTAGCCTATCACCATGTTCCTGCTACTTCAATGTGGTTTTTAGCCTGTCTATCACCATGTTCCTGCTACTTCACCACAGTTCTTAGCCTGTCCATCACCATGTTCCTGCTACCCACATGGCCCCAGATTCCCCATGAGCCAAGGGCAGTGTATCAGTAGCTCGGGCAATATCTGTTTGCTTGCAGCTACCACAGCCAGTGCTGCAGCCTCAGCTTGATGCAGCAGGTTAATGGTGCTGGCAGCAGCTGCTTTAGGGTGGATGAGAAGTTGCAGATTTAATGATGTAGGTTTAGAGCTGACATTCCTGACACTTTTATACACAGAGGGGGAATATATGATAATGCTCCTGCCTTTGGCCTCAGAGGTGTGCTGATGGCACAGGCTCCTGTGCTGTGGGTAACCTGTGCCTGCCCTCTCTCTAGCAGCTGTGATGGCAAGTGCCAGGTCTGAATGCCACTGCTCACCCTGTTTGCTGCTGGCAGTGACTCCTGAGACCTGCTGCTTTTTCTCCATCTGCTCCCGGAACTGCTGCTGCAGCCGCTTCTGGCGCAGCTTCCTCTGGTAGGTGGCATCACACTCCATGGCCAAGGAGTCTGTGCTCCTGCTCCCCCACCCACAAACACAAAGTTAAACAGCACCTCAGCAATTGCATCTTGTGAAGAAAAAATTCATTAAGAAATAACAGTAAAGAAAATCCACTGAACTAGTGCTTTATGGCATCTTTGGAATCGAGCTGTCTCAGTAATTTCTAATAGAGCTTAAAAAATACATTTATAGCAGCAGTCTCACCTGGGAGCATTGGGCTGTTTCTGATCTGCTGTCACAACAGCAGCCTCTGTCTGGCCAGGCTTACAGCCAGGTGTCACCTCACAGGGCTGTCTCCCTGCTGCACTCTGCCTTTCCACATAGCTGCTGTATCTTGCTTGCTCTATTTCAGGCTCATAGTCCTGCATTTTAGCTTTGACCAAGTCTAACTCAGGGGGTACCTGGTCAAGGAGAAAAAAGAAAAGGTTCAGAAATTTCTATCCTCAACTTAATGAAATAAGCACTGGTTAAAAATCTATTTTGTTTGCTCTAAGCTGAACAGTAAGTTAGAAACCTGAAATGCTCTTTCAGTACCCAGTAATTCAGTCAGTTAATCATTGAATTCCTGTGACTTTGTGTTGGTTTAATTGTTCAGTGCTGCAGGGCAGATGGTGAGGTCTCCCCACGTGCTCTGCAAACGAGAACAGGATTTTTCAGCTTCTGACAGCCCCACAAGGCTGTTGCTGAGTGAGTTGTTTTACCAGTCCATTTTCCTGCTTGTGCTATAGGGCAAGGCCAACCTTTACTGAGTTCTGAGGAAGGTAGAGCATTGCTGTTTATTACAGATGGGATGTTTTGGCTCTGTCACCTTACAAGTTTGTGGCAGTGCCTCTAATAGACGATGTCCCTGGCACACCAGAGGCCTGGGTCATCTTCACCTTGTGTCACTTTGGATCTGCTCCTACAGTGTTTGACAGGACTGCCTTGCAGCTCTAGGCCTCTAGCAGAGCTTGGCAAGTCCTACTGTGATTGAAGGCAGCTTTGCTATCAAAGTCCATGGATCAGCAGCTGCAGAAGGCTTCCTTTTCCCTCCCTCCACAAGACAGGTCACTGCCTGGAAGCCTCCTGCCCCGAGCTGGTGCAGGCAGGATCCATGGAGGTGCCACTTAAGGAACAGCCTGCCCTGTGTGTGTGAGCTGTTTGCTAGGAAGGTCTGAGGAACCCTCAGGAATGAGAGGCACTGCCAGCAGCACTGATAGCAGCAGTGACAGCAGCACTGACTGACAGCAGCAGTGCCAGCCCTGTGCCTGCAGCAGTGCCAGCCCTGTGCCAGCAGCAGTGCCAGCCCTGTGCCTGCAGCCCCTGTAGTGCACCTGCCGGGGCAGCTTGTTGACGGCTCGCAGGTAGTCCTTGTCCAGGATGCAGTTCCCAAGGGCATTGCCAAAGCACCTGAGAAACAAGAGGGCTCACTGAGACTGGAAACCCTTCATCCCACAGAACTTCTGAACATGGGCAAGTGCTCATCTTCACTTACTTGAGTGCTCTCTTCAGTCCATCTGTTACTGCCTCCTTTCTGGCCTTTTCTAAGGATAAGGCTTTAGACTTCAGGCCTTCACTGACTCCATACCCCACATCTTCGTGGTATGACCCATCCTGCAGTACAATTTCACATACAAGAGGATTTTCTACATGCAGGTGCTGTGCTTTCCCAAGCCTGGGTGCCTGCTCTTGGCTGTTTGTTCCACAGCAAGGTCAATGTTTAGGACACCCTAATGCAGGGCAGCACCTGAGGACTGTGCTCTGACCCATGCAAGGACTTTCATCCACAGCTTCAGGCAATTGCTCAGCTACAGTCAGAGCCAACAAAAAAAAAACATTTACCTTAAGCTGAACTCTCACAAAAGCACAGACACCCACGTAGAACCTGCCATTGTTGAGGTCAACAAAGTCTGGAAGGAGATATTTGAAGTGTTAATGTATAGAATCAATAATGGAAAAGCAACTGTTGTCTATGAAAGTAACTTCTTTCTTATCATCTAGTAGAAGTCTGCAGAAAGCCTGAATTTCTAAGGAATGACTAGTTATGGCATTATCTGAGAAAGGTTGAAGTTTGAAGGATGTCAGTCCTTTCTTGACTGAAAAAGGGGAAAGAAAACCGTGGTGCAGAACATATAGAAAGCAATGAAGTAAGTTGTTCTATTTCTAGAATCTACCAGCCTGGGTTAAGAAAAGATTTCTGAAGGTGGGGGAGA
This sequence comes from Ammodramus savannarum pratensis, assembly GCA_020466415.1. Taxonomy (NCBI): domain Eukaryota; kingdom Metazoa; phylum Chordata; class Aves; order Passeriformes; family Passerellidae; genus Ammodramus; species Ammodramus savannarum. The sequence goes on along the minus strand of JAHXMQ010000028.1, from coordinate 10,932,262 downwards.
AGGAAGAAGGTAATTTAAGCTGCTGCTTTGACCTACTTCAACAGCCAGTCTTCAGCATAAGCACAGCAGATCTGCAAACAAGGACAACACTCCTCTGGCAGGCACCATTTCAGCCATCAGCATGGAGAGGCTGAAGCTTTAAGATCACCTGAACATGTTACAGTTGAAAAATTTTCCCAAAGTTTTCTGTTGTAAAAACCTCAGTACTGGGTATTAGCTAGAAGAGAAATCTGCAGAAAAAGATGGGTCCCTAAAGATTAGGGGAATATTAACTGAGAGTATCAACTGGTGAGAGTCTAAAAATTACAGGGGAGTATGAAACTTGGCTTAGGACTGCTGAGTGTTAAATATTTAATTGTAATTACTCTTGACTGAGCGTACTCATAGAGATCAGAGACTTGATTAGAATAGCTGAAGAATAATCATAAACACACTCAGAATAATGACTATGATAGAGCTAAAATGAAAACAGAAGCTCCATTATTATTCAATTTCTCTAATTTTTACTAACTGTTAAGACACCTGGAAGTTGCTCATGCCTGTGCCCAGGTGCTTTGAAGTGATGAAGTTGTAGCAGCTGAGGTCTCTTGGTCTGTTCAGCCTGGAGGAGACTGAGGGGAGATCTCACTGAAGTTACACTTCCCTGAGAGAGGAAGAGGAGGGGCAGGCAGTGATCTCTCTGTGGTGACAGTGACAGGACACAGGGAATGGCCTGAAGCTGTGCCAGGGCAGGTTTAGGTTGGGTATCAGGAAAAGGTTTTACCCACAGAGGGTGATTGGGCACTGAACAGCTCCCCAGGGCAGTGGGCACAGCACAGCCTGCCAGAGCTCAAAATGTGTTTGGACAACATGGTGTGACTGTTGGGGTGTCCTGTGCAGGGCCAGGAGCTGCACTCAGTGATCCCTGTGGATCCCTGTCCCTTCCAATCATGTTCTGTGATGAAGCAAAGACTTCTTTTCCCCCAAGAAACCCTTACCAACATTCTGCTGAGTGACTGAGTGAGCCCAGCCATTGAAGCCAAACATTTCATTGGCCAGACTGATGACCTTGTGACCCTCAATGTAACAGACCTGAAAAGAAGAGCACATACACATAAATATATATATAAACACATAGCCTTGTGCACACATCTCTGCACACTTTATTTTAACAGAGATTTAACACAGACCATCTTACACTGAGGAAGCCCAGCTGAATTCAAGGTTCAGATAATGTGAATAAAAGGCTGATGGTGCAGCTACAGGTGCACTCTCTTTCAGCAAATGTGGTGGGGATTAATATAACAACAAATATGACTTAATCTACAGAAGGCAGAGTGGGCACTAAAGATGGTAAATGCAGCCACTATTATATAATGTTTCATATATTCCAGTTCTGGGAAAAAATAGGGATAACATCTCAGTGTTGCACAAGTAGATAAATATTCCATTGTAAAAGATGAAGCACTGAAAAATTAAGTCTCTTTTTAAGTGTAAAAGGAAAATCTGTGGCTCAATAAAAGCCAGAACTTATGCCATACTCACTTTGCATCCATATCTGCATATTAAACTACTAGAGGGAAATTAACTTAAAAAGAAAATAAGGAATACTGTAACAAGTTAAACCCCAGTTTTCCTGGGAAGAATGGAGTTGAAGATGATGTTTGCTCCTACCTTCTGCCCTCCTCCTGCCTGCCTGCTGCTGATGTAGTCGGGGCCCAGCCTCCGGCGCAGCGCGTGCTGGATGGCTCGGTACTCGCTGGCCGTGTACTGGTACTGCCAACAACAGGAAAACAAAACCTCTGTTACCTCCTGCTGCAGCTGCCCTCCTCTGCCAACAGCACTGCTGCATCCCACTCCCTCCCACATGGGCATCAGACAGAGTTTGAATTGGTGTAACAGGCAAGGAAACACCTCAGGGTGTGTACGTGCCTGAGACTGTTCTTTTTTCAGCTTACTCTTGATAGATACAGGCATTAATTACTGAGCTGCAGCAATTATTTTTCATTTATAATCCTAACCACAAACATACATAGAAATTTCTATATTATATTAATTTCTATATTACTCAAAACCAAAACATAGTATCTCTGTGACCAACAAGAAACTTGTATTTAAAGACTCCAACAGAACGGAAGATGAACCATATTCCACTGCCACCAGGGCAGGGAGGACAGCAGCTCAGGAAAGCTGAGCTAAATATATAGTTTATATAGGAACTATTAAATTATAGTTTACATAAAATATAGTTAAAATAGGAATTTCTTGAGTTATCCAATTTCTTTGGATAACTCCAACATCACTGGTATCATTGGAGAACACCAGCATCACAGGAAGCCTACTGTGTGGTAAGTTTGAGTTTGTCTTAGAAATCCAATTTACAAAATGTAGCGAAGCCCAAATGTATGTTTAAGGGTTTGAGAACTAAAAATCTCGTGTTGTTATGGCCTGAAGTGGGACAGAACAGAGGTTTCACCACTGAAATCATAAATATTGTGTATGCATGTACTGGCTGCCCTAACAATTCAGCAGAACACAGGATTTTATTTTCTGTGTGTGCCACATAAATTCCATCTCCTGCCAAACTTCTCTAATTTGTATTTAGTTCTATTTAAACTTAATAGTAAAAATTTTATCTTTTTCTGACTCTAGAATGCAAGCCTGTAACCAAAAAGCATAAGGAAAAAGAGAAAATACACAAGCTTGTGCCACATTCAGGAACTATGGAGAAATGCCTATCATGGAGAAGAGAATTCACCACCAAAAGTTCTGCTCAGTCCAGATACAGTTTTCTTTTTTGAAATTATTTAACAACATTTCAAAATGATTTTTTAATAGCTGAAAGCAGTTGGCTTTTCTGAACCTGTGAATATGTGTAAGCATGACTCAGGCCATCTGGGAATAAAAGAGAATAAAATGAGACCCACTTTTGAGGTACAAGATGTAAAAAAACCTTATGAGAAGAATCCAGACCAACTCATTATAACTGGAGGCATGCCAAGACTATTGCAGAGAAAAAATGTGAATTACAGTAGGGTGCAGCATGATTTCAGCCTTACTGTAGCCAAATTGAAAAGGAATAAACATGCAGAGCAGATTTCCAGGAGTGTGGGCATGCAACTTGCATTTCCCTCAGGGGCAAAAGGAACTGACCTGTCCAAAGGAAGCCACTGAGTCCCCAGTGTTGGAGCTGCTGCTGCTGCAGCTCTCACTGTCCTTCCCCTGGCTCTCAGGCATCCCTGGAGGTGAGAGAAAATATAATCACTGAAGAGGACACAACTGACAGCCCATATGAAGACATGGCAAAAAGCTTATTCTAAATATTACACTGGTTAAAAATTATAAATGTGGGGTGTTTTTTCTTCCTTTTAGGTAATTGTGAAAGCACTGCACCATGCCAGGGAAGGAAAAAGATTTCCCTCTTTCACATTCTTCAGCACTGTCTTCCTGGACCACCTTCAATATCCATTCATACTTTGATAAAAAGTAGGGACAGCTTTACTCAGCTATACCTTGACTTATCAGTTTTATTTTAGATTGCTGTTTTGACTGTAATCACTCTGCCTGGTGCCACACAAAGCAACCATGCAGAGCTGAGAAGCACAGAACGTGTCAGAGCTGTAAGAAGTGGTACCAATAACTCAGTAGATGGCACCCTTTTCTAAGCCAGTGTCCAACACTTCCCAGCACAGCCACTCCCCCTGCTCTGGAGCCCTGGGCCTGGGGAGATTGTGGATCCAGCTGTGCCAGGGGCTGGAGCAGCACTCCCAAACAACCCACAGAGAAAATCCTTTATGTGTTTGCACTAATGCTGAGCACAACCAACAGCCCAGCACTCAGACTTTTGTAGGCAATACAAATACAAGACAAAATTGGAGATGTCAGAACAGTTTGAGAAAGCCTAAAATCCTCAGCAGACAGCATGATTTGCCAGCCAGTCAGCATCTGGCTAGTACTCTGCTTTGTTAATGCATTCCAGGTGTGGCACTTTTTAAATTAAGTTGTTTTTCTAGTCTCTAAACAAGAAATCCAAAGTTCATTGAGGACTTGGCAAATGATTTTCAGAAAAAGAATACTGATTGTTTCCTTGGCAAATGCAAGTGTAGCTAAAATTCTCCTTAATTTTGGTTGGCTAGAATTATTCCTCTCTGGTCCCAAACTTTATAATTGCACAGTGTTCATACACTTGAATGCATTTCCATCAGAAGTTAGCAGCAATTTGTAAACACATTTGGCTTTGGAAAAGAGCAAATAGAAAGTAACATTTCCAGGAGAAACACTTGTGATTTAAGCAGGCTATTTCCTCTGCTCAGCAAAGAGAGTTCACTGCATGGAGAAGGAGACAATTGGAGAGACATAAATAGTGTGTGTGGCCAAGGGAACTGAAATTTGAACAATACTGTTGCCTCCACTCACACCCCCAAGCTGCCTCAATCAGATCTTAATCACTCTGAGCCCTTGGAAAGAAACAATGACCGAAATGTCACTTGCCTACAAACACTGTGACCAATTTATGCAAAGTAGGTGGGTGGCATTTTGATGCAAAATTGCTTAATACCAGTTTTAGTTAAAAATCCTTCAAGCTTTTACATGGTGTGCACCATTACAGTCTAAATTCAGTTGTCAGTGGTTTGTATTCAAATTATGTGTGGATCCAGTTGGAGTGAAGGAGATACAAGATTAATTTAGTTTAGTTTAATCAGTTCAGTTTCAGGCTTTACCTGCAGGAGCAGCTTCAGCTGTGAGCCTTGTTTAAACCAAACCCTCTATCAGGGCAATGTGGGGGGTTTTGCAGGTGGGGTAGTGCAGCAAAGCCAAGCTCTGTATCTCAAAGCAATTGTCAGAGCATTTCAGAGTGACAGAAGTTGGATTGAATATGGGGGGACAGAATGTCAGAGAACAGAGATGGTGCAGAAGGCAATCTCACCCCTGAGGAGCTGCAGCTGTGCAAATCACCAAGGATTGGGAACAGGCCTGCCCCTAACAGGCCACAGCTGTGTCCAATAAGGGTAAGTGCTATAAAAGAGTGGGTTGGGTGTGTGGTGAGGAAGAGGATGGAGTCAGTGCTATGAGGAGCTGCTCATGAGACATCACTCAGAAGGTATGGAAGTTTTGCAATGAGATAACAACAATATAAAATATTATCAGAGTAGGAGCTGGGAAGAGAGAGAGAAGTTAATTCTGCACATAGAGCTATAAATCTATCTTGGTGCCAGAGCCAGGAAAGGCAAGGTGCTTCCATTCCTCACTGGAGTCTTGTTTCCTCACTGCCCTGCCCTCCCCCCACAATGTTTTAACTCACATGAAACATTAATGCTGAAGTAGATAATAAACCATTCATTGGAGTGCCCAAGAGCCTTGGACACTCTCTGAGGCCAGGGCTGTGGTAGGAGGCTGCCTGACTCATTAATCAGTGTTAAATATCTGCTATTTTTAAACCAGAAAGACTAAAAATTAAAGTTCAAATATATGTTTGAATATGCAGGATAATACAAGCAGTTTATCAGTTTAAATGTGCTCAGGCATTATAATTCACCATCTCTGTGGCAATGGAACCATTGTTTATTATTTATAGGGAATTCTTTTGAGTTTAGCTGGTAATGTTCTCAGGAAGTTTTCCTGTCACTGAGAGGGAGTCCACATAAGACTAGATGCACTGTGCTCCAAAAAATTGCCTTGGCACACTGGAACAGGTAAAGAAACTCGGCAGCTTTTACTATTACTTATTTTGGTCTTGTCTTTCACAATTTGAACACATCAGGTACATAATCAGGAAAAAACCACCTGTTTTGGGAAATTAGCAATGAAAGACTCATTTTCAACAGCACTCTACAAGTAGGTGTATTTGCATGGTGGTGAAATTGAGCACTGCTGAGAAAAATGTGTGTGTACACGAATTCCTATGTAAATAAATGAATAAATCTACCAGAACTGATAATCCTGAAGTTAATGTGTTCAAGTGTCTCTACCACTGTGGGGCTACAGCAGCAACACCTTCACCTGCCATGATTGTGTGGACATAACTTCTAATTTTCTGACTTCCTCACACACCTTTCTATCCCACTGTCTGTTACCCCCCACAAATTTATTTATTAAATCGTGTCTTTTCCTATCAGCTCCACTCTGCCTTGACAAATTAGGTTTTGAGCCATGCTCTGTGCTCTAACTCTGTGGTAGGAGTGCCAATTTGCAGCTCCCCTCACCTGTGAGGTGGAAGCAGCACTTTTCCATCACTTCAGAATAGTTTGCATACCAAGCATTGTGCAAGCACCACAGCCTGGGCAATGCTCAGCTGGAACATGGATGTTCCAAGGAATTCACCCCTCCATCCACAAGCTAAAACAGGACTTCAGCACAGATTGAACATCCAGAGGGCTTTTCATTCATCCTTGCCCTCTCTATCTGGTAAGCTTCCCTCACAGAGAGGTTGAGTAAAAGTCTTCAGCATTCTTTCAATAAATGCAATTCCACTGAGCCCAGCAAGAGTCAAGTTCCACAGGCAGCAAGTGGGAATTAGCAAGCACTAAAGATAATGCCACATACTCAACCTAAGGTATTACTCTAAGAAAACATCCAAAAAACCTCTACAAATTTTATATTTCTGTGGAGTTTTCTTTGCTCTGAGAAACCCAAACTATTTTATAAGCTGATTTACCTGTTTTTAACAGAGCTGAGGTGCCTCTTTCAAGTGTGATGGGGCAGATGTTCCTAATCAAGACAGGCCTGTGCCACTCCACAGTTTAAAAGGAGTGGAAAAGAGATGATGCAATTGCTTGTGGATAAGCTGCACACAATAGAGCTCCCCACTTTAATTTCTGGTATCTCTAGGTAAACAACCTTGATGGCTTGAGAAAAGTAATGTCCTGTTAACTTCAGCAGGAGGAAAAGATACTCACTGAGGGGTTAAACATGGGAATGTTTAACTCAGCTCAGGAGACTGAGTGTCTGCTGCACTCCACAGCTGCCTCAGGTGCTGACAGTGCCTTTCTCATGCCCCTCTCACTCAGGCCACATTCTGTAACGAGAAAAAAGGTAAAATCACACAGCATGTCCGAGCTCCCTGCAGTGGTTTAAATATATTTGCTTTTTTCACTGTGGCAATTCCTGCTCAGTTCCAGCACAGGTGGGCACCTCCATGCAGTCCCACTCATTCCACTGGAATCTGTGTGCTTCCAAAAGCACAACTGAACTCTTTTATTTGTCAGGCACTGCTGGGTTTACTCTTGGCATGTCTAGGATCATGATCCTCCCTGCACTGAACAGAAAATGCTATTTCTGATTTTACTTCTTAACATTTTAATGAACACAGGGTAAAACTCTTCCTTCCTTACTTTTATACAATTTTGAAAGAGCAACAGTGCATTTGTGGGGGTGTGTTTCTATTTCAGAATTTTTGGCTACACCTAACATATGAAACAAAGCTTACCTGTTTTTGACAGAGCTGCATTTTTGGCACAAGGATGAGAAGTTCACCTCACTGTGCTGTTCCCTGGCAGCCTTTACACAGCTGCACAAGTTCACTGAACATCAGTAACTGCTGCAAGGGGCCTGCTTTCCCAATAATTACCTTTCCCAATAATTGCAAATCCAGCCCAAACTGCTTGGTTTAGCAGTGTTTGCTGTGTTCCTGCACATTTTTCAAATTTTTTTGCTGGTCATGCCTCCAAACATTTTCTGTAATAGCAGTGGTGTGTGTCAGTTACCTCTTTGCTGTTTCACTTTGTTGCAATTTTTGCCTTACAAAGGGTCCAAAAAAGTTTAATTGGTTAAAAATGCACCAACAGCATACTAGGAAACAGGTCATCCCAAGCAATTCTAAATTTGAAATACATTTGTTTTCCAAGAATATAAATCCTGTTGAATTTCTCACATTACTTAATTCCTTTGCTTTTACTCACTACCTGTTTAAAAAATATTTCATTAAAGAGATTGACTGGCATTCCTGCACAAATAATTTTTGATGTTATAAAAAAACATTCCTTTAATTTTTGATGTTATAAAAAAAAAAAGTATAAATTATCTCTTTTTTGGGAGGATACCTCAGGCCTGACAGAAGGCATTAGATACTGTAGCATGCACTTACAAACACTATATAAGTCTACAGAAATTAATTTAATTAATTACTGTAGAGTCATAATTTAACTATCTGCTTCCAAAGTAGGAAGGGAAGTTCAGGTTATTGAGATCTCAGTGGATATCAGCCTGCCAGAGATCTCAATTATAATATAAATGATAACTAAATAGAATATATAAAATGTAAAAAATATAATAATACATAAAATATATAGTATGATAGAAATGAAATAATAGAGCATGTTTACAATATAAGCAGTATTCAGCAAGAAGACATTAATTTGAACAGTGATAGTTTACATGTCAATAGGTGTCATTCCTTGTGTAGTCTGACAGACCTAACTCATTCGCCAAAATCTCTCCATTTAGTGTCCCCTGGGAGCGAGAGCTAAGGAGGTCAGCGCTGCTGGCTCCTCCCGCCCTGAAATCGCAGCAAACCCAACCTGGGAGGATTCTGGATGGGGTCTGTTGCTGTCTGCCCGGGTCTCCCTCAGGGAACACCGGCCTCACGCAGGAGCCTGGCCCGCCCGGCGGGGCCGCTCAGCAGCCGCTCGTAGGGGGATGCCCGGTTCGGTTCCCGGTGCTGGTTTCGGTGTCGGGTCCGGTTCCCTGTGCCCGGTTCGGTTCCTGGTCCGCAGCCCCGGCCGTACCTGGGCCCCGCCGCGGCCTGTTCGCACTTCCCGCCCGGAGCGACTGCTACGGTGCCGGAGAGCGGCCAAACTTCCCCGGTGGGCGCGCGCGGGCGGTGACGCGCGCCGGGGGCGGGGCGGGGAGGGCCGAGGGAAGCCCTGCGCGGCGAGCGCGCGCGCCGGGGGGCGGGGCCTGCGCGTGTCTCGCGCCGGGGGCGCGGGCGGGAGCGGCGGAGCAGAAGCGGCGGGAGCGGAGCGGAGCCGAACCGAGCGGAGCCGAGCGCGGGCAGCGCCGACCGTCCCCTGCCCTGCCGTGCCGTGCCGTCCCCTCCCCGCGGGCTGACAGGCAGGTGAGGGGCCGCGCTCGGGGCGGGGGGGTCGGGTTAACGCGCCTTGCCGTCCGCTGGGGGGAGCCCGGGGCGGGGCGGGGCCTGCGGGCGCCGGTAGCTGCGGGAGCAGCCGCCGCGCTGGGCAGGGGCTGCGGCGGCGGCCGGGCAGGGACCGGCCGTGGCGGCGGGGGCTGTGGGCGCGGAGCTGCAGCGCAGGTGGGTGCGGGCCCGTGGGGGTGCGCGGGCTGTGGCCGGGCGGACGGAGGGAGGGGGTGGCCGGGGGGGTCGGGGCCTCTCCCCGCCGGGCCCCTCACGCTGTCACCGCCCGGGGCGGGGCGGCCCCGGTCCGGCCCCGGCAGCGCGGCCGCATCGCCCCGCGGGCCCGCGTCCTGCCGGGCACTGCCGGCGCCCGGGCGGGGTTCGGCCGTGCCTCACACGGGCGGTCATTCCTGCTCTGCCCATTCGCCTTCCCGGCCGGGCTTTTCCGCCCCTCCGCAGTCAGCCTGTCCTTGGGAAGCGCACGCTTTTGTTACCTCACTCACCTCACCGGGTAAATGGGAGCCGTGTCTGCTGCCCAGACCTTGTGCCGTGCTGGGTTTTTGGTGTTTTCTCCGCGAGCGCTGCCTGGTCAGTTTCTGTATTTTATTGCATCTACTACGAGGCAGCGTCAGCTGACACGGTGCTTTGTTTCTGAGCGTGCTGCCATCCTGAAGCCTGTGTCAGGAATTGCTGCCCTTCCACATCTGTCTCGTTGGGAGTGTGGGCTCTGAGGGTTAGTTAGGAAGCACACGATTGATTGAAGCTGGAATGTTACATGCTCTCTGTAAGTTTCATGTTGTGGTTTGTGCTGATACCCTGTGAAATGGTTTAAAGGGAAGCCCCGGTAGAAATGGGAGATGCAAAGATGTAAAGAAACACCTATGGAGGTGCTGCTGGTGGTGGGAAGCAGTGCACAGGCTGAAAGAATGAAAGCGAGTGGTTAAAAATAGAATTGTTCTGAAGAGCAATGTGTGTTTTGCATTTTGTCCCAGCACGTTTTGGGGGCCACGCTCGATCGTGCAGCCTGTTAGCTCAGATCCAACAGGCTGTAAGCACAGAAAGTTGTCTGCTTTGGCTGTGGGGCTGTGATTCTCGAACAATGGCCAGGGATGTCTGCAGCAGTCACCTCCACCAGCTGCCTGCCCTCCTTTGCTCCCTGAGATTATTGCGTCTGCAGCCGTAGGAGGCTGCACACACATCCCCTCCTGAGCCACGGTCCTGGAGTTTGTGTTGGAAGCTGCAGCAGCTCGGGTGTGAGCCCCATTCAGGGTCAGCTGTGAGTCAGCACCCTCAGAGCCATTCCAAATGGAATAACGTGAGAGAAATCACCACCTTGCCCGTGCTGCTGTGATTAGAATTGGTAGTAAACTAAGGGATTTTTTTAGAGATTATTTAGTTAACAGCTGTACTGAACGTAGTTCAGTTCTGGAAGCACAGTTCAGAACTTTTATGACAGAACAGCCAATCTATGCCTACTGTATCATCCAGAAATTTGGAATTGTCTCAATCCATCAGCCAGAAAAAGGTTGGGATCTGCTGAATGAAATGTGAGTTTATCATAATCTTTGATATCATTTGAACTTCTTCCACCACTTCTGGGAAACCAGTTTAAGTGTAATTAAATCACTGTTGGGATGTTAGCAGAAGCCTGAACTGTAGAAAACCTGCTCTCTGGACTATATTAAAGCATCATGTTTTTCATAATTTTTAGCATTCTTTTTGATCCTGTCATGAGCTTTATTTTGAGATTCCATTCACGTAACTTTTCATCTGTAATATGTGGCTAATGTACTGATTAGCAAAAAAGGCAAATTTGGTATTTATGTGACCTATTCCCATTTACTGAATTGCAGATCTTGGTGATAAGAGAAATATTTTTTTGAGGGGTCTTTGGTGTTTAGTGGGTTATTACTTTTTTATTTCCTTTCTTTTTTTTTTCACCTTTCTTCCTTTGAATCTGCCACTTTCTCATTCCTGGTAGCAGTTGTATGCTGCTGCATGAATAGGAATATTTCCCCATGCTATTGTAACCAGTGCTGGAGTTCCTTGCCCCTATTCCTTACTTTGTGAAGCAGGATACTCTCCCATTGTTATCTCTCATCCCCTCCCTCTTTTCAAGCCTGAAAACCTCTTTAGAGTGAGAGTTTTGTTACAACTCTTACCTGGAGAATTGAGTTATATTTGGAGGGTCTGGCTTGTTTTAGCTGAGTGTGGTTTGGACAGAAATATAAGTGTGGAGGGATGCATGTGGCTTTTTAAATAATAGAACTGAACCCACAGTGAGGGTTCCTGGCCCTTGCTGGCCACCCTGCTGCAAGAGGGTGCTCAGTGAGGTGAGGAAGGTTTTATCCATTGCTCTTTAAGCCAAAAGTGTAAACTCTGGCATGCAGGAGATCCCAGGAAATGCAGTGCTGGTGTGGCAGTAGTGGTGTTCTGCAGCACGTGGGTTATGTCAATATGGTTGTTGTTGTCAGGGTGAGATTATGATGGAATTTCTGGAGCTGGAGCATGCTTTGCCTTGCACTGTGGTGTTGCCCATGGTGACTTTGGGCTGACTGGCTGCATGTGCTTCCAGGCACTTCTGAAATATCTGTAGTGCTCTGAACATTTTGTTTCTGCTATTAAGAAGTGGGTTGCTGGTTGCATGCCACCTGTGGGAAAGAGAGAAACAGCCATGGATAAAAACACAAGGTTTTTACTGACTTTATCTCTAAAATGAGCCTATAAACTCTTCAGCCATACAGTGACAGAAAATTAACATCCACAGGTCTTCAGTCTTCTACATAATTTGAAGAATCAGGGTTAATTTAATCAGTTTATCCCTAGGAAGTGATATGTGTGATATAAGTGATATGTTGGAGTTCTGATACCTGTTGCTTTTTGTGTTTTGCCTTTAAAAAGGGCACATGATGGTTTTGTTTTCTTCACATCTGCTTTAAATTTAGAGACTTATAATTACATCCCAGTCACTGCACAAAAGAAATCCTGGTGCACCTAGCCACACTCACTACATGTGAGTAAATAAAGGTTTAGCTGAAATATATGTATTTATTATAGTAATAAGCCTTTTTTGTTGTCTTCTGTGTTTGGGAAAGGAGATAGGAAGAAAGGGGACTGTGATGGTGACAGCAGACCCTTTATGCTGCTATCCAGAACTATGGGTATTACAAGAAACAAAATTTGATTTTAAATTTTAATATTTAAAAGTTAAAAGTGCTTTTGCAGAGAAAGTGCTGTAGGGTAGGACAGAGCGTGTGCTGTGTTAGGTCTTCTTTGCTGGGTAAGTAGATGCCCTGAAAGGAATTGTGTACGTGTGGGAAAGAAATTAACTAGGAAACTGATGAAAATGAATGAATGAATTTTTCTGGCTCTCATTTACAGACTTGCAGGTGGTTTTTGCTGCATGGGATACCTTGTAGATGTCTAAAAAGGACAGGGACTCAAGATGTTTCATGTTCTGTGGTGCCATTCCTGCCAACCTTTCAGATGTAAGAAGTGTTTAACAGGAATGTCACTTCCTGTTTAGAAATAAAGCACTCCCTTGACAAATGAATGCTGGTTTTTTTTTCCCTAAAACTGTTTGGGTCAGGGTTGATGACCTGCCTTTTACAAAACATATTTTTAAAATGTCACAGTCACCTGAAGAATTTCAGGGATTTCTGAGATGCTTTTCTGGGAAGGTTTCTCTGTATGTGTGGGGGAGAGTGTATCAGTTCACATCTTGTGTTGGGTGAGACAGAACAAAGGCTCTGTCACAGTGAACCTGGCAGATGTGGAAGTTGGTGAATTTAAAATAAAAAATATAAAACAAGCACCACCACCATCCCCCCAGCTTTTAAAAAGGATTGGATATAAACAGATGGCAGTGCTTTAACATTTATTTATGTGCTCTTTAGGAATGAGAGACAGTTCTAATATAAACAGCTACTTTTTTGTCTTATTTCTGTCTTAATTTCATTCATCATTATTGCTTTCTTGCTGTCAAGGCCACAAGGATATTTTGATAAACAACCCTGAATTCCATGAGTTCAATGCCTTGTGTCCTGCATTGGCTGGATTGCTGTTTCCAAAGTAAACTTGCTTCTGTCCTTTTTGTGTGTAGTAGTAATTAATTTAACATGAAAAGCAGTGAGCCTTTTTACCTTCCAAAACTAGGCAAACCTAAAATCTACAAGATAGCCCTAAAAGACAGGGGCTCCACACTTTTTATGTAATGTAATGTAGCAGACAAAGGTTTTGTAAGTGTGAGGTGGGCTAGGAAATAACAGGAATTCATTTTTTCTTGATTGGTACACCTCTAAGTTGTTGTGAATCATGTCAATTCTCTCATTATACCCTCTGTTTGTACTCCTGGCAGGGTTTTACTGGAATGTAAGCTTTTCTTTGTTTGGAATGCCATCTTTTCTACCTGCCCTCCCCTCTGCTTTGTCTACTCTGCAGTCTCTGTCCTACATGTAATCCAGACATAGTTACTTGCCATGAACTATTCGGGTGTGAATTATGGAAATTGAAACAATTACTACCTCTGTTAATGCAGTGTAATGTGTCTGCTACAGCCCTTTATCAGATTAAGATGTTTCTTGTAAAGGCTGACTTTGCTTTTATTATGAAACTGGCATACATAGCTTTTCTTGTGCTTGCAGGAATCAGTGTGGCCAGGAAATTCTGTGTTCTGGAAGTTTCCCTGGGCTGTGAGATGCCCTTGCCTGCTCTGTGATCCCACTGCCCCACTCCTGATGCTCTTCAGGAATTGTCTCCATAGATGTTGCAGTTTGTCAGCTGGTGTCAGTCCTGAACAGACATTGCAGCAAAGAAATTCGCAGGACTTGCTGAAAGCTGCAGGAGTTACTCTGAAATTCTCTTTGTTTTGAAAAATATGAGCTGGATTTTCCCTGTGTTTCTGCAGCATGTTTGTGTGTGTTTGGTTGTTTGCTTACCTGGAGGTAGCTAATGGGCTTTTAGTGTTTGTCTTGGAGTGGTGGGAGACATGAAAGGCATTCTTCATTTATGTGACAGAGAGATTTTCCAGAAGGTAACAGAACTTTTTTTGTTGTTTTTAATGAATCTTCTGTGTTCTGTCATCTGCAGACAGGAACACCTGCCCTGTGACCCATTGGTTCACATGAAATAAAAGGTGTAGGGGCTGAGTGGGACAGCACTGCTGAACACATCTCATTTTATTTGGATTCTTCATTTATTGGATTCTTCATACTGAGTGATTCTTCATTTATTGGATTCTTCATACTGAAGTTTGATATTCAAGTGATCCCTCCAGAATTTCTTACATTTCTCTATGTCCCAATATAGCTTTTATTGGAACCACAAGACCTTTTGACAATACTCATGTTCCTGTTCCTGCCCTCTCTCATGCCACAACTGCCTTGCAAATAAATCTCCATGAAGCTGTGCAGGTGGCTTTTTCCTGTTCTTTTAGCATGCCAGCTCCTGATCCTGCCATGTTCTGAGGGAAGCTGGGTTCTCCAGTGCCTGGGACTAGGTTGTTGTAATGAAACAGGTGGATTTTAGTGCTACAGGTTGCACTGCAGTACATTTAAATGTCTGCTGCCAGATTATAAACATTTTCCATGTCTGAGTGTTTTTGGAGTCACCTGTGACCTGAGAAGACATTTTCCTTATCTGGCACTTAAAACAGGATGTGCTGGTACCTGTTATAAAATTTTTATACAGAAAATGTGTTCAAAATGTGTCCTTTTCTAAACCTTTTTCTGCATTATTGTGTAATTCTTGCCTGTTTTTTTTTCTGATAGTCTTTCTTACAAGTTTTTCCATAATCACTAGATAGCATTTTCAGCTCATGTGAAAGCAGGTCAGGTCTTTGTGTCTGCAAAAGTGCTCTGCCAATTTAAATATATATAAATATACATATAAAGTTTTTATATGGGCTGTGATACTTATAGAAACTTTTTTAATAGGTTTGCATATAGGATGCTCTTTGAAGTTTTTGTTCTATTAATGAACAGTGAACAAGAGAATTTTCTTTCATAGTTGTAAAGTTCTGCAAGCTATCTTGAGGAAAAATGGTTTAACACTTGCTTCAGTGCTAAGCCAAAACCAGTGCTAAACCAAAACAAAAACTGTTTTGTTTTTTTAAGCTCTTTATGTTGAGAGTGTATTTTTTATTTGTTTTTTTTTGTAATCCTGGGTAAGAGTTTCTATAATTATAGAAAAAATCCAAAGTTTTTTGAAATCAACAGGAGAGTTTGCCAGGGGAAGAGGGTTAATACACTTAATACATGCACAGTTGGACATTGTTCCTTGTGGTTATCACCATCCTGTACGGTCAAGGGATGATTTATTTGGGACTAAATTTAGGCTCAGTAGAAGAGGAAAATAGTAACAGTGCTGCATGTTGGTCCCATGGAAGATAAGAGACTGTACTGGTGAGATTCCCAGTAAAATGCTAGTGTGAGTCAGAATATTGAAAAACTAACTTTTCTGGTTGTGATGTTACCTGAAAGAAATCTTCCATTTACTTTTGCTGGGGCTCTGGGAGCGAAACTGGAATTCTTTTTCTTCCTGATTAATTGGTATTGCAAAAAAGAAATATTGTTTTTTTTACTTCCCTCATTTTGCTGTTTTCATGGTGAAAGATTTTTTCCTGGTGTGAACTGCAATACTGTGAAATGTAATATCTGCTTTTACAACAAAGTGATATGGTCAGTGATAAATGCTACTGGGAAAAAATAGAGGGAAAATAAAAAGGTTAGATTTATCTTGTAATTTCTTTTGTGGCAAATCTGTGCCAATGGAAATACTGAAACTGCATGTGTGGAAAAATGTATTTAGTTAATATTGGAATATTCACAATTTTGAAGGTCTAACAATGGCGTGGTGAAAGTTGTCATTTCAAGGAGAATACTGGAGGGTCATGTTTGCTTGTTTCCAAAGATAGCTTTTCATCTCAATCTGCTGCTTTTGAGTGAAAAGTGAGTGCAGTGTAATGCATGGCAGCAGTAGCAGAGGTCTTCTCCCTGAGTTTCAGCTGTGCCAGCTCTGGGAATCCTTCCCATTACCCTGATCAACATCTAATTCCAGCCCTTGGCTTTCATGGCTTGAGTTATTTGGTGTTTTGAGTAGCAGAGGGGATGGTGCCTGCCTGTGAATAATCAAAGCTCAGAGCTGGGTGAGCACAGGGCTGGTGTTTGCAGCTGAGATGTGATGAGAGCTCCTGAGAGCTCCCCTGCCTGCCCAGGATGGCTGGGGATGGTTCCTGCACAGGCATCAGCTCCTCTCTGCTGCCTGGAGCTGCTGCTTTATCCCAAGGGCAGCAGCCACTCCCATTTAACAAAATATTTGCTGATGCAAGGAGAAGGCAGCTCTCCATGGCACTTTTTCATGGCATTGTCCATGTTGAGGGTGAAGAGCTCTTTAGAAATTATCTAAAGCCTTTTGAGCTCCTCTGGTGTCCTGCAAAGGACTTCACCAGGTGATTCCTCTGTGTGCAAGTGATGTGCTTCTATCAGATTTCAAACTTAGTGGTTTTGGGGTGAAGTCCTTTAACTGAAACACACAAGTCTCATCTTCTGGTTTGATTTAAACTCATCTAAAGCTGTTAATGAGTGTTTGCCCTGATTTACTGTGGTGAGTTTCCAGCAAGTGAATTAAGTGCTGTGATTTGGATTAATTTTCAGGAGGATCCTAATGAATGCAAGCTCTCAGTGGAATGTACTTTCTGCAGTGTCTAAGAAATCATATCTGACTTGTTTTGAGTGCTCAAGTGGTGTCACAGCAGCATTTTTAGCATTTTGATATCTCAAACAGTGAGGCTAGTCTGAAATAGCCTTTCTGTTTGGAAGAAGTTTTTCTTCTAGATCTGGGGCCCAGTGTCTTGCTTATTGAAGCAACTTGAGTGTAACACTGCACACTTTGTTGCAGAGTTTATATTTCTGTACTGTTTTGCATAAAGATATGTAGTTGAAATAGAAGAAATGTGACTTGGATTAAAAAATACATCTGTAGGTGTTGCTTTGGCAGATAATTTCAGTCAATGCTGGTGGCTGTTTTTCCTTGGCCAGTTCTTTATATATGTGCTCTAAAATATTCTGTAGCAATATTGTCGCTGGCTTTTGTTGTCATTTAAAAAAAACCAGAGTGAGCACTTGAACATCTTGGGAACTGCTCACAAAGCAGTATCAATTTCCATAAGCTTTGTAAAATTCCTCATGCCTTTGTATCTTCAATGAAATTGTGTGAAATTGATGAAATGCTGGCTTACCCTGGCCTTCTTTTCCATTTAAAGTTCAAGATTAAGGTAAACATTTTGGGGCTATTTCTTGTTGCATCTTTTCCTATACTAACTTATTCAGAAAGGTAAAAAATGCTCTATCTTTTCTTCCTAGATTTTACTTTTTTTTCTTTCTACCCTTTTCCAGTATTTTTTGCACTATTATTTTTTGATCACTTCCTTCCACCCACTTGCACTGTTTCTACAATTTCTTTTGGAAGTGTATCCCTGTTTTAAACTTAATCCTTACCCTGTTTGTCGAGTTATTATCTCACAAACATGCTGGTTTGGAGAAATTAATTACTAATATCTGGCAAACCTGACTCCTGAGCAGAAGGGCAGGTAGATGAGAGCTGGTGTGAAAGGCAAGATGCTGGGATATATTGGATGCTGCTGCTCCTTGGGCACTGGGTGGTATTCCTTCATATGATGGGATCAGGAATGTTTCAGTGTTCTAATTTTGATTTAATTTGAGCCCAGCAGTAACATGAAATAGTTTACAATGGGAAAAAACAGTGGAGGAAAAAAAGTGAGAACTGTATAGTGGGATAATTTTACAGTGCTGTAGTTTAGTTATATTTTTTGCTTCTCTGCTAGATCTTGGCTGTTGACTTGATCCCAGCCCAAAGTCTCTGTGCTGAAGAGTTTCCTGCCAGTGCTTGTACTACAGCATCATATTGCACTGCAAAAATAAGGAATTCTCTTGCATATGCCACCAGAGTTTGTATTTAAAGAAAAAGCAGAGGGGAGAAGGAACAGCAACAGTATGATGTCAAACTGTTCTGTGTTTTAAGAGGCCCCTGCTGTTGAAATATTATTTAATGGAATTAATCTCAACTGGTTAATGAGAAGTGTATTTAAATCAAAATATTTTCTTAACCTGAACAAAGATATAAGTTACATTTAGTTTGGGAGAAAATAGTAGTGTAGAACCAGTTTTCAGTGGAGCTGTGATTCTTTTGTTCCTCTTAACCTCGTTGGTCTCATTGCTGGGTCATTACTGCTATTTCAGATTTGCATCTGTGCTTGCTGAAATTGTGTGGTCAGTAAGGATTTCATGATTATTCGTAGCTTTGGTTCTGATTTCTGCATTTGAAGTGGGGCTGACAGCAGTGCTAAGGAACCTTCTGGTTGAGGTCATGGTCAGAGTCACTTCAGTCTGTCCTGCCTTCCCATTTGCAGGATGATTTCACAACATGAGAAAGAAAGGTAACAGGGAAAGCATTAGGGCCAGTTAGAAATAAGAAGAAAGATGAGATGACATCTGAAGGGCTTTGTCATCACCAACAAAATTATGGCTTGAAGATTGATGGATTCTTTTCCTTTCCTCTTTGCTGTGATAATATAGCAATAGAAAAGCAAGAATAGAAGTTCTTTTTGAGTTTAAATATGAGAGTTTAAATAAAACATTGCTTTTTTTATTAGGAGGAATTGAAAAATACTGGAGAATTGTAAATATAGGGGAATAGATACTAATATGGAACAAATATTTGGTGATAAACTAGGTATTTAATGTGTTATTTTTATTGATGTAGATTTTAATATGTTATTCTTAATGATGCAGATATGGTCCTGAACACCGTGAGCACGTGACTTCAGAGATGGACAACCAGCTCTGTTCCAAGTTGTGATTGGCCTTAAGTTGACTTATAACCATTGAAGAGCTTACCAGGAATTCTGTCATTCCTGCCTTTTGCCTGTCAGATTGCCTCACAGCCCCAGCCTCACCATGTACGGGAGCGCTCGCTCCGTGGGCAAGGCGGAGCCCAGCACGCAGAGCCCGGGGCGCTCCCCGCGGCTGCCGCGCTCGCCCCGCCTGGGCCACCGCAGAACCAACAGCACGGGGGGCAGCTCGGGGAGCAGCGCCGGGGCTGGCAGTGGCAAAACCCTCTCCATGGAGAACATTCAGTCCTTAAACGCTGCCTATGCCACGTCCGGCCCCATGTACCTGAGCGACCACGAGAACGTGGGCGCGGACACCCCCAAGAGCACCATGACCCTGGGCCGGTCGGGAGGGCGGCTGCCTTACGGCGTTCGCATGACTGCCATGGGCAGCAGCCCCAACATTGCCACCAGTGGAGTTGCCAGTGACACCATTGCGTTTGGAGAGCACCATCTGCCCCCGGTGAGCATGGCGTCCACCGTGCCTCACTCGCTGCGCCAGGCCAGGGACAACACCATCATGGACCTGCAGACGCAGCTCAAGGAGGTGCTGAGGGAGAACGATCTGCTCCGCAAGGACGTGGAGGTGAAGGAGAGCAAGCTGAGTTCTTCCATGAACAGCATCAAGACCTTCTGGAGTCCTGAGCTCAAAAAGGAGAGAGCTCTGAGGAAGGATGAAGCTTCCAAAATCACCATTTGGAAGGAACAATATAGGGTTTTGCAAGAGGAAAACCAGGTATGTCATCTGATGTCACTGCTGTGGTAGTGTGATAGCGTGATTAAATTAATTTAATAAACTTGCATGCTATACTTAAGCAGCTAAATTAGATTGGTGCTTTTCTTGGGTAATTGATGTGGCTAAGATGTGTTTTCAGCTTGCAAGCCTGTTTTTAGATGTTTCTTGTCACACTTGTAAACTACTTTGAGTGCTCATTTTTCCTTGGGTATTGTGTATATTTTTCCCCCTAAGATTGATGGTAACCACTTGATTTCCTTTTGGGAGTATTTATTCTGTTCATAATTAATATTTTTGTGCTGTTTACCTCATGAAGCATTCTCTTAAATGCAGAATGTACTAACTGCTGACCCCCAGTACAACTGCACTGTTGCTGAATGCTGACAGATTGCCATTAAAAACAAAGTAAAGTTACACTCACTGGTATTTAGAGCTAAAACATCCAGACCTGCAGTTTCACAAATAGATACAAATTCTGTTCTTGGCTACATTTAAATAACACTGTTTAATACATGGCTGCTATTCTTTTTTTCATAAACTGTGCATATTTTGTTATGCAACTATCCTAAAGCACCCTACAGTTTTTAGTTTTTTTTGTAGTGGTCTGGCCAGTTACAGAATAGGCAGAAGACCAGATTCTCAGGTGTCTAGGTCTTAGGTCTTGTGCAACTTGAAAGCATCTCCAAATTTAAATAAAACTCAGAGAGGTGATTAAAATTGAGGTGTCTTTGTAGTCAGTTCTACTGATTAAAAGCTTTCTTAAAGTTCTCCCACCTAGAGCTCCTTAGTCCTGAAGTAAATATTTGCCTTTGAATGAGTGTCCTCCTGTTTAGTTGTTTCTGGCCAAATGTGTGTTCAGCACCTCTCTGGACTGTCAGGTAAAAAAACCTCACATTTCTTAGGGAAAACAGACCTAGTGCCCGCTCCAAAATGTCCCTGAAATGTAAGTCAGCTTCCATCATGACAAAATTACTTTCCCTGTTGAGCTTTTAAAGTATCCAAGCACGTTTAATGAAAATTTCCATTATTCAAATGTGACCATGTTCTTGTAGCTTTTAAGGTATAGGTGCTATTTTAAACAGTGCTTTTTGTAAGATTGCTTTTGAAGGTGAAGGAGAGAGGGAAATGCAAGAAGAAAAGGCTACAGCTTCTTGTACTCTACTTTCAGATAGCCTGTCTTGAAGAGTAAATTATTTTTGGTTAGTGATTATCTGCTACAATGAACCTCTCTGCAATTTTCTTTTCACTTTTTAAAGAGCTTGAGTTGAAGAAAATAAGTTGCTTTTCCTGAGATAGTACGAAATAATTTAATGAACTTGTCATTTAGCTTTACAGCTGTATTCTTACTAAATGGTAAGTATCACAACTTGGACTTGTTCAGGTGTGTGACACTTTGTCTTCATTTACTTATGTCATCTTGGAATGCAGAAAACCTGAAGTAAAATAATTTTTATTGCAAAGGTAGGATTTCTTTAGAAGCAGTAATGTAACGAAAATTTTAGTTATAATGATGCAGTGCCAAGATAACAAATATCTGGAATACCAATCGCTCAACTTTTCTGGTGTTTGTATTTCAGTTGCAGGTAAGTCTTTTAATTCTTAAATTCCTCTCATTTTTTGACCCTGTTTTCATGTTGAAGAGACTGTCTTGGAATACAATAATATTTTTTCTGAAATAAATTTTGACATTTGAGGATGCTTTGGAAATCTTGCAAGAAAAATGCCATGAATATATGGCTTAAAATTGATTAAGCAATTACTAAATATGAATACAGTTGAGAATAGTGATTTATCTATCTTAGATTTTTTTTTCTTTGTCTTTCCTTTATCCCCTAATTAAACATTTACAGATATTTCTAGGCTGCTGTTCTCTAGGCAGTCACTGTAATTACTACCACAGTGGTAGAATTGTATAACTTTGGTCCAAAAGTAAGAAGGGTGCAATTTAAAAGTAAATTAGTATTATTGCATTGAGCTGTAAAAATTAAGAATGCTAATTAATAGATTATAGCTAGCTAACAGTGTGTTCTAATTAAATTCTGAATTCACTGTGTCTTTTACACCCTTTTGGAGTTGGTCACTTCAGCCCTTCACGTGGAAGATCAGTTTAATAGGATTTTCTCTAATTAAACAGACGTCTCTGTTTAGACTCTGAACAAGGAATTTCCCAGATGTGTTGGGGGAGCAGAAAATATCTTCATTACCTCTTCAGCCTCCTTCTGAAATGAGTTCCAGTATAATTGCAGGAACAGGAGTTTTAGACTTAGTTATGAGTATTTCAGCACATCACTTTTCAAAAAGATTTCTTGCACGTGTAGTACTTGTGCTTTATATAAAGTTTATCTCACACCAGTTGTATTGTTTAAAATCGACTCAGCTCATGGAGCCAAGATGCTGGCTGACTCATACCATTATCTGATAGGCATCTCAATCTCTTTCCTGTGGTCATGGCTCTTTATTCTGCTGCACACACTTGATTGTCCCTGATTGTATTGCTGTTCTTGTCACCTCAGCTTGAGTGATTGAATTGCCCCTTGGGTTTGGGAGTTGTTAAAAATACCTGAAGATGTGAGCCCTGGTTGGTTGCTACCTCAACCTTCTATGAGTAAATGCATCAGTGTCTTTGAGTTTTCTTTCCTGCCTCAATAATTGTGTTGCTTATTGATTTCCCGGACATTTTCCAGGTTCAGCAAAGCTCAGAGAATGAGTGGGGAGATAAGAGAGCATGCTGCCTGTCCTGAGGCAGTCACAGCCTTTTGGCTGGCCTCTGGGGGCACTAGGCAGGAGGGTTATCCTGGATATAATCCTGAGAATGCCATGTACATGCTCTCTGGAGCTCTCACCTGGGTGGGCATCCTGCAGTCTTGCCCAGCTGTGCTCTTTTCCCCAGCTGTAGTTCAGCACAGCTGGATTTATCAGATGCTCTGAACAAATGCTGCAGCTGGGGAGTGGAGCTTTATTTCCATCCTTTGTTGCTGATCCTGACGAGACAGAAAATCCTTTCTTTACATAAATGGGGAATGTCATTGAAAGCTCACTTTGAAGAGCTCAAAAGTAAACATGGAAGGTATTCCTGTAGTTAACACAGATTCTTGGAAAAACACGACAGTTTTCAGTGCAGTGTGGATGACTTAACCAGTCATTCTTCACCAGAAACCCAGAGGAAAGTGCAAATGATTGCTCAGTTATGCAAACCCATGCATATTCAAGGAGAAATTGATGAAACCAGTAAACAGGAGCTTGGTTTTGGCATGGTGTCACTCTCTTCTAAATGCTTTAGTGGGAGCTGTATTTTTCTGATTTGAAAAATAAATTTTTTTTAGTGTGTGTGGTTTAAAGGTTCCCTGGAAACCTCTTCATCAGAGGAAAGGAAAGACATGTTTTGCACCACAGCAGAAATAATCTGCCTAGAAACTGGGCAGTGGTGGGGTGATGTGAAACCCAAGGACAGAGGAGTTCCTCTCAGTTGAAACTTGCTTATGACAAGGTTGATTGTGCCTTAAAATAAGTAGTGCAATGCAAATTTGATGTCTAACGCCCTGCACTGAAATTTCCACATTTAACTGATCTACTTTTAAGGTCAGATTTATGTTTCAGCTAAAATAGTGTGGTATTGCTGAAAACATCTTTTTACTTTGATGCATTTCTGTGGCCTTTTTGTGGTTAGAGGCCTTGGATGTCTGAGTCAGAGAGTTTAACCAAGAAAATATTTCTGAAAGGAGTTTCACCTGGCTTGGGGTAAGCACTTGAAGAAGATTGTACTTTATTGTGATGGATATATTCCAGCATTTCACCAGCATCCCCCAGAGTCAGAAGTATTTTCCATTTCTTAGTAGAGTGTAATGAGCATCTCACTTTCAAAAATGTAATTGTCCATGTGTTAACCTCTTAAATGCATTGGGTGCAGCTGTTATGAGACTGAGCTTCTAATGAGTACATTCTTTCTCTGAAAATCAGATTGATTCTCACTTCTTTATTGGTTTATTTTTTTAAATTATGTATTTAAAAAAAAATCGTATGTCTTAGTGCTGTGTTGTTCCATTACTGTCCCCATTCCTGAGCTGGTTATTCATTGATAGGAAACAAAGCTTTCTTCCATTCTGGGTGTTTAATTGTGCAATATATGGTTCCATAGGCATTGCTCAAAGGCATTCTCTGTATCCCAGAGCATTGCATTTAAATAATTCCTTCAATGGCAGATGCCTGTTGGCTCTCTAGATTTCTGCCAGCTTTAAGGTTCCTTCTGTCACTCCCCAGCTGCAGCATGAAATTATAATTCAGTTCTCTTTCAGAATAACTCAAAACTACATCCTCAAGAGTGCTTGGTATCTGAAGCATTTATCAGGTCACAGCACTTCATAATGACTTCAGAAATTGTCATGTGGTCACCCAAGAGAGCACCCTGTGTTCTGTCTTTTTTTTCAACTCTGTAAGGAAATAAAACTCGACTTTTTGTGGTTGTCTATATTCCCCAAGGCTCCTTTTGTCCAGTGTTTCCTCTTGAGGTAGGATCTAATACCTTGGCTTGCTTTGAGCTGTAGCATAGGCTGAGCAGCTGCTCTCTACTTGATCCATTAAACATACAAGGGGAGTACTACCACCTTAACAGCAGCTTGGAATAAAACAGGTGACATCAGTGGTGCTTTTGAACTTAGTAGTTTAACTGTGCTTTTGTTGCTGTTCAGCTGGAGCAGGGATTACTCCAAATTCTGCAGAATTTAGAGCAGATGCTTTCTGCTGTAATTCTTTCTCTGATATGTTCAGATATTAGGCTCCTAACTAGGGTGGCAGTGTGTTTTTCCACCATTTGGTGTTTATATTCCTGGAAAGTCTTGTCTGTAATGCTGTGTTTCTCTAGAAGCCTTTGTTCCTTCCAGCACTGTTCTATTTATGGTGTTCGAGTTAGTAATTTCTTCCCTTAAGTGTTCTTGCTTTCTGAAATATGAACTAGGTAGCTTGAAACTGTGTAAGGCTTCCTCTTTCTTAGTCACCCAGTGAACATTTAACAGTGATAGATGATGGCAATAGTGCAGAGGTGCTCCTCCATTACAGTAATTTCTGCTGATGTTACAGCTTTACCATGCCAAATCCACCATTCTCATGTACCTCATACTCTGCCTGGTATTGATTTGAGTAGAGAGGAGAGGAGCACTTTGGGTGGAACTGCCTGGCCATGGAAAAAAGGTTGTAGTTGTGCTGGTCTTATGTCCATCTTTCAGGTGTGCCTCAGGAGCAAAAACTGAAATAGAGCTTTTTAAAACTCTTGATTCTAGGAAGCCTCAGAGATATGAAGATGGTCAGCAGAGTGGGCCACCCTGGCTAAACTGTTAGTTGGAAAGAATAGGTTTTATTTCAGCAGAGTAGATTTCTAGGATACAGTTAACAGTCCATTTAATCTTCAGACATTAGTAAGGCAGAGGGAGTTTTGTGTTTAGGATAGGTATTTGTGTATATGTATGCTCTGAGATGAAAGCTAGAAAACCTTTGTTCTCTGGTTAAGAGGGGACATTTCTGTGCTCTGAAAATAGTAAGTGTGTTTGATAACTCATGAAGAGCAGTCATGCCAGCTATCTGAATTAGTAATTGGAGAAAAAACCATTGTGAAATGACACTTTAGGCTCAACTGGTGGGAGAGGAATAAGGGAATGAGCTTGGTAGTGCTTGAGATGTTCAGTGTAGAACTCCTTTGAATATATTTTCTGTGTACACTTTTGTTTAGGGGACACAATGAAACAACAGTGATTTGTGGTGATTTGAGATTTTGACAGAAATCAGATTACAACTGCTTGCCAGCAGGTAGCATAGCTGTTGAGGATTACACTTTTTCTTCCTTGAATGGATAACGCTTTGTAGTTCTTCTGTAGAATTTTTGACACAATCTATTGAACACATGGAAAAATGGCTGCATCTGTTAAATTCAGTGGATCATAATTATATCTCCATTTTTTGTCTGAAGATAACAAGCAGTAGACCTTGAAAAGAAAGTCTTTTCAGCAAAACTTAGTTTCATAACCCACAAGGTCTACATAATTATGTTTTGCATGGTATTTTCAGATTGATACTGGTTCTCTTGGAAAGGTCAGAATCACCATCTGTAGTGGAAAAAAATACAAGGACAAAGTGTATTTAGCTTCCTTCTGTGGTGATACCAGTTGTTCTGTCTGAGTGATTTGCTTTGTGCTTGCAGTAGCATCACCTTGGACTGTGAAGCAGGAGGGGGGGTTTGGTTCTGTTGGCAGCCTTGAGAAGCAGGTAGCAAATCAAGGTTTTGCAGAGTGCCATTGGAACGGAGAGATCTTTGTAAATCACAAAACAACCTCCTTTATTTAGTGATGATTTTGCTTCCAAAAAGTACTAAATATCCCTAAGAGAACTCTTCTTTTTTTTCTATTAATAAACCTTGGATTAAACACTAAAAATTTCTGTACTGTTTGAGGGTGATTGAGGCACTCGAATATACATCATGTTTTGCAGTTGCTAAGGCAGCATTTACATTTAAACATAAAGAAAAGAAAGGAAGGATCTTCTGTCAATATCTAGATCAGTGTTGGAGATCTTGTGATGATCCAAATTTTTATCAGCTGGCCTCCACCAAGAAAACCTTCTTAGGGATTCACCCTAGGAAGAGATTGTATTCTTTAAAGGAAAAACCACCCACAACACCCCAAACAAACAACCCCCCCAAAAAATCCCCAAAACCAACTAATCAAACAAGAAGAACCCCCAGCCCCCCAAAAGCATGAAATAGTCTTGTTATGCATGTATGCTCCCCAAAATGAGCATGATCAGATGCCAGAATTCTGGCACAGAACACCATTATGGCTTTTTCCAAAGATCATTGCTTTAGAAATCAGAGGAGTTAAACTTGTGTATAACAGTGACAGGAATAAATACCATGTGACTGCCTTCTTCAGTTTAATTTTAGTAACTTGGTTTGTAAAGTGGAATGCTAAGTAATGTACAATCATCAGTAAACCTAAAGAACTTGTTGCTTTTAAGCTGTTTATTGAGCTGTGTACAAGATTTTAAAATTAATTTATGTATTGCTTCTTAATCCTGTTGCTATTTAAATTATGAAAGTGTGTGAGCAGTGTGCTGCTTTTGCTTGTCCCTGGGTTGGGAGCTAGAGGGCCAGGATCCCCTTAAAACAGGGAAAAATTAAGTCCTGGCTGCTTTGTGCTGCATGGAATTCCTGTAAAGGACTGCTTTCAAAATCTAATGATTGTTATCAGTATTTTGGAAAATCAATAGTATAAGCCAACAAGGGTGAGCAACTGGTTGGAGGCAGTTAGGTTCTTCCAGAATTTGATTTCACAACATCAAAATTAATTTGAAGGCAGTGTGTAGATTTCTAGCCATCTTGGGCAGTTCATTGCAAGCACGCAAAGTAACATCAGGTCGTGGGGTGATGACTTTTTGAATTTCAGGTGTAACACAAAATACACTTTTATTGAGGGAGGAAGGAGGTGATGGAGATCAGCTGCATGGGAATAAGATATTTTTCAGTGCTTTGGGAATAAATTTTACTTTGGGTGCTTTGTTTAATGCCTGTTCCTCCATGATGTCTGCGTTGTAATCAGGTTCTGTAGTGCATTGTTACACGTTTCTGTTTCTGCATTGGTACCCCCTCCTGCTTCTTCCATTCTCCTCCCCCTTCCCCTCCTTTAGTGGGCTGGAGGGAGAAGTAGGATGACAGCAAGCAAGTAATAAATGGTAATCCAAAATTAGGCCTCACTGGTATCTGTATCAATTGCATGTTTTCCTGGCCAATACATAGAGAGTCCTTGTTCTCATGAGCAGCACTGTGCAGGAGCAGGCACTTCACTGAAGAGTTTTCCACTGCCTAAAACATTTCACAGGTGCAGCCTTGCACACCAGACAGTAGACTTGGCATTGACTTTATGGATTTGTTTGATCCTCCTTATCAAATGATCAGGTACCAGCTACCTTGGGTGGTTAAATTTGTGAACAGATGGTCTTCTAATTATATGTGGCTGTGGATTCCAAAGAATGCAAGGCCATGCACTCCTTCTGATGTTTCTTGTCACTTGTTTCTGAGATTAAAACAAAGCAGCACATGAAGTGCCATAATTCAGAAATTAAAATCCTATTTCTTCAGGTACTTTGTAGAGGATCTGTTTCTTCCATAGTAGTTGTTTGCTCCTTGTAGGGGGATAGAATATAAAATAAAGAAAATAAAGATAGTGCAGAAAGTAATCTCACCCCTAAGGAGTTGCAGCTGGGCCAGTTATCAAAGATTAGGAACAGGCCTGAGTTTAACAGGCCACAGGTATAACCAATGAGAAGAAGATGCTGTAAAAGAGTGGTTGGGAAGGGAACTGGAGTCAGTGGCTGCTTTGTGAAGAAGAAAGAGTCAGTGCTGTGAGGAGCTGCCCATGAGAAACACCAACAAGGTGTGAAACTTTTATGATAAGGAGACAACAATATGGAACCCCTGCAATAAGATGATAACAGCTGTTAATATATGAAATATGTATGTTTGTACACCCCCACACAAATCCTACCCTTTTTAATGCAGTGAGATGAGAGATGAGGTGTATATACCTTTTTTCCTTACAGGAATAATAAAATTGTCTGAGTAGTGGTCTGATTTTTAGTGGAATTGTGTCTCAGATGACAAATACTTAGCTTTTCCCTCCCCTCAGTCAAAACTTTCTGAACATTTGTGTTGTAGCATATTGTCTTTGAGCAACCTACAGCTTCTTGTCTCAGGCTTAACCTGTTGTTAGACTTGTTCTTTTTATTTTTTTCTAATTTTACTATTGGCATAATTCATTAGACTCCATTAGACATGTTAAAAGTGGGTATTAGTCCTTGGATGAACAGAAATAAACCATGAGGCAACAAAAGTAACTTGAGATAAGTGGAGCTTTCTTTGTTAGAGCTTCCCACGCAGCCCATTGCAGCATCTGATCTCACAGCCAGGAGCTTCCACGAGGCTGATCTTGTGTCTCTGTCTCTTTGGAGACATGGGAACATTTAAAAGTAAACATTTGATTTGCTGAAGGATTCAAGGCATCCTACCAAAGCTTTTAAAATGCTATAAATGTCAAAATCAACACAGCTAAGAAACATCAACCTGTTTGGAAAATAAAATCTCCTTGTGGAAGATCCTACTCCTCCATAGTCAATGCCTTGGATCTGATCTACAGAAGCAGTTGATTGATGAGAAAGATGCATGCTCTTTAAGAGTGGTCATACTTTTTTGTTTGACTAGAAATTTACATGGCATTGGCTAAAAATTTACATGAAGCTCTGAAAGTGTTTCTGGCTTCTGTGGCAAGAGGTTGCAGTGTTTCTGTGTTGGATGAGAGAAGGACATCCATGAAGAGGATGACAAAAGCTTTAGGCTGGGAATTGGTGCTGATAGGTGAAATGGTGGATCTCAGAATTATCCTGGAAAAAGGAAATGGGCACAAAGAACAAGCAGAATAAAGGCTTTTAAATAGGTTGTTAGGAAATGTTGTGCCCTGCACTGGAGACTTAGGAATAACTGCCTTATTTCCCTCAACTGGGTAAATGTGGAGAATAAGATTGTTCAGTGATTCATTATTCATCTCTTCAGTTTGGGAGTGCAAATGACAGTGTTCTGATTACCAGGTACAGCTCAGTTAAATCCCAATATTCTGATGTTTTTCTGATTGTGCAGCTCAGTGACTTTGATGAGAACTGAGAGAACAATTTTGGGAGAGGACAGAGGTGAAAAGCTAGATAATTTTTTGATCTCATCAACTGTGGCATATTTGTGTCGCTTCCATTAGCATAACACATTTATGTTCTTTTCTGAAATCTTCCTTTGGTTTGCACATAAGTTAATTTTAACAGATGTTGCTTGTGATGATTAATAATTTATCCAAAGTAGTTGTACAGAAGGCCTATAACCATAGGTGTGCCTTTTTTTGGATTTTTTTTTTGGGGGGTAGAGAATTTTCCAGTCTTGATCAGCCTGTGCATCTGTTGAGTAAAGTTGAATTATTCTATTTGTGGAAGCTTTGATTTGGAGGACAGCATTTAAATCTTTTTTTTCCCCCCTCAGCTGGTGTCTGATGGGTCAGGTTTGGCCATGCAGTTGTGAGCCTGTTAATGTGTAACCATTTTAATAGATCTGAGAGCTGGGTTACTCAGCAAGGGACCTCTCTAAGAAACCATAGGTATACTTTCATATGAGAAGGTAAATAGTGTGCTCTATATGTGCAGTCAACAGCACTTTTTATGGATGAAGGAAAATTAACTCAGCCATTTTATGATCCTCTTTGCAGGGATGTGTTTAGACTTTCTCATCACTTCACTATGACTGGAATGTTCCAAAATATGGAATTATCTGCAGTAACTTATTTTGGGGGAGGGAAACTAAAAAATCACCTTGCAATAAAATGAGTAATATAGATTTTTCTTAATATGGATTTAATTTTGGTATGAACTAGCAGATGGTTTTGAGAGAATGACAGAAAAGCTTTAAGAAGAGTGCTTTGGCCAGGATTTGTGAGAATGTCTGTGCCACCACTTGACCAAAGAGTTGCAGTAGGTGTGGGTACTGCTGTGTGCACGCAGGTCATGATTTATAGTACCTTTTGCTGTTGTATAACATCCTAGTGAGATTATTATCCTAGTACTTATTAGTTCTTTGTAAGCCATTTTAGTTGGAAATTGTAGACCTTCAAATTGCTTTTACAAAACCCATCTTATTTTGGTTGGTTCTTGCTTGTAAGACCCTAAATATGTTTACAACTTACTTTAACCTGAGCTTTACGCCTAAAATGCAACAGTTGAGCAAGTGCTTGTATTGCTGTTACAGTCTCTCTCCTCCATGTTCCACGAGGAAGATTCAAAATCCAATGTTTGTGACTTAAAGAGGGTTCCAAGTTATAGTTTCTATCCAGGAAAACCTTTTTTCTTTATTTTTCTACTAAAGCTGGGAATGCATTCAAGACCTGCCTTCTAAAACGGCGTGCTGTGTTTTCTCAATACAGAATCCATTTAGTGTGTGCATATTAAAAAAATTCTTCCTCTTCTCCTTTCCATTTGGTTGAATTAGCTCAGATCTGTTTTCCTTTGAGAGGCCTAAGGTCTGTCTCTTTTCTGTGTGAGAATTGCCATTCATTTATATTTAGCATTACTTTTTTGTTAATTAACTTTTTCTAGTGTTTCAAGTTGAGCTTCTTTAATTTTAAAGTCTGGGAATTTGTGGACGAAATCATTAATTCACTTTCTTTTATACTTAATACAGTTGTTAATTTTTCTTTGTGAATTGCTGAATGCTAGACAGTCTTTGAAGATTGATCTGGGAAAAGTGGAGCTGTACTTCACAGGTTGAGCTTGTTAGCAGGTGATTTGGTGCAGAGAGACCTGATTATTAAAGACAGACAGTAGTTGATGCTGTGACACCTTCATATGCACTGCATATAATTGTGCTTATTAACACTGGAGTGAAGGCACTGATTTTAGTAGTGTACCAACAACAAGAGGGTCAATATGATATACAGGCTTATACACAGCTGAAACTGAGGGTTTGCTGCTGAGCACTTAATTTTCTGAAATTCTACTCTGTCCAGTAGAACTTAATGAATAGCAGACTTCACTACAAAAATGCAGAAGTAATTTTTTTGTTTCATAAAAAATGGGTTATTTTAGTTCAATGTTTTTATATTGTCACTGCTTTTTCATTTTAAGGGGGAAGATGCTATATTTTTCTTCTATATTTTTTTCCATTCTGACTGGATGGGTGTTTCTGCCCTTAATCTTCCATTCAGCCAGGCTTCTTTTGTTGTTCATGAAGCTATGAAAATCAGTGGTGCCTACCTTTTTATTCATATTTATATATATTGCAAACAGCAGTGGTATTTAACTTGCAAAACTTGTTACCATGTGAATGATTTCATTTTAGTCGTCACATTTTTGGAGTTATGGAGGGCCTGGTGAAAAGGCTGCCCTTAATTTATAGAAGTCACTTTCTGGACTGGATTGGGCAAATTTGCACACAGCAGAGTGACTGTTAAGGTGTTTTGTAATTGAAAAGGCAGAAGATGGCTACATGAATTTGGTGGTTTATGATCTCAGCTCAGGAGTGACTGGCTGATGTCCTGCCAGGTATAACTGGTACTTTGCATCCCTTGTGCACTGCATGATAAACCTGAATTACAGGTAATGAAGGACAGTGTCTTTGTGCTTCCCAGTTGCGAAACTGCTGTAAATGCCATAAAGAGCTTTAGTTTCCAGTAGGAAACATCCTCCCTTTTAACCTGTGTTAACATGCTCTGCATTAACATCTCACTTATTTTCAGAACTTTTGTCTATCACATCAGGTTTTCTGTCATTAAGAGGTGCTATTAACCAATATCTTTAATAACACTTTTAATAGGTGCTATTAAATCAAGATGATAGGAGCTTATCTAAAACATGAAGTATAATGTATTAGAGAAGTATTGTACATGATGGTACAATAATTTACTTCTAATTAAAATATTTAATTTGTAGCTAAAATGGATATTTTTTCTTCCCAAATAATTTTATCTCTTGTATTCTTTTGGGCTGGTTTCCTCTTGTTTAAGCACATTTCCTTTCTTTTTGCCCTTCAGCACTGGGCTGGCTGTTGGGAGATGAGTAGCATAATTGTTTTTGTCATTTTTGATGTTGGAATCATTTAAATTGCACAAGTTCAGTTTTGTGCAACAGGTTGTGCCCTAAGGCACGAGCTGATTATGTATGCAAGCTACTTGTTTGCATGGCTAACATGGAAACAAGAAGGGCCCTGTTTTTTGTGGAGTTCCTATAATATCTCATATTCAAAACACAGTTTTATGGAGATTTCATTGTAACAAATTATTTGTGCATCTTCTGAATGCCCAACAGGCAGATCAGCAACAAAAGAGTGTGGATTTCATAAGCTGTAGGGAAATAAACCAAACTGACAATCAGCATCTGACAGAAACTCTCTGGGGAAAAAACATTGAGCTGTTGTCTTAATTGTATTTCCCCATTAATCTCAGTTTTCTGCTCATTACTGACGTATCATTCTTTTCTGCAGTGAAATTCCAGATCCATTGAGAAGTATCAGTAACATCTCCACAGGTTTTTTTCCCCATCAGTGTGTGCAGAGGAGTTGCAGTTGGTGTTGTAATAATGCAAGCACAGTCAGCATATGGCAGAGTCAATTCAGTATGAGTCAACCCAAATATTAGGAAGTCCTGAACTGTACAAATGTTTTTTGATGTAGTTCTTGGATGGAATTTGTTTTAAAAATGCTGTGTTTCCACTGTCATTAATCTCAGATAATTTGTCACTGTCCCCTTTTGCTGGTGCTGCTTTTAGACAGTTGAGTGAAATCTTTGGGGGAGCTGAGTGTCAGGGCACTGTTCCCACTGAGAAGTGACTTGGCAAGGGGTTGATTTTCACATGATGTGTTCCTTGAGCAGCAGGGCTGAGGGAAACAAGATTCAAATGTATACCCTTAGAACTGTAAATGTATTTTTATTACATAGAACATGTTTTTTAATGTACTCTAGAATGAAATCAATCTTGCTTATGCCAACACTTGTGAATCATTTACTCTTTGCTCACAATATCTGTGTTCAGAACAGAGTTTGGCTGGAAGTAATAAATGAGTATTGAATTTTCCTTTCGATTTTATAAACTCATTAATTTATGCTTTGGGTTCTGAAGGTTCCCATTCTTGGGCATTAAGGAAAGGCATAAAGAAGGCTGGTTTTAGTTTGTTTTTGTTTTTTTTTTTCCCCAACTCCTGCTTGTGGAACTCGAGAAATTTCACTGTGAAATATAGACTACTGTTGATCCCCCAGACAGATTACTCAGTTTCTTTATCCTTCCCACTTGGCTTTCCACAGTCTCCCACAGTATGCAAATAGAGAGAACACATTTGAACAAAATGTTGCATCTTTCTGTGCTATGCCCATCTGCTCAGGTATCAGAGGAGATTTCCCAGGCCTCTGTGATCAGAGATGAGGTTCAGGGAGAGCAACTCTCAGCCATGAATTGAATGAGGGTAAATTATTGTATGCCATGAATTGAATGAGGGTTGTCTCAGGGCTTCCTTGGGAAGACTGGATCCCTGCAAGACCACAGGATGGATATGAGGGTGAGGAGATGGCTTATTTCTGCCATTCTTAAAAGACTAAAACTGGGGTGAGATCTCCTTTGTGGAAATATGAATGCTCCACAATCTTCAAAATCCTCCTAAGGACAAGCCATGGAGTTAGAGGATGGTGCTGCCTGCCTCAGTCCCTGTGGAATGAGTCCTTTTGGAACACATTTCTGAGCATGTCAATGACAGGATCGTGGTTGGGCACAGTCAGGATGGATTTGTCAAGGATTAATCATGCCTGATCTCATTGCCTTCTGTGATAAAATGTCAGGATCTGTGGGTGAGGAAGGAGCAGTGGCTGTCCTTTACCTTGCTTTCAGTCAGGTTTTCATCACAGTTTCCCACAGCACTCTTGTCATTCCTAGTTAGGGTGCCTTCCACAGTCTAGGTGGCAGCCAGGTGGGTGAGAAGCTGCTTGTAGGATCAGGCTCAGAGTGTGATTTAGGGTTTGATCACTCCCAGTTGGCAGTAACAACCTGAGTCGTGTTTGACCTCTATTGTGTTTGCTGGGAATGCCTCAATGAAGGCAGGAATGATGAAACTGACTCCATGTTGTCAGAAGGCTGATTTATTACTTTATAATACTATATTACATTAAAGAATGCTATATTATACTAAAGAATACAGAAAGGGTAATTACAGAATGCTAAAAAGATAATAATGAAAACTTGTGACTCTTTACAGTCTTGTCACAGCTTGGCCCCAGTTGGCCAATGAGTGAAAACAACTCACACCAGAATCCAATTAAACAATCACCTGTGGGTGAACAATCTCCAAACACATTCTACATGGGAGCACAACACAGGAGAAGCAAATGAGATAAGAATTGTTTCCCTTTTCTCTGAGGCTTCTCAGTTTCCCCGGAGAAAAATCCTGGGTGAAGGGATTTTTCCAGATAATGTGAATGTCACAGACATCTTTCTCAGGGACCTGGGTGGAGGTGACAAGGTCCCATGCATTGAGATGGCACCACCCTGAGTTGCTCTACTGAAGGGCAGAGCTGCTGTGCACAGGAACTCAGTCTGCAGGAATGAAGGAGCAGGAGGCTCATGAGATTCAGCAAGGATGATGGGGATAAGAAGCTCTTAGGAAAGATAGAGGTTAGGGTGTGACTGGGTGGGAGCAGCTCTGTGGGACCTGGTGGGCAGCACGGTGAGCATGAGGCAGGGATGATGCATTGTGGCAGCAGAGAAGGTTGTGCAGTGATTATTCCCTCCAGCTTCACACTTACTCAGCCACATGCAGAATACTCTGTCCAGCTTTGTCTGCCCAGTGCAGAAGATGTCACTTGGTGGCATCTTCTAGGAGGTGCCAGAGTGACTGGTGGGCTGAAGCGCAGGCCCTGTGAGAAGAGGCTGATGGAATGGGTTAATTTGGTTAAGGGAGGCTTTGAGAGCATTAATAGCAGCCTTCCCAAACAATAAGGTTGTTTTTGAGAAGAGAAACTAGACTGGATGCTGCATGGTGGGAGGATGAGATAAAATGGACATAAACAGAAGATTTTCAAGATGTGACTGAATAAATTGCTTGGCAAATTGATTTGATCTCATAGAGGACTATGCCTTGAGTAAGAGGTTAAACTAGTTGACCTCGTGCTGTCCTTTTCAATCTGAATTATTGTATCATAACTCTGTTTTCATAGATTGGCATAGTGTATTGTGTATTAATGTATTATGTGTGCTTGGGTTTCCAGTCTAAATAATATGGCCTAGGTTTTCCAGTCTGAGCCTTGATAACAACCCAAGATTTTGTTCTTCCGCAGCGGCTGGGCTTGCCCTGTATGTTCAGCTGCATAAAATGCAGTAATGCAGAGTGGGCTTTGACACAACCAAAGCATTGCCCCCCAAACTGTACTGAGGATGTTGGCAGTGCTAAAACTGGAACCTCTCTGTTTGTTTCCAGTGGTTCTGACATCTCCTTGCTTGAGGTGCTGCAGGGTATCAGCAGCTGAGCCCTTCTCTCCTGCCTGACAGTGCAAGGCACCAGAGCTCACCTTGTCTGCTAAAGCTGAATGGAAATGTCAGGGGTGGCAATTGCTCTTGTTCTCTTGCCAGCACTCTGTTATTTTCTTCATGAAGCATGCAGGCTTTACAGTGAGCAGTTGCACTCAAATGCATTGGATCCAGATGACTTCGAGGCTTACGACTTCAAGGCTTATGTTTGACAGTATTCCCACAAATTCAACATTATTTATAAAATTCTTACTGTTATTTTTCCAAACACTATATTCAGGGCATAGATCTTTTTTATTTGCTTTGCCTCCAACCTTTTTTTTTTAGCTTTGATTCTATTGCAGATTTATTTTTAAATATTTGTTGGTTTCTGTACTAGATGCATTTTTCTGAAATTTTACTGTAAGTTTAATGTAAATTTCTAGGAACAGAGTTTTTCTGTTTCAAAGCAACTCAACTAATGGTCATGACTATAATTTATTTTTAAATATGCCTCTGAGGGAGGAAGTTACTATGTTACAGATGGTATTGGTGCATTTGAAATATTAATCAACATGTAGGCATATCTGTATGAGAGTTTTGTGGTGAGCCTTATGTTGTCACTTGATCTTTTTTTAACTTCAAGAAGTGTTTAGTCTTTATGACAGTTCTGTAGCTGCTCTGCCTTTGGCTCACTGTTCTGTTTCAATTCAGGTCAGACCATGTTAGTTTTTTCAGTAATCTTGCCATCCAGGTCTCCTGAGGGTTTTCTCTAGCCTTACAGTTTAGTTTTTCAGAGTATAGTTAGCTGTTTTATTCTGTTCTACACTTTAATTTTTTGTGCACGGTCTGTTTAACTAATTTATCAAATGCATAGAAGTTTTTAGAAGTTTAAGACCTGATTTAAAAAAAAATCTGGTTTATATCAGATATAAATGTTACAAGCAAAAGAATCCATTACATCTAGTTCAACATGTAATTTTTAATTCAGGATTTGTATTTTTTCTTTTGCAGTAAATTGGTTTAGTTGATTTATCGCTAACTTAAATTGAGTTATCACTACATTCTTCCTAGGTGTTAGGAATAAATCTTTCTCAGTGCCCCTGAATGTACCCAGTATGTGCATTATGATGTATGATTATGATTACATTATGATTATGATGTATGATTTAGCTTGTCCAGTGACACAAGCACTTCTTCACAACTTTTTTGGGGACTGACCTTGGTCAGCTGGCAGATGCTCACTAAGCCACTCTCCTGGTCCTCTTCCTCAATGAGACCAGGAGGAGAAAATAAATAAAAAATTTTCTGAGATAAAGACAGAGAGACCACTTATCAATTACTGCCACAGGCATAACAGGCTCACCTTGGAAAATTAATCTAGATTTTTTTCCAGTTAAAAACAGTAGGCTGATATAACAAGGACAAACCTAAAAAACACCTTCCTGTCCCCCATCTTCCCAGGCTTGCCTTCACTCCTTCCTTCCTGGATCTTCCACCTCTCTGGCAGGGCTGCAAGTGCTGATTTCTCCTCACAGAGGCCACCCTGCAGCTCTCAGTGCCAAACCCTCCCCTTGTACACACAGAACACCTCCACATACCTGGGAGTGAGTGCTGGCAGTGACTTTGGAGGGTGCAAGTTCATTACAGAATATTTGTGTCATGCCTCATTACAGATTTCAGCAGCCTCCTATTACTTTCCAGATTAAGCATTCATGTTATCATAAGCTCTTCCAAAGTTTGTGAAGTAAACATGCAGCAAGCAATCTGACTTTTTCATCTTTCACCACTAATTTAGATTCCCCATTGGTTCATCTTCCTTATTGCAGTCTTTTAAAATGCTAGTTTGTGTAAGTGCCTGGCAAATTTTATACCTTTTGTCATTTTAGGCTGTGAAAGATCTTTATTTGGTCACTTACTTTCATTTATTTATATGGGTATCTTCAGCTTTTCAAGTCTAGCATTCTCCTGGGTGTGGAAATCATGATGTTGATCAGGAGCTGCTGTCCTGATAATTTTTTCCCCTTCTGTTTTATTTCTGGGCTTTAAAGGCATTTAATAGGACCTTTTTACTTCTCTTGTAAGTCTGAGTCTCAGTTTTTTTTTCTTTGAGATGTGTCAGGACATTCCTTTCTGTTTATCTTCTATTAAATATGTTTATATGTGAGTTTGCATATGCCCGTGTATATATAAAAACATACATTTATGTTAAATACTTTGAATCTCTTCAGCATGTCTGTGTTGAAAACACACAACTGATTTACCACTGTCTGGCTGGCTCAGTTTGGATTTTCCCCTCTGTAGTTTCACTGTCTGCTGGTGAAATTGCTTTTTTCTCACAAGTTTTGTTGTTCTTTCTTGCATGCCTGAATTGAGAGTGTTTGATTTGTTCAGGTGATCTCTCACACCTGTGTTGTTGATATCCATCAGCACTCAGGTGCATAAACACTGTTGCAATCATCCCCTGCACTGTGTGTATTATTGCCTGTACCTGTCAGCACCTGCTGGAATTGTTACAGCTCTGGGTCCAGCTCAGTGGATCTCTTCAGAGAGCCTTCCTCTCCCCTCACTTCACTGCTGAGATCATCATGCACCCACAAACTTGGCTTGTTCCTGACCAGAATTTAATTTTTAGTGCCAGGGAATCTTATGGTGGAAATGCTCGGTCTTCTAAGCTCTCTGTGTGAAAGCATTAATTATATATTTTTTTCCCCTTTCCAAATTTATCATCCCTGTTTGGGAAAGAGGCTTTTGTTTCAAGAAACTAAACAGTTTTTTAAAGAATTTGCTCAATAGAGGGAGTGTTTTTGTAAGGATTTGACGTTCCTGTGTAGTTTCAGGCCCTTCAGTTCTCCACCTCCAGGGACCTTTCTCAAGACATGAGATGGAATTTCAAAGTCTTCCTTCTTAACCATTTCTTGAGAAATTAAAATTTGTTCTTTCACAACTGTTCTAAGGGGTGTGTTATTTTTGTAGTTTTAAATACCACAAAGAGAATCAGTGGTGGATTTCCGTTGCTGTTTTAAGAGGATTTAGTACGTCTTGCTTGAATTTCAAGTTCTTAATGATATTGTTACCTCCAATGCAAGTATTGATTAATCTCTCTCAGCTTGCAGGTAATTTATTCATACAATCATAGAGTGGTTTAGGTTGGAAGGCCCCTTAAATGTCATGTAGTTCCAAGCCCCTTGCCATGGCAGGGACACCTTCCACTAAACCAAGCTGCTCTAGAGCCCCATCCAGCCTGGCCTTGGACACTTCCAGTGCCAGTGCCTCACCACCCTCACAGTGAAGAATTTCTTCCTAATATATAATCTAAATCTTCCCTCTTTCAGTTTAAATCTATCACCACTTGTCCTTTCACTACATGCCCTTGTAAAAATTCCCTCTGGTTTTCATGTAGCTCCTTTAGGTACTGGAATATACTGCAAGGTCTTCCTGGAACCTGATCTCCAGCATAATGGCCAAGGTTTTGCTAAGAAAATGTTGGCAATTATAAATTGTTCAAGATTGCTACTTATCAATTCAAAGTGTTTTCCTCCATGCACTCTATAACAAGAAATCTCTTTACTAGGATTGCTGAGTTGCCAAACTGTCTTTGCAGGGTATGATACCTGTAATTGTATGAATTCCAAAAAGGGAAACTCCTGATTTTATTCTGCTTTTTGTTGCTTTGCTGTTGTTTTATCTTCTAGGCCTAGTGAAAAGTCAGTGCCATAATAATATTTTGCATATAATTTATGCTTGATCACTGCTCTATGTAAACGTGTCTGATGTTAGACATAGACACTGCTACCACGCTGTTGTGTGTCAACAAGTGTAGAATCCCAGTCTCCTCTGTGGTGAGAGCATCTGTATTGAAAATAGTGCTTCTGAAGTGTTTAAATTCAGATGTTTAGCTGCCAGCACTTCAGAGTATCTTGTGTTACTCAACAAGAAATGGTCAGTGCCACATGAAAGACACTGGTGGATATTTTGACATTTGATATTTATTTTATCAATGTGAATATATGTGGGTTATCATTCAAAGCAAAAGAGACATTCACTCTGTAAGTAGATGATGTGTATGTAGCTGTTAGCTTCCCTTTGATCTTGGTTTGCAACCTTAAAATTCTGAAATTTGGCTTTGAGGGCTATCTTGTACCTTATACCACTTTCTGAATAATTGGTATTGTATTTGCATAGCTGTATTCTACCAACTGTATCTTGCTTTGCTATCCCCCTTTTTTGCACTTTGAAAAGAATTAGTGGGACAACTGGGACAGTCTGACAACTGCAAAAAGGCAAATGTGTGGCTGCACTGGCAGGTTCAAAGGGTGGGAAGCAGCACTAATTGTTATTTGCTTAGTGATGATTTTCATGGGCCACACATATGTGAACACATCCAGAGTACCGTGCCCAGTCTCCAGCTCTGCAGTACTGATGTTCTGGCATGAGTCTGTAGGTAATGAAATTATATAGGGAACTGAATATATGGCATATAAGGAAGGGCTGTAGGAACTGTTTTGCCTTAGTCTGATGAAAATGAGGTTCAGGGCATCTTAATGTGGCTCCCACCTGCCTCATGGGGAGGTGTGAAGAAGATGCAGTAGAAGAGATGTGGCAGTGATCACAAGTTGTAACATGAGAAATTCATTCTTACCAGGCACAAGGAGCATCATTTTCATCATTAGAGTAATTAAAACTCTCCAAGGTTTATCAGCATCTCTGATCCTGGAGATCTTCAGAGCTTGGCTGTGGAAGCTGCTGAGCAAACTGATTCCACTGCCCCTGCTTTGAGCAGGACACTCTTAGAATAATTCCAGTTGTCCCTGCCTACATTGTTCTATGGTTTCTCATATCTGTATTTCCAAAATATGTGGGTGTCCTTTCTAGATAAACTCTGGTGAATTCTGACTTCCAATTTCCATACCCACAGTGTGCTGGACATAAACACCATTTTTTCAAAAGAAACTAGTGGTAAACGATATTTTTCTTGGGCTCTGTGTTAAAGTTGAATTCATTCTTACATTCACAGTATTTCATGTAGGTGTTTAACAGGTGACATCTAAGTTTGTTAGAATTTTCCTCTTTTGGCCTTTTTTTTAATGGCTTATTATCTCAGATACCATAAAACTATTGAAGAAAATGTAGAAACAAGATACTTGTATGTTTATGTCTCTGGTTGAAGCCTATGGCAAACTGGTGGAAATGTGGAGCTGCCCAGTGAGTTATTATAATTATTTATTTATACTAACTAGTCAGGTTAGACTGGTGGACAGATGTATTCATTATGGATAGGTATCTTGTAGGATTTTTTTGGAGATATTTGTCAGGTATCT
Organism: Ammodramus savannarum pratensis; assembly: GCA_020466415.1. Classification (NCBI taxonomy): domain Eukaryota; kingdom Metazoa; phylum Chordata; class Aves; order Passeriformes; family Passerellidae; genus Ammodramus; species Ammodramus savannarum. The sequence goes on along the minus strand of JAHXMQ010000028.1, from coordinate 10,891,199 downwards.
TGTAGGATTTTTTTGGAGATATTTGTCATAGGCACTTGTCCACATGCAGATCTTTTCTGTGCTTCTGATACTCTGCACTTGCTGTGAAGAAATAAGTGTTTAAATGTTCAGGCCCTTGGAGATGTGGCTCAGGGAAATAAAGATTTCTTACTGAGTACAAGCATGCCTGGTTATCTGCTATTCAGTTTCCCTGCTGAAGAATATCTCATCTTTAATGGCACTACTTTTGGTAATGAATTAACACAATTCTGAGGATAGTAAGTGGAAATTGGGTCAAATGTAATGATGTTACTATTATATTTTCCCATGACAATGCTGTTACATCCCTGTGGTGGGATGGCCCAGGCACTCTTACAGCTTCCTCAGTCCCTGCTGCAGTGGGATGGGGAGAAAAAAAGGGAGAACAAGGCTGAGAATGCTCCAGGGTTGAAATAAAGCCAGGGAAATCACTACCCAATTGCTGTCATGGGTAAAACAAACTCGACTTGGGGAATTCAACTTAATTTCTTGCAGATTAACATAAATATTGAATTACTGGGTAACAAAAAAGGTAAACATTAAAACACTTGGGGGAATCCATCCCTCCTCCTTTCTGAGCCTCAGCTTCACTCCAGACACTTCTCTTCACTGCCTTGTGAGCACCACGGGGTGCACTGGGTCTGTTCAGTGAGGCCAGATGTGGTTCAGGGGTTGGAGCAAGCTGTATCAGTTTTGCTGCTACTCTGGGTTTGTTTTCCTGTGGTGGTGTGGGTCCTCCATGGGCTGCTGTCCCTTTGGGTCACCTGCTGCAGGGCAGAGCATCTTCCCTTCTCCTCCTCTTCTTCCTCTTCTTTCCCTGACTTTGTTCTCTCATGCCCTCTGTTGGTTCCTCCTCTCCTGGTGTTCTTTCTTCTCTTCTGTGCCCTTCCTCACACTTTCATTAAAGCTCCCACACATGGCTGAGAGTTCCAGTTGTGCCCTGTGGTGGATCTGCTGTGAAGCTGCTGGAGCAGAGACCCCCCTGCCAACACCTGAACAACACCTGCAGAAATACAGTTAGAACCAGAACTCCATGTGTTAGTTAAAAATGTTCTGGAAATGTGGAGAAGGAAGTGCTGGGATAAATATTCCTGCTAACTGCTGATGAGTACTTTATTATTAGATGCTCATGTTGTCTCCTGCTTTGTTGCAATTCCATGTGAGACTGGATTGCTTCCTCAATCAAACATGGTTTTGGTGAGCTCCTTAGTGGCTGAACTTGTAAATGTTCTCTTTCTAAATAGAACTTTTATATTTCTAAAATATTTTTTATGTTTTTTGTCTACCCGACTCAGAAACATAGAAGTAATTTCATTGCAGTCAGTGTTCTTGTGGTAAAATCATGGAATAAGCATGGATACAGCCAAGCAAATATGAAAAGACAGAATTTGGAGCTTTCTTAACTCTGACCAGTCTGGAGTTAAATAAGGTTAAGGAATTTCTGTGGGGTGGTATGAGTATACTGAGAAATTGCTCTACAGTATCTTGGGGTCTAGATGTTATATTCTACAGAAATAGTGACTTTTTGTACTTAATTTAATTTTTGACAGTTAGTCAGTATAAATAAAATGAATTATATGTTATATTTAGCTAGGATGGGCAGGTTTTTGGTTTAAATTCAGAGATATTTTTGAAATTTTAAAGGAGAAAAAAGTTCCTTAGTAATAATTGAGTATCCTGAAAAATAAGCAGTATACTACAAAAAATTTATTTGAAATTATACTTTAGAATTATACAATTATACTGTAAGAAGAAAAACATTTCTAGCAAATATATTTCAGTTATTATTTTAATTCTCAGATATACAGAGAACTTAGATAATTGTTTATTCTCCTCAAAGGTTAACAATATGATCTCTTAAAAGTAACAGTTGTATCTTACTCACTGAATGTTTCACAGCATTCAAGATACTTATTAAAAATTTGAAGGTAAAGGTATATTCACTCTCATATTTAGAATATTCAGATATCTCTGTGGAGGTCCATCAGAGCATCTTTGTGAATATACATTTCCCTTTGTCTAGGTCCCGCTGACTTGCTAATTCTGTATTTTTTTAGCTTTAGGTATGATTTCTGCTGTTCAAGTTCTGAAAAATTTAAGATCTATGTTAGGTTAATCAGAAATGAAGATTTCCTGATCTCTATTCTCAATTTATTGTATAAGGGCATGAAACTTGAAGAGGTAGAATATTCTGCCAATTTATGCTCAAGGTGTCAGAAAAAGTAAATGTGTGAGCTTCAAATGCCTGAAGTGTTTACCAGTTAATTTACAAAGCAACAATAAAGTTCCAGTATTTATATAGTCAGAGCAGGGGCTTTTTGAAGGATATTTGTTCTTTAGAGTCTAGGAAATAGATTGATCCATTACCCTGATGCTGGTGCTTATTTGGGAAGGAGTGCTTCTTTCAGCAGTTGCCTCTGTAATTATGTTTCATTGCTGTCAAATAATGCTGCATGCTGAAAGTCAATTTGCATTTTTAGCAGACATCCTTTTACCTCTGTGAATGTCTTTCTGGGAGAGAAACTCATGGTCAAGAGGTAGAATCTTAAGTTTTTGTAACAGCTAAGTCAGAGTGTGTTCCAGAGATATGGGTGAGTCAGAGTCCTCTCCAGGTCTCAATAAATGCACCTAAAACCCAGTGAAAATCGACTGTGTTATTCATGTCAGGGGTAAGTGCTATTTCCACTTCTTACTGTTCAGTACTTTGAACTGCTAAATATGTCTTACTGAATTAAAAGTTAATGTTTCTTTCATGTACCCCTTGCTCTACCAACTTAGTGGAAAAGGAGAGCAAGAGATGGCAGTAATTACAAAAAATCCACAAAAAATTAATGATTAATGGATAGGTAGGTATTTATAGGTGTTTATATTGAAGATTTCAGTGCTAGATACAGCTTTATGAATTATACAGATTTCAGAATATACATGTGAATTTTAAATAAATATGTAATCCCATTAGTGGTGTGACACTGTGAACCCTATTACAAAACTAAATGTTAAACAAAATGTACAGACTTTTCAGTTGTTACCTTCTGTCTCTGACAAGTTAGAGATAAACTGAGCACATGTTAAGGTTTAGCTGCTGAGGGGCAAATGATCAAAAGCTTCCTGTCCTCTTCTGCCTTCTGTGTGTCTAACCCAGTTGGACAACAGGAGAGAAACAGAGACCTGGGCTGAGTTGTGTGACTTTTGGATAAAGTCTTTAGGGCATGTGTCTCCCCTGAGTTTGTGTGATTTGACTCTGAATGGCATTTTTGATTCATGAACAAATCAAATTTTGTTTTGCTTTTTGATGTAAAGGCATTTTCCTAGCATGTGCAGGCATTTCCTACTCAGTGCTAGTCTGAGTGGTGGGCTTTTCAGCTGGCACCTGGGATCCCTGGCAGCCTTGGGAGCTGCATGTTCCAGAAGATCCATATGCAAAGAAATGGATTATGCTCTGCTTTGTGTTTGTGGGTTGGGAGGATGCAGCTGCTGCAATTCAGGCACTGGCTTGCTGAGGTTAGAATCGAAACTATGAGGGCTTTTCCCCCCAAAACATAAAAAATAATACTAAAAAAATCCTATCAGCTGAGTACTTAATCTCACAGAATCAGCTTGACTCAGAAATACCACAGACAGTAATTCTAAGTTAGTGCTTATAAGCAAATGAGCCCCAGCAAAGTCCTCCTGTCATATCTGTTAGTGGAAGAAATGAAATATTTCTGTACCTGTTACTTCCTTTGCATAAGCTGTGGAAGAAAGGAAACTTCCTCCTTTATGGATAAGGTTAGAAGAAATTAAGGTTTTCAGTTTCTGTCTCTGCATGAAATAAAAAGCGTGTGAGATACTACTTGCCTAGTGGCAGCACTGAAAACTTAATGTGCTTTGGAAGATAATTTTCTTAGTAATGAAATTTCTCAAATTATACTGTTAGTAAGCATTCTTTAAATTTTTACTTCATATATATATGTGAATTTTTATATATATGTATGTCTGTGAAACTGGCATAGAGACAAAGAACCCTTAGAAGGGATATTCAGGACAAGCAATAGATGGTGTAAAAAGCCCAGGGAAGCAATAACAAATGCCTTCACTGCATAGATCAGCTTCCTTCAGTACCATGTGTCTCAGAACAAATGTTCTGAATTTGGAAGAAACAGTTTTTCTTCAAGATCACAGTGGTAGTGAGAGTCAGGCCTTTCTCAGGATGGAACAATATTGTTTTATGTGTTTTTAATTGCTTATTGCTTCCTAATCAATTTCTCCCTGGTGGAACTTATGCAGAGGATATTCACCTTTGGTAGATAAGCAGCTGCTTTGAGAACAGTTTTATCCATTTGCACTCAGTGTGGGCTGAAACATTTTTTTTAAGAAGTGGTATGAAACGTGTTGTCCTTAATAGCTGCTGGAAATAGCTGTGCATAGCCTGGCCTGCTAAATTTCAAGCCAGTCTGTCAGGCCATAATACAAACTCAGTTACTTGTTGTATGAAAACACTTCTTGAAAACCAGTTTGGGAGGAGAGAAAGGGAGCAGCAGTCTTAGGCACATTATATTAACCTGTAACAAGAAGCCTAAAATATTAGTTGAAGGAAAGCAAAGGTCCCTTCTGAATTCTTTGCAAATTATTTGATTTACCATATTTACCATATTGGGGCTTGTGTGATTTTCCTTTTGCACTGTCTGATTTATGGGCAGGTACTTTCCTGCAGATCCCAACACTGCTGATCCTTATTCTAGTAAATTAATGATTTTTTTTTCTTCCTTTCAGCTCCTCTTGCCTGTTAGGTTGGTTAAACCTGTCTTTTGCTAAGCTGGTTTCTGTTTTCCATTGCATAGAAGTTGGCTGTGTTCAGAACAGATAAAGGGAAAAGGAAATGAGGATGCCTGAGGGAGTGCAGAGGCATTTGCAAAAGTAGGAGATGGTGCATTGAAAGATGTGGTACTATTGATCTTTGGTGAAAACTGCAGAATTGTTGTGGTCTAGAAAGCATAAATATTTATTAACTGATTTAACTGATTTTTTTCCTAGTTTTTTTTTTTTTTTTTTTTTGCTTGGAAACTGCTGTTGTGAGAACTGGAACATTTTTACATGTAGTAACTTTGCTCCTTTTGCATTGATTTGGTTTTGGCCAAGGTAGATTGTGAAAAACACTGAGGTAAAAAAGCATCTAAATCTGAATACTTGGTGTCCTTATGTTTTCCCACTTTCATATTCTCTATCATCTGTGAGAATTCTTGGTTTTTTTTAAGATGAAGGCACTTTTGCCATGTAATACAGATCTCTAGGCTAAAACTTTAATTTATTACAATTAAAGTAAAAACAGCTCCAGCCAAACAGAGATGCTCTGTGGTTAATATTAATACATATATGCAGTACAGACTTTGGAATTCTGGCTTGAATTACTGCATGTGTGTATGAGTGAGACTGAGATTTTTGACTGTCTCTGCACAAATGCTGTCCAACTTATTTCCAATTTAAACAAGCTAAAAGGAAAGTTCTGCTAGTGTATGTTAGGCTTGGAATATATATGGAGTTGCTAATCCATGGGTTATGGCACAAAGATAAATATTTGGGAGGAGCTGAGCTGATCCAGTGTTGCCACCAGCTCTGCTTGAAGTGAGAGGTTGTACTAGGTTCCAACCAATTTTTTTTATGAATCTGTAAATTGTAAAAGAAACATGTAGTGCACCTTTCAAGCACACAGCTGGCATGGAACCTTCAGTGGCACAGGGCTGAGCAATAGCTTGCATTGCACAGACTTTGTTTTTATGCTGTTTAGCTGGTTTTAAGTCATTCTTTCTCTTTGCTTTCATGTGTCTGTCTCATTTCCTGAAGCTGACTTATTTTAAATGGCAGCCATTATGCCTTTGCCCAGCAGGAGTGCTAAATACTTATGTGTTCTTGGAGGACCAGATCCCTGAGGAAATATTTGGTTTACAAAGACTTCCAGTCTAATGCCTTTCAAGTAAGGGAAGGGAGACTACTTAATTATTTTCTGGACACATCCATCAGCTTTGGCCTTGAATCAGAGTCATCTTTAATGTTTCAGATTGTGTAAACGTTCAGCTCGTGATTCCTCCTCCAGCTTGTAGGCAGTGAATCTAGCATGAAGTGTAGTGTCTCCATATGCTCCTGTTTCCAACACTTGCTTCAGGGCATGAGGGGAAGATCCTTCCATCTTGCAAGTCTTGAGCTCCATCCTGTATGAGAGCAAGCCCAAGAGATGGATCAGAGAACAATAATCTGTGGCTACATCAGCTTTCCTACCTGGTTTGATGACCGTGTTAAATGGCTGAGACCATTTTTCTTCTGTCCTAGGCTTGGGAGATGCCTGTGTCACTCATACAAGATTAGGCTACTTGATGGGTCTGTCATGGCAAGGGAACTCTAGTTACATCAGAGCCTGTGCAGAACCCTTCCTTTGCTCCCTCCATTGTGCTCTGGCCTGTTCCACTGGTTTTCCTTAAATTGGCTGCCTTAACAGATGATGCTGGATGGAGCTGGCATTTATTTTTCCTGTGGGATATTGTTGCTTCCATACAACCTTAAGTGGGATCACTGTGTTTAAATCTTGGCATGGAAGCAAAATTCCTTTTTTTCACATCTGTCCTTGAATTAATTTGTTGCAGTACTGAGATAAGAGGGAGCTCACCAGCTTTTACAAGTCATGGATGGATGGATGGAGAAGCCTCTCTCCTAGGAATGTTCTGTGCAGAACTGTAAAACAAATGAAGCTCTTCAGACCTATTTATATTTACTTTAAATTGTATCAACTCAAAGCACTCCTGGATGATTCCTCTGTCCAGAAAGCTCCTCATAAATAAGCCCAAACTGAAGACTTGCTCTCATGAAGGGTTTTGATGAGCTTGCTGTATAGAGGAGTCCATATCTCATACTCTACCCTCTTAAATATTGGGCAGACATCATGGTCTACCTGAGTGTCATCTGTTGATGATCTTTATATGCAGGCTACCAGTTACACACAGTCACTCAGTTTGTGTTCTCTCACTGGTATGTTTTGAGTGCTCTTTGGGAAGCAGATGACTCATTTTGCCTCAGTCTCTTTCCCCTTCAGCTGTCACTTTTGGTTAGTCATGTTCCTGGCTGAAATGCCTTTATCTTGAATTTCTGTCTGCAGGATACCAAGAGTCATTAATGTAACATCCTGCTTCTTGCTCACCCTCTTTTTTGTGACCCCCTAATGTCAGTCTGGAGGAGTACCAGACAGGCAGACTCACACTGTGCATCTGGTAAAAGGATTCCACATTTTGCTGATGTCCAAGGTCAGGGTTTAGGTCATGCTACTTGGGACTCTTGGTCTGCTCAAGATGCCTGTCTTGCATAAATGTTCTCAAGGCACAGAGCATTCAGAAAACATGTGATGGATTTGTCTTACTGTAAGATATCAATTGCAGGTGATAACTTGACCAAAGCAGTTTCAGTAAATAAAGAGACTGTAAAATTTCCCTGTTTATAACACTTGGAGGTTCACTGGTTCCTGTCTTACCTGTGGTTGGAACCAAGGGCCAGCACTCTACTTGCAGGGACACTGGTGATCCTTGTTGTACAAGACATTTTAGTTGCTGTATCATGACTGAAGACTCAAGGCTGCAGGGTACTGGCTTTTTGCCTTTTGTTTGTTTTTGTTGTTGGGATTTTTTTTTATTGGGCATTTAGGAAGGACCTGAGATCAGCCTCTTTAAAATCCAGAATAATATTGTCCTGTTCCACATCTCGTCTGTTTTCAGGGCTGCTTGGAGTTTCTATTCTGCTGTGCTGCCCAGCTGATGTGTCTGTCTTCTGCTCACAGGGTTTTGCAGAAGGTAATGCAGGGTGTGCCTGACATCGTTTCAGCTTTATTGGCATGACTGAGATCCTCATGGATTTGGAACCTTCATCTCTTCATGCAGATGTCTTGAGTGGCTTTTATGAGCACCTTTCCTTTTCAGGAGCTTGGAGTGTGGGAAATACATCCAAAAGCAGAACATCTTTATCTTGTAGTGTATTTACTTATAGTAGGACTGTCTCAGAATCCCAGAGAGCCTCCTCCTTGCTTTATGAACTACAGGAAAGCTTACATGGGTGTAATATGAAGTGGTAAGGTTTTCTTTAAGCTTCTAGGCAGGTCTGTTGCTCTTCACAAAGTTCCTCTCTGTATGATTTCAAAGTTAATCTCAAGAACAATAGCCTCTTAGCTTCATCCAGGTTATTTTAACACCTATTTTAGGACTTCAGTTTTCTTTAATTTTTGTGTCCAACTATTCTTTCAGTGTTTCTGACCAGTCCTTAGGAAATTTCAGTGGCTATTAGTTAGGTTTTGCTGTGCTGTGCCTTGTGCTGAAGAGCCTTCATTGTTCCCACTGCTGGTTGGAAGACTTTTCTTCCAGCCCTTTACCTTGTGTGTGCATGTTCTGTGACAGTAGCCATCATCTGGATGCTCAGAGCAGTGTGCTAAGGGCTGAGCATACTTCAGTTTCCACACAAAATAGTGTTTTGTTCATCAGTTTGTTACAGCTTAAGTGGGAATGATCTGTAACTAAGCTCCCTCTGAGACTCACTTCACAAATCCTTTGTTAAAAGTAAATAAACACTGTGACTAAACATGAAATAACACCATTATAAATGGCTTATGAAAGAGCAGTGCACAGAATTAGAAGAGAAACCTCCTTAATCCATTTATGCCCACACTGAATCTCAGAGCATTTCCACCCCACTTCTCCTTGGCAGGAGATGCAGCTGGTGCACTGAGGAGCTGCCTCCAGGTGAGATGTGCTGCTTTGGGTGGTTTGTCTCTGCATCCTCCATGCCTCACTTTGTGTGCACTAAGGAGAAATTCATCCTGGTGTAGCACCAGTATTTATGATTGAGAGTCTTGTTGAAGTCTTCTGTGCTGTCCAGGCAAATTGAAATTTTCCTCTTGCTGATTCTTTCATTCAGAAATTTAATTAGAATGTCTAAAGAAGTTCTGCTGCTCTAACTGCAATAAGCACCTTCCTGAGGATGTAAGTGCTGCATTTCAGACCAGATGTTGTCTCTTGTTCTGGGTTGGTTGATCAACTGATTGACTCAGTAGGAGTCCTACATGAATTTTTGAGATTTAGCATCTGGTAAATGTCTCCATGCCCTGAACTTTTAAAAATTTTAATCTATTCATTAGCAAATGTATTTGCTGCAAATATCTAAATTGTGCTAAGTGAATGTAGCTGATTACTAACTCTTAATTACTGTCTGGATGGAATGCAGTTATGAAATACCAACGGGCTTGGAGTAAATAAATAACCTTTGATATTTGTCTTCTTCAGAGTTGATGGTTATAAAGTAAAATACAAGATTTTGCACCTCAACATGAGGAAGAGCTTCATTACACTGAGGGTGGCAGAGCAGTGGAGCAGTTGTAGAGTCTCCCTGTCTGGAGACATTCCAAACCCCTGGATGCATTCCTGTGTCACCTGCTCTGTGACCCTACCTTGGCAGAGGTGCTGGAGTGGATGATCTCCCTTCCAGCCCTGGCTGTCCTGTGGTTCTGTGGTGTGGTGTGAGTTGGTGGGTGCCAGAAATCAGTGATGGAAACCCACAGTGGCTCATGAGACAAGTATTGAGGGCAGACTGACCATTAGAGCTCAAGGCATACTCTCTTTTATCTTTCCACAGGAGGGGTGCAATAATAGCTGTAATCTCAGCTGACTACACTGTAGAAATTTAGACACAAGGACTGATCCTTTTCTGCCCTCTGCCTTGTTCCTTTAGTTTACAATTGAACTTTGTATATACTTGAAGCCTGAAACCCAGGTAGTTTGAGTTGTACTTTTTGTGAAGGATTTTTCTTTGCCTGTGTCAAAATATCCTGTTTATCCTTACCAGACACAGCATTGCATGAGCTTCCTTCTAATGAGTTCCATCCATCATATTTATATAAAACTTGGTCTTTTATAAACATGCCCCCCTTTTTTAAAAATCATTATTGTTGGTTTTTGCCCCAGTGGGAACACTCTGGGTTAAACAATTCCTCCTCAGAGTGTGATCTTCTGGGTCACTGGAGTGTGTTGTAGTAGAGCAGAGAGAGAAATTTGTAGTATGGGGACAAACACTAGCATTTCAGAAAAAATTACCCTTTGGGAGACCTGCAGAGCTGCAAGTGCTCTTTCATTCATACATTTGTTAAGCGTGGCACTAAAGGAAATTTCCACAGTCTTAGGAGTTTCTGGTAATCCATGGAATATTCAGGTACTGCATGCAGCCACCTCTATTGTAATGATACACATGGATGATCATTTAAAGAAAAGAGGAACTATGAATTGAGAGTGTCTGAAATGTTCATTCTGCATTTATGTTCACCTCCTGTATATGCTACCTACTTTTATGGAGCACTTGTTCTTACAGTATCCCTTTAAGACAGAGATATCCACATTATTGAGGGGAAAGTGGTGACTGGGAGGAGCATGAAGGCTTTTCATGAACAAGTGGTGGAAGTTGAACATTTGGGGGTACTTGGGAGGTTCCCTTAGGGGTTAGCAGTGTCTGCCTTGAGTGCTTCAGAGAAAAATTGCTAATAGGGATTAGTCATCTCTTTAACTTCACATACAGAGCTGTGTTGGCAAGGAGAATAAGAAAGTTCCCACTACTAAAAAGAAGGCGTTGCTATTAAATAAAAAATTTAGTGTTGATACATTTTCCTGGCAGAGGAGTGGCACAGTGTTCTAGCTTTTGGCTCTTCCCTGACGAAGCAGAATCAGGCAGGGAAGTACTGAACTCTGTCTTTACACTCCTGGGACACTCCATGGGAGTTCAGCTTTGAGAACTGAGCTGTTTCTTCTCTTACACTGCCTGTGGGCAGTTTTCTTGCATCATTCTCCTGTGAATAGATGCAAACCCGTGGTCTGGGCTGGCTCTGCTGTTACTGACCATACTGTGCAGTTACTAAACTCACTGTGAGTGAAAGAGGGGTGGCTGCAATCTCCCATGCAAGACTGGGAGGTGATTCTTTCAGGAAAGCCAGCCAGAAAGCCAAAGTCCAGTGTCAGGCTGATGTTTCTTGTTGGTTTTCCAATATAATCAGGATCCATGAAAAAAGAGCTAACTGGGAAATTCTGTTTTCATACTTTGTTCACCTGTGTAGGAACTCTTCTCATTATTTCTCATAAGAGAATCTTGTTCTTTCAGGAGCTTTACTTGTGATTTCTAGAGTCGGTTTTAATACTGAAATCAAGAAATTGACTCCTCAACACTTCGGTATTTTCTCTAGATTTTTGTTCCTTTCAGTTATAGCCAGTCTTGCCAGTGAGGAGTACTGCTTATACATGGGCAATGTGCTTTAGAAGTATTACAAACACTTCTGAACTACATGGTGAGACTCAAACACATGTCTTAAGATTTGGTAGGTAAGCAGAAACTGAAGATACTTCAGTATCTTCTTCCATGTAAGACAGCTGCTTCCAAAGTTTCACATTTTTGCAGTACATCTATTAAATTTTTTAATGTCATGTTTTGCCAATGTATTTTTACAATAACCTGTAGTGTAGTTTGATTTAATTTTACTGAAATTTGTAATTCAATTTATTTTTAAGTTATTTCTAGTTTAATTATTTCTGTCTTGGGAAAGGAAATGCTTTCTTCATAAATTTTAGTGTTCACTTTTGTAGCAATGTTCAGAAGGTAATAAATTGATTGAATGGATCAATGCAGTCATTGGTTCAGCTTTGGATTCACTACTCAGCTGTTACCTATTTAAATATTTAAGTTGACATGTTTGTTTTGAAGGGGTCAAGGTTCTTGTGTTACTTTTTTCTAAGTAATGAAAGAAATTTTTCTGTCAGACTAATTTAACATAACTGTGTTTTTTCTATTAAAATAGCTTATGAAGAATACTTGATTTTTCCTTTAAGACACTGTGTCAGCACAGTTGTTTATTTTTAGTGACTTAGTGTTTGTGCTATGTTCCTTCACTGAAATGTTTTTAGAGCAGACATGCCAATGAAAAATTGAGGGTCTTTGAAACTTCTCATTAGGAACCTTAAATGTGGTTAGTTAAGACAAATGTTTTATCTTTTGAACTAGAGTCCCTAATGCAGATTCTGCTTGTGAGGAGGGAGAGAAATAAGAGGATCCATAAATATCTTTGTTGTAAGATTTAATCCCATGTTGTGCTTATTTTAGTAGTGTCAGAATGTGCCCAGGGCTTTGGTTTGGGTTGAGTACAGTCTCTTTTATGGCAGGATGTGGGGTACCAGGGCTGTTACCTGGGGATGCTGAGTGTGTGAAGCTGAGGGAGCTGCTCTCTGCTGGGCACAGAAGCTGCATCCCAGGAATTCTTGGCCCGAGTGGAGCCTCTGGTGAGTCACTGCCAGTGCCAGCAGCAGAGAGGCACAGGAAGGTTATTGTGTGACAATTGGTGACAGCAGTGACTCACTGCTGCTAGGAGAGCGGTGCACAGAGATTTGGAGGGTTAAGTTCTTCCTCCAAGTAGATTATCAAGTTTTCCAGTAAGGCTATCAGTCTGTCTTCTGGGAAGATTAAGGTATGTAGTGTCTAGGCTCCATTGTGTCTAAGTGCTGTTCGTTATTATATCAGTAATGCACAGATTTGTTTCAAGGAAATTATTTGTGTTCTGGAAGACAATTCAGATAGAAACCTCTTATTTTCTTTAAAATAGGTACTAGAGGTTGTTACAAAGTTGTACCAGTCCTGTCCTACCTAGCACAACTTTTTCAGGATGCAGTTAAATATTCTGATTATCCATGTGGCAATACCTACCCCTTTTTTGGAGGGAAGAAACATCTCCATGGAGAAGCTGGTGACTACAGCAGGGCATATAGAGAAGTAAAACATTAGAAAATGGACATAAGCAGCAACTTTCAAGCTGAGAACACAATAAGAAATTTTGCTCTGACAGTTTCAATGGGAAATAAACCTGACTGGCAGCTGTAGGTAAGGGTGGATATTATGGAGGGAGTTCATTCCATTAACTGGCTCCTGTGAGTCAGAGTTGTCTGTGGGAATACTGGGCAGACCTGTGGGTGTGGAAGGGGAAAAATATAATATGCAGTAAACCAGTACTGAATTCTAAAAATCATAGACCAGATAAAATACATAATCAGTATTAATGCTATGTATTTGTTATTTGCTGCTTGATAGTTTCAAAGATTGAACACAAAACCAGCAAAGCCTAATGAAGGACAAGTGTGCTCTGAGAGGTGTTTCCTGTTTATCAGCTGGTAGAATTACCACCTCTCCATACAAATCTTGTGCTCAGACCTTTTAGACCAGGGGAATGGTAATGGTTTCTTGAAAGCTTTTATTCATTCATTATTTATTGCTCTCAATCCTTTTCTGCTGAAACAGTTGGATTCACTATTTATATTGTGGCTGTGTTTCAGGGTTGGTGGTGTATTATTCTGGTTATCCTAGCACATACATAAACTTGACAGTTGCTGTCCAAAGGATTTGAGGAAAGCAATGGTTAGAAAGTGATAGGATGGTGATTTTTGACTCAAAGAAATGCAATTGCATTATTTGCTTGGCTGTTCTCCAGAGCTTTTAAAAAAATTATTTTAATCTTGACCAAGGAAAGATGCAATTTTTAATGTTTTTAGTCTTCATTATATATTCTCCTCTGACAGTAGCTGAGGTTTGAGTTTATAAATCACTCATAAAAGGCATTCTTGAAAAAGGAAATCAAGTAGTGATTTCCTTTTTCAAGAATGCCTTTTTCCACCTATTCTATGTTAGATTTTAAATAATTTAATAACTAGCTGTTTTTTCCAACTGCTTTTACTTAAATTAAAACAGTTGAATTGCTGCTTCATTTTCTCAACTTCATTTCTTCATTTCTTGAACTGTTTGTGGTAGTTTAATCAAAAGGATTGGCTCTGTCCTTTTCTGGTAAAAATAACCAAATAATGGGGGTTTATTTTTAGCAGAGTATATTATGATACCAGTTGTCCTTTATTGAAGTTGTATATTAGGATTTTAGTGAGGTTTTCCACAGAAAAACAAAATCTGAATAAAAAAGTGAACAAATTACTGACTGTGACTACAAACCCCATTACCCAGCACTGCCAAGCCCAGCTCTAAACTCCTAAACCATGTCCCCAAATGCCACATCTACACATCTTGTAACTACATCTGGGATGGTGACCCACCTGCTGGCTTGGGGCAGCCCATTCTGATGTGTGACAACCCTTCCAGTGAAGAAATTTTTGTAATATCCACCCACAGGACTTGTTCTCAGACCCTTCATCATCTCACTGCTCCTCCCTGGACAGCACCATCTCTGTTTCCTGTGTGACCATTCTCAGCTGCTTCATCATGTGGTTTCCAGCACATCAGGGACCTGCATCTTTGCTCCTGTGTGATCTCCATCCCATCCCTGCACTGACAGCAGACAGAGCCTCACCAGTGCTACCCCTGGCTCATTTCTAGTGAGCTGCTTTGTTTTCCCTTCCCCCTTCCAATGTGGCTGAGAGCTCTCAATGAGCCCTGCTGGCTCCTGTGCAGAGATCCTGTTTCCCCTTTGAGACAGGTGTACCCTGGCTCTTGCCAGCAGGCCTGCTGTCATGTAAACTGATCTATAATTAAAAAAGGCAAAATCCTGCCAGTGACAGCAGGCTCGCAGCCAGGTATTGATCTGCTGGCTCTTCCTGTTTCTTCCTCCTCATTCCCTGAAAATGAAAGGAGAAAGAAGAACACTTCATGTGCTCCTTATCCTTTAACCAGTCCTGAATCTCTACAGCAAAAGTATCTCAAAAAAGCCTTGCCAAGAGAGTGTTTTAATGATGAGTAAAACATATGTTAATGTTAGGTGAAATCTAAAAGGAGTGCAGGGATTATGAAATCCAGGATTGAGCAGTGGTTTCTTAGCAATGCATTCAGGGTTTCTGTGTTAATTAGGTGTATGAATTTTCTGTCTAGTAAACCTAATCTAGGCATCCATTTGAGTGATTAAAAAAAAGAGCTAACCTCTGCTTTTAATTAACATATGGGTTTATTTCTCTGGGAAGACACAGCAAGGTGTTCTGAAATGTGCCTTAAGTTTAGCATTTAAGTAAGAACCACCATTGTTCCTTTGGCCTTGCATTGAGATGGATGAAGAAGAGAGAGTCCCTTCCCTAATTCTTTCTAGGTTCCAGAAAATACCCAAGAGTTGAGTAGAATTTGGGTCTTCAGAGCCAGCTTGTTGTGTTGGCCTGAAATGAAATGTCTAACACTAGACAAGTGAGTGTTCCAGATTTTCAATGTTACAAGCCCTTTTCAATTTTTATTTTTAGTTCTGAATTACCAGACTCTTACAAACATCTCTGAGATGACTGTGTTCAGACAAGTTCTTGCTATGGTTGGTGGATTGATGCCTTGAACTCAACACAAGGAATTGCATTCTCCTTTCTGTCTTCACAGTTGTTCATACAGATCTATCAGCAGATTTAGATATTTCTCTGAACAGTGTTTAAATGCAGAGCACTTGGTTACAAGATGGCCTGCACAAAGAACCAAAAAAGACACTACTGCCCAGCATTTCTATTCATTATTGCAGGTCTTTATTATCTATTATCTATCTCTGTTATTGCAGATCTTGAACATTTATGTATTCTCTGCCTGGTCTATAAAGAAGCAAGAGTTCAGTCATTGCTCTGCAAGAAGCCTGACAGCATGACAAACTGCTTGAATGGCCATGTAGTACTAATTCATGAGTAAGCAGCTTCTGAAAAGATTTATTAAGAGCCAGTATTTGTTCATGAGAGATTTACCCTAAATGATTTTATCTACACTGTCTGTACCAACTGTCCATTTTGATTCATGGGCAAGGCAAGAATATTCAGTGTTGGGTAGTTTTATATTTATTGCCATCAAGTCAGATCTCCTTTATGTTCTTCTCTATTCCCTAAATTCCTGGAATGATGTGCAAGGTTAGACAGGACAGTACTAAAGCTTTTCAATGACAAAAGTTGTTCTAGCTGTGTCAGTCCTGTTGTAGGTACTCATTT
The DNA here is from genome assembly GCA_020466415.1 of Ammodramus savannarum pratensis. Taxonomy (NCBI): domain Eukaryota; kingdom Metazoa; phylum Chordata; class Aves; order Passeriformes; family Passerellidae; genus Ammodramus; species Ammodramus savannarum. The sequence continues at coordinate 10,875,219 of JAHXMQ010000028.1, read as the reverse complement.
TAGCTTGTCTAGCTCACATTGTGAACAGATGGATTTCTGATGCCTACTAGGAGTTCAGCTTACTGCACCTGATGTCTTCAGTGGTGGGTGACTGAGCACTGCTGCCAGAGGGAATTGCCTCCTGCTCTGGGAATCCTTGTACCTAGCAGGAACATGTCTGTGGCAAAGAATCATTCTCCTGAATGGAAAAACTTTTCTGTTGGGCATTTTCCATCACATTCTAGCATCTAGTAAAGATCTTAATAATGAAAATCCTGGAATTTGTACTTGCAAAGCTGCATCCATCACTGCATCTACCAGAAATTTGAATGCTTTCTGTTGAGGTGGGTTGTGCTAGGCCTTCCCATTTCCAGAGCTACTCATGTTCTTAATGCTTATCTATTAAAGCTGCTTAGCCTCCTAAAAGTCACACAAAGCTCCTTTAGAACTCAGCGTAATGTGCTGTGTTCTGCTTTGCTGTCAGAGGTGCTGCTGTCATTTCAACATGAGGGTAAGTGCCAGAACATTTTGATCAGAGGGTTTTTTTACATGTTCTTTCACAGGGACAGTGATTGCTGCAGCCATATTCTAAATTTATCCTGAAATTCTAGTAATTCATTTGAGCTGCCTGTCTTCCCAGAATGGTACTTGGTGCGACTTGACATATCCAGAAAAAAAGATTTTCAAATCTGTTCCTTTGTGAGTGTAGCCAGCAGTTCATGGCAGAGGGCTAAAATACCATGTATCATGTCAAAAGCCACAGGTTTAGTTGAGTTTTATCCACGATTGTTGCTTCTGTAAATTTTGTTGGAAGAGATTCCTATCTTCTTCCTCCTTACATTTCAAAGAAAATGAAAAGAAGTTGCAGAGATGGAAGGAATGCATATCTTCTGCCTGGCTACAACTTGTCTTAATTGTGACAACTTCAAACTGTTATCTTGCAAAATACTGTTAAAATAATTGCTGTCATTGTATTTGGCTGTAGTGCATTGATAACTTGGAAAAGGCCCATAGTTTTTACTTCAAGAAGGGACAGTGAATGAATTTACTTTGCTTTTGTTCTGTTTTTTTTTTTTTTTGTTTGTTTTCCTGTGTGTAGCAGTGCACATTCTGCAGCCCTCTGCAGTAGCTGATGATATACCTGGGTACTGCTCTTGTTTGAGCAATCATTTTAGACCTTTTGGAGTTTTGACTGAGTAGGCAGGTTTGCAGTTGTTCCTTATAGTGGCTTAAAACAAGAAAACCATGTGCAAACACTTTCCAGGAAACTTGGTTTGCTGTCCCTGAAGAATTGATGACAAAACAAATGTGAGAAGATGCAGCAGTTCAAATTCTGAGTAGGATTGATAGCAGTTGGGGAAGGCACATTGGAGAGGCTGTGAACAAGGAGAACAAGAGGCATGGTCATGGCATAGTAAAATTGGTTCCATCTTGTAGTGAAACAGGGGGATGAGTTGTGGGAGAATACAGGACCTCTGCACTATAATCATCTCCCTAAGAGCTTTGGCCTTGCAATGTTGCCATCTAATCCTCTCAAGGAAAATTGCAAGAAAGGTGGCAAAGCCTCATAGCACCCATGGGCAATGCAGCTGTTTTGGCTGGGTTCTCTCTGTCTTGGTTGAACATTGGGCAGAGACTCCACTGGCAAGAACTTTCCATGTGTCTCAGTACAGCCACATGTTGTTTATGAGATCCTGAATATCAGGTGCTCTCTTGCTTCAAGTCCTGTGTGCAGTATTCTCACATTTATGGCCATATCTGGTCATCTGAACTCTTCCCTTCTCAAGAAAACGCATTGAAGTAGCCAGCAAACAAACCATCAGTAAATTTCAGTGTTTGCAGATTGCTAGTGAGCTGCTGTCCAGGTTTGATAGTTCAGTCTGGTGGGGCTTACAAATACTTTATTTTTGCTGAGAACTCAATTTCTGGAGGCACAGTGTGGAAAGAAACTTCCTGCTGTAGTCACCACTCCACAGTCTCTGAGCATTGGGTGGCTCAGGTCTCCCACTGTTGCTTGCAGGTGAAGGGCACATTCCAAATTGACAGGAAGAACGAGATATTGTATTGCTGTGGGCAAGCAGAAGTTCAAAATTTTCTGTTTTACATTGAAACTAGTTATTTTAAATATTCAGTCCTAAGTCAAACTATTATTTGAAATATAGCAATCTTGAACTGCTCAACAAGCTTTAAAGATCCAGCCTACTCCCAGCTTTATATTCTTAAATCAGAGGTAGTTGGCCTATGTGTGCAAATGCAGTTAATCAAGGTATTTTGGTCAAAATATCTTTGTGTGACACATGGATATGTGCACTGAGATTTATACTGTTACCTCTCCAAACCAACTAGTGTAGAAGGTGGTTTAAATCTGGGTGAGATGGGTGAGGTGGGTAATCAGCAGCTTTCTTGTGCATTGATTTTTCTTATAGTGCTCTCTGACTAGAAATCAGCAACTATTTTTCCTTTTTAGAGCATGTTGTTGATGTATGCTGCTATGTGGGAAAGTACTGAACACAAAATCAAAGGTTGTGTAGCAGAGCACCTTTTATCTTGGATTGATTCCTTGCATCAGCTAATGGAGAGATGGATTTGCTGACCTCCCTAATTGAGGTGACTAATAATACATTTGTGCAGAAAAGCTCCTAATCTATTAACAAATGAGTCATCTTTCATATAGATGCTATTAATTTGAAAATATTAGACTTTCATACATATGTAAATGTTAAAATTCTCTTTCCCATAAGTGCCATAATAATTTATAATTACTTTCATGGGGTGAGAGGTTCAGAGAAGCTGAATTTGGCACTTTAGCACCTATTTCACAGATGCAATTTAGAAGTAATCTGTACTCTGGGTGAAATTGGGTGTGTTTTAGACACATGCAAAATGGGATAAGATTGAACTCCTTAAGTTCTGTCATGGCTGGCCTGAATATAGATAGTTTGATGTTTAGGTATTGGCTTTTTATTTTTTTTTAATCAGAAACCTCATGCACAAAGAACCATTTTATCAACATTGTGACAAAAGAAACTTATGTTTGCCAGATAGGGGAGACAGAATCTGCAAAAAGTTATCTTATTGCAGTGTATGAAACTGCAAATATGCTGTTTTTTAGCAGCATAAGAATAAAAAAATCAAAGCTCACATTTGTAAATAAATAAAACATGGTGTTTAAGTAATGTAATACTAACCCAATTTGGACAGCCTGGTGGGAAACAGAGGTTAAAGTCAGTATGTAAATTGTTGATTCAGTGAGAAATTCCAAACATTTGCCCTGATCCCAAAATGCTTATTCTCAAGAAAGATGAGGGGCACTTAAAAGGAATCCAGTTTCTTAGTTCCAGGATCATAGCATGCTGACATTCAAAGGGTGTGAAATGTAGATTCTTGGAAGATTTGCATGAGCAAAAGCTTTTGAAGCACAGTAAACTACTGATGTAGAAGTACCTACCTTGGAAATGTAAACACGGAGTAGCTGGGGCTTACTGATATGACTTCAAAAATAATTTCCCTTTGAATTCTAGTTGCCTACTAGACCATTTCTGGTGTCTGACAGAGACCTCAAATTCCCTTAGGAAGTCAGAGAACTGTCAGAATTATATTCATTGATAAATATGTGCTTTTTAGGTTTTTAACAGATTTGCCTATGCCTAATCAGAATTTTGGTTCTTACCACACAGGTGTGTGTGCAAATTTCTTTAGAATATTTAGAATGTGCACAAAATTATTTTTAGAATAAGTCTTGTTTTTATTGTGCATGAGTTACTTTATAGAAACTGCCCACATCTATACTTTGACCATAGAAAGAGCCTACCTTTATCCTTGGTAAGCTTCTTCATGTTTACAGATAAAATCTTGCATGTGGACATTTAGCAGAGAGCTGTGTACTGCACTTACTCTGTTTTACCTTTTCATGGATGTACCTGTGCTGTGTTTGAGCTGCTTGCATTGCTGTTTCTGATTTGCTTCCTTTAGGACTCTAAATTCATTCCTGCAGGCTTGTTTGGGGTTTGTTGGGGCTTTTTTGGTACAAACAGGAGTAAAGGAATTAGGCTGCTGCACGCTGCCCCCTTAAATGGGTCATTTTGTGTGAGTCTAGTTCAGCTGACAAATGTATTACTGACAACTTAAACTCTTTATCTGTCTCACTTTTTTACCGTCTTGCCCTTCTGCTGTCTCAGAGATAATGCAACATAAGGTTGTCTTTAAATACAGGTCCCTTTGTTTGACTCTCACAAATGAAATCCTATTAAAATCATAGCAGCATTTTGTACCTAGGCTTAACACTATAAAAATCACCCACTCATTTCCATTTAAATTGGGTTCTGAAGCCTCTGATCCATCTTAGAGGGAATATGTAGCATTTCTGGAATCAGCAAGTTGTGTTTGTTCACAGCCCTGCTGGACACCTGACATTAGCCCTTTTCCCAATGTCTTTGCGTGGGCTGCAGCTGAATGTCAGCAGGGACTCCCTCAGACAGCCAGGCCTTTGCTTCTGCAGGGCATTCAGCAGAATCCATTTCCCAGAAATGCTGCCAGAACTTTAACTCTTTGAGCATGGGAGGCTGTGATTTCACACAGTGACCAAATCCTCTCCTCTACCATTTTCCATGTGGTCTCTTTTGAGCTGAGTGTGGTTCATCCTCTTACAAATGTTTGAAATGCTTTTGTTTTAAGAAACATGAGAGTTATTGCCATAATGCAAAAATTCGTGCATGTGGGTTTGCTGGCAAGAAAAACAGTTTTTTTCATTTACATACTCATTTTTGGTGATGTACATTTGATGAACAGACCTTACAGAATTTTCCTTCTGAAATAAAATATATCATAATTATGGTATCTTTCCTTTCTAGAGAAATAGTATTTTACTCATGGTGAACTAAAAACAAAAGTAAGGCAGTGTTTATAGGTACTACAAGTACATTTCAGACCTGCAATGCCTTTTGTAGCTAAAAGCTTGTATACCTTGTCTTTCTTTGCCAGAAGTAAAAATAATTGGCTTAAGGACCGAGTAGCTGTCAACTGGCATCTTCCAAAATTTAGTTTTTGTTTCATTAACGAATTACATTTGTCTGTTTTAAAAAAATTTGTGTTTTTTTATTCCTGGGTTGGTTCCTGAAAAAGAAATACAGAACTATGTGATATATAATAAAAAAAGGAAACGTGGTGTTGTGGTTTAACCACAGCCAGCAATTAACTACCACACAGACACTCATCTTTCCCTGGTGGGTAAAAGTGGGACAGCTTGTGGGTTGAGATAAAGACAGTTTATTAGGCAGAGCATGAGGAATTCATTTCCTAGTTCCCATCATCAGGCAGGTGTCCAGCCCTTTCCAGGAAAGCAGGGCTCCATCCTGAAGTGGTGGTGACTTGGGCTGTCAGGTGCCATAAATCCAGTATCCCATGCTCCTCTTCCTCACCCCAGCTTGTACTGCTGAGCACAGCATCACCTGCTCTGGGGTGTCCCTTGGGTGGGTTGGGATCTGCTCTCCTGGCTTTAATGCCCCCCAAATCCCTGAGCTCCCCCAGCCCATTCAGTGGCAGGGTGGGGTGAGAGGCAGGAAAGGCCTTGACTCTGAGCAAGCCCTGCTCTGCAATAACTAAAATATCCCAGAGTTATCAACACTGTTTTCAGCACAAATCCAAAACACAGCCCCATACCAGCTACTAGCAAGAGAAATAACTCTGCCCCAGCCAAAAGCAGCACACCTGTGCTGTGTGTGTTCAGGCATGTAGTGTTTCCTACATGAAGAGCAGCCTGATGGCTGAGCAGATTGGCAGAAAACTGCCAAATACATGTGTAGCAAAAAGTACAGGATGCACTGAATGTACTGGCTTTGTGGGTTAACAGTAGAAGTGACCAAGAAGTTTTCAATATCCTATGTTTCAGTAATATTTTTATAAGAAGCTTTTATTAAATCTGCTGATTTCAGCAAAACTCTTGTTAGGGTGTTTGGTTTTTTCTTCTTGTGGAGTGGAATTTCTGATTAAGAATTTGGTAAGAGTGGGATGAGATTAGCCTAAGCAGGAAATAGAGTGTGAGAGTTGCTAAGGGGTCTCTTGGCTAATTTGAGCAAAGGCCCTGACACTCTTCCCTTTATGACACAGACATGTGGGGAATGCAAGCTTGAATTTTGAAGTCAGTCAATATTTGTACAAAGCAGAAACTGTCTCAGTCCTTTCTGTAAGAATAACTTGTTAGAGATTCATCCAAGAACATCTTTATTGCTTCCTGACTGGAGCCTCCTTTGAGTCATATGAAGATGAGTAAGAGCTTGAACCTCTCTCTTCCAGGTGGAAGCTTTCACACCACTAAATATTTTAGTAGGACCTCTCTTTTTCTCCCTGTCCTCATCGCTACCCTACATTCATTTGCTCATGATTGAGTCTTCAATGCTCTCCCAGTGTCAGAGAAATTTTTTTTAAGTGTTTGAGTTTTGGAGAATGTAACAATAGTTCCCCACCTCATTGTGACACATTTCTGTGACACTGTCACATAATTGCATGTTATGTTTTTCCCTTGTCTCTGGGAAAGAGTACATTCTGTTTCTTTTTTGCTGATTTTTTCAGGCTTCTCTTGAATGTAATGTATTTTTTCTTGGTGTTCAAAAATGAAAGGCATTTTCTTGGTTTAACCTACTTAGAATTTAAATAGAGGAGATTAAGATGAACTTAACTATGGAAGTGTTTGGTGACTAGGTGCCTTGCAGAACCCAGAAGTGTAATTTAGGCATTTAGACTTCTTGAATAAAATATGGGATAAGTTGTATGTCTGATTACAGTAGCTACACAGACAGTATCTGCAGTATGAATAATCTAAATCAGGCATCCAAACCCAAATGAACAAATGCATATTGGAATATTAAACTCTGTAGCTTGGTAGGTCAAGCTCTGTCTTGCGAAGATGAGTTTGGAAATCCTTTTTTTTAAAAGCATATCACAATTTAATCCTTTCTTTCAAAATCATGGTAGTAGCAGTGGCTGCCTCCTTTTGATCTAAAATGTAGGGTTAGAATACAGGTCTTGGCTGTAAAATATGAATGAAATTTCTTTTTCTGACTGAAAAAGTTGAAATGCATATCCCCCATTTCCTTTGGAGTGATGAGAGGATAAACATTTAGGTTAGTTGGAGGTATTGCTATTCAGGTCTTTCTGTTCTTATGTGTTCTACCAATTAGAATAAGAAGCTGTGCTCCCTTTAATACTTCATGTCAGGCCTACTGAATCTTTAAATATTTTATGCAAAAAAGAAAAGCTTCAACAGAGAGAGATGAAAGGAGCTGCCTGCAGCTCTCACCAGTACAGCTGTAGGTGCAGTCCTGACACTGATTACCCTGAGGCTGCAGCAGCAGGACAGCTTTGGGAGCCAAACACCAGGAACTTCTCCATCATGGGCTGTACCCACACTGTGGGCTGGAAGCTCACCAATCTGCCAGGGTGTGGGAAAGGTGAATTCGAGTCCTGGTAGCTGGAGGCAAAGATTGAATCGTGTTCTGCTACTTAGAGATGTAAATTTTGGTCTACTGGATAAAAGTCAAACTCTCTCTGGTTGGTAAATTGACCCATGGAAGTAATATAGGCAGAGGAACACCTGGTGCAAGAGGTTATGTGTGCACCATGTCCTTTTAGGACTTCTGTTTGAGATCATCCTCAAGGTGCTTAGCTCTGTTAAGAGAAAAATTTCTTTGACTTAACCATAACTCAAGAACTTTGCTCAAGAAAATACCTTTGTGATTTTTACTTGTAGTTATAATTTCTTGTGAGGCTTAAAGACTAGTTTTCATTACTTGAAAAACCAGGGAATCCTCAAGATTTGAGAGAAGAGCAATAAATTTCAAGCAAACTACAGGTTCACAATAATTGCTTTGACTTTAATTACATTGCCTGCATTAAACTGTTTCACAAAAGCACGATTGTTACTTAATAGAGTATGACATAAAGAAGCTCAGTGCTATTAAAAGTATTTTTACATGTTTATTTCTAGATAAGACTATTTCAACAGTATTTTTCAATTTTCTTGAGATCTTTAGTCAGGTCTTAAAAATCAATTATCAGTGACTAGTGTTGCATGAACTTGTGAAATATTTCGCCTTTCTAGGATAGCTGCTGATATAAAAGTGAAGTCTAAAAAATGGATGAGATGCTCGTAAAGCTTGCCTGCACATTCAGGAGGAAAATTGTTTTCTTTGAAATTATATAGAAGACAAGAAATTTTAACTGAAGTAGTAATTTAGTTATGATACCAGCTAGTAAAGAATATTGTTTTATTATTCTGAGAATCATAAAAAAAATTTGGAAAGCAGAGAAAAGAACCCATTTTGCATGTTGGAAAAGAGTGGGTGTCAGAAGCACAGAATAATTTTCTGTAGTGTGCATTCCAGATACCTTTAATAATCAAGTTTGTTCTAGACTGAGCAGCAGTTCAGAGAACAGTGGGAGTTATTCCTAAGCTCAGCTCTAACTTTTCTGCTAACTCCACCTCCTAATTTTTCCTGGGAAACTGAATCACAGGCAAGTGCTGACCAATTGTCAGGTATTCCAAACTGCCTTGTCTTTATTTCACAGACTGATGGACATCAGTAAATCCTGTTTGTCACTGGTATTAAATTTATTTTTCCACATCATGTATTTGAATCATGCAATAGATTTTGGTTCAGTGACCCAAAAGTTCCAGGGAGGCATTTCCATGTTTAGGGGAAATAATTTCTGTGGGTCCAAGACGCAATTTTTGTCTGTGTAACCTGAAATGACATTTCACAGCAGATCAGATGGTAGAAATGTAAGAATTTGGTTGGGTGATTTAGGCCATTGATATTTATAAATAACCCAAGTTTGGTTCCGAGACAGCGTTGAGTAGAGGAAATAATTTCATTGAATCGATGATGTGGTTGTTCAGAAGAAGCTCTTTCCTTGCCTGGGAGAAAGGAAATGCTGAAGTGGCAGAGTGTGGAGAGCCAGGTGGAAGCATGTGGGGATTTGTTTGTTAGCTGGAGGAACAACACACAGCTGGGCTGTGGATAAGAAGGGCTTCTCAAATACAAATGGAATTAACTCGTGTATGGAATTGTGAAGTTACATCTAGTGAGGTTACTGTTTCATTGTAACAAAAATTGAGGACATTTTCTCACTACTGCTGTTGTAGTCCTGCTGACTTTATTGGTGGGGTACAGGTACAGAGGAGGGAAATATTTTAATGAGTGCAGCAAGTTTTCTCTTGCAGCTCAACCAACTTGCATTAATTGAACAGATGTAGTGGTTTTGATTGCCTACCTGTAGTGCCTCAGTTTCAAGGCTTGGACATGGTTCTGGCATTCTCACTTTGTCATTTCTCCAAACCACAGTCAATAGCTGAAAGTTGAGATCTTTAATTAAAAAGAAAGTGATTTCTGAAAACATTTTCTGGTCCATGTTTATTCCCTTCAGATATATTTTCATCTCTTACTTGGAAATAAATCTGAGCAGCCACCAATATATAAACACAATGCACCTTTTAAACAGAGTAATGACTTGTTCTCTCACCTAATATACCTGTGCTATGTTGTCACACAGATTCTATAACCTGAAGGGTATTTGTAGATTAACCCAATTACTAACTTCCAGATATTGTGTTATTGAAGTAGAAGAAAAAGCAATTTACGGCATCTCAAACCAAGCACAGAGCTTTGCATTTAAGCTGATTTCAGTTTATGCTGATGCTGTAAAGGATGTTTCCATTTTCTTCTCTGCCAGCTCCTTGGCAGCACCTGCCACCCCTGCCTTGCACCAGAATCAGCACTGATGTAGCCACACTGGCAACTCAGTTGGAGATGTGGCAGCCAAGACATTTTGTTTGGTGTTTGCTGGGGCTGATTTTCAGCCATCAGCTGAAGTTTTGATCCTGTTATCAGTTGTCAGTGCCAGCCACCTAAGGAAGGACAAATAGCAAGACTGTTTCCTTTAGTGGCCTTAGGTGAGCTGACAGCAATTTTGGTTGTGAAAATGCTGTTCTTAGGCCAGAGCACAAATGGAGGGAAAGCACTTGTCTAAAATACTGACTTCTGCAAAGAAAATGGGTTTGGACTGCCTTTATGCACCATTCTGTACAACCAAACTAAACCTTTGTGTTTCTAAAACAGATTAAAGCTAAGTAACTCTGCTGTAAATGCTATCTGCTGTCTTTTCATAGAATCACAGTGTGCTTGAGGTTGGTGGGATGTCAGCTGGTCCAATCCCTCTGCTCAGGCAAGGCCACTTAGAGCCTGTTGCCCAGGGCCCTGTCCAGACAGCTTTTTAACATCTTCAAGGCATTTCACATGAGAATTGTGATAAACATATTCTTGGAGTAATGCTTAAACCCAAATCAAAGTTTCTCCTTTTACAAATACTTGAGTAAAATGAAGAACTTGGATTTATAGAAAGCATGAATTTTGCACCATTTTAGACCTCACCACTGTGTGTCTGCATCAAGTTTGATCATAGAATATAACTTATTCTAGTACTTTAGCCTAGTGAATACTGGAAATAGCTGTATTGCAGACACTGGTTTTTGTAATAGAAATGTGGACCCCAGGGATCAGTGCATCCGACTTATTCACACTCAGACTAAATTGTAAGCATGTCTGCCTCACTTAAGGGAGATGTATCACTCAGTGTGCATCTCATTTCTGGTAATCAAATCTTTGTGCAGTGTTTGTACTTCTCTCTTATTGGCTTGATACTTCTGTCTTGCTGAGAAGAAAAATATATTTATTGAAATATAAACGAAGACACTTGTGGGCAAATTGTGCTTCTCCTGTATTGTCCCATTACATTAACCCACTGTATGCAGTCAGTGAGACAGGATTTACTGCTGATCATTTGATTGATTTCATATTCCTGTTTGTGAGGTGGTAACTTCTTTTCTGTGCCAAGATCCTCATGCATTACATTTTGTGGCCCTTTTCCCTATGCAGCATTTATCCAGTTGTCTATTGTTGTGTTTCTTCATTACAAGCTGAAGTTTCTTCTCTGAGTCAAATTGGGATATCTGTGCTAAGTGTAGAGTTACTGCTGAAGAGCTTGGGAGCCTTCACAGGTGATTAGGTTTTGTGGGTGATATGTAAATTCTAATAGCACTGTGCCCCTCTGCTTTGCCAAGACAGTAATTCTCTAGTAGTTCTGGGTCTTCCTCTACATAATTGTTCCATAGGGGAGGTGAACATTTGGAAGGATAATGACATAAGTTGCTGAAAGCTGCTGACATTTTCCTGTTTGAAACAGTCACTCTCTCAAGTTCATACAAGTGGAAGAGTCACTCAAGCAAGAGTCTTCTAAGCAACCTCTACCAGGCATAGAAGGAGGAGCTTGAACTTTCTATAGTATAACCCAGTTCCACCTCAATTCTGCTTTAAAAAACTCATTGTGGGTCTCTTGCCATGGTGATTTCCTCTTGGCTGGTGGCTCAGGGGGTTCTGATGTGGCTCTGTTTTCTTTCTTTCTCCAGTGGAGGGAATCCTCTGATTTCATTTGTTTGTTCTTTCAGCATATGCAGATGACTATCCAGGCTCTCCAGGATGAGCTGAGGATCCAGAGGGACCTGAACCAGTTGTTCCAGCAGGACAGCAGCAGCAGAACCAGCGAGCCCTTGGTGGCAGAGCTGACAGAGGAGAACTTCCAGCGGCTGCACGCGGAGCACGAGCGCCAGGCCAAGGAGCTGTTCCTGCTAAGGAAAACCTTGGAGGAGATGGAACTGCGTATTGAGACACAGAAACAGACCTTGAATGCACGTGATGAGTCCATCAAAAAGCTGCTGGAGATGCTGCAGAGTAAAGGTCTGTCAGCAAAAGCCACTGAGGAGGACCACGAGCGGACACGACGGTTGGCTGAGGCGGAGATGCACGTGCACCACTTGGAAAGCCTTCTTGAACAGAAGGAAAAGGAAAACAACATGCTGAGAGAGGTGAGTGATCAAACTCATCTCCCATCTTAAACTCCTCCCGTTCTCCTATCCATTTCATAGTTGTAAGGAAAGAATCTTCCATCCTCTCTATAAGCTGTATTTTACATTAGATTCGATTTGTGCACGTTTTAAAATTTCTTTATGGCTTCCTTGCACGTACCTTTTGGGGTTTTGTGCTGTGGGCCCCACTCTCTCTGTAAGCTCCATAGGAAACTCTGGAGGTGAATTGTCCTAAGCCTGTGAAATGAATTATGAATTCTTCTGTTCTATTGTTAGGGAGAAAGTAGCTACCTGTATTTAGGTGAGAGCAGAGAGAGAAATCTTTGCTAGAGTAATGGATGATTGCTCAACAGTTTCCATGGAAACAGTCATCTTGCTGTGAAGGGTATTTGATAAAACTATTAGCTGCCCTGGATGCACAACCAAAAAAGAGATTTCTTAAAGGGACACTGCACACATAGTAACGCCTTCTCACCATCCTTCTGAAAACAGACAAGCTGTTGTTATGTCTGTATTGTACCTTAAAAGAGTGTAGTGGCAGACCTTCTTCACTAATAATTTAAAACTAATTATAACAAAATATAGTCTGTATGGAATACAAATATTTTAGTAAAACAAAGGAAAATAAATGAAAGAAAATGAGTTATTGTGTAGCCAGTATTGTTACTTTTTTTGATATTTTTAAATGCATTTTCCTGTTGTTGACCAGCCTCCTAAAGTAGTCGAATATTAACTTCTAAAAGGCTGGTAATTCAGCATGGATTGTGTAGATGCACAGACAAATATGGGTATACATGGATTCACTAGAGCTAAGATTCTGTGTAAAGATTATTTTACATCTGTCGACTGAAGGCATGAATTGAAAGCTATCCATGTCTACCATGTGTATGAATCTAATGACCTGGTCTGCACATTGGTATCTATCTCATGGTTCAGCTTTTTTTGGGAAGCTCTGTGGGTATACAGGATTTAAGGCCCTTCTTTAAGAAGTCAAGAAAGCAAGGCCTGGAAGAGTTTTTTGAGATGAGTGTATGCAGCACATAAATACCTCTTAATACCTCTTGTTCATATGTTTCCAGGGCCTGACCCATAGTGCTTGTGCTCTTGCAAGCATTTATATAAGAAAGCTGGAGCCCATTGCATTTCTGAGCCAGATTTAGGCCAGATTTATTTTTTTAGAGCAGTAATCTCTTGAGTGTCTGGAGTGAAGATAATATGATTCCAGAGTTTCTGCACTACAGTTTTTCCTTTATTTAGCAACCAATGATAATTCTGTTCCAATTCTTGTAACTATTTCAGGAAGAGCCTCAAATGGCTTCCATTTGTTTCTGCTCTAAGTCCAGCAACATAAATGAAAAGCTGGCAGGAGCTGTGCAATTTTTGAGGAATGTGGCTGCGTTCATTCCTGCTGCAGATGAGTAGATGTTGCAGGATAAGAATTCTTGTTCCATTCATACATATTTGGAAATCATCAGTCATTTAAATGCTAGTCTTTATGGTAAAAGACTTCCTAGAGGAGGTGGAGATGACCTACTGACTTGAAAGGGCAAATGTGATTTATCAAATGTTGTAAAATTAATTACTCCTTGCTCCTTGCCTGGCCCTGATTCATTGAGAAGTATAAGCTGGGTATAATGTAATTTGTAGCTCAAACTATGGATGTGATGTGGGATCCAGCTGTGAAGCTGAGCACCCTTGTAGCCTCAGAATTGTGGTGCCATTTTATCTCCTTGTGGAACAAGGGGACAACAGGAATGGTTCTGTTTGTACCTGTGTGTTCTCCTTGAGCTCTGGGCAAGGCTGAGCTAAGTGACCTCAGACTTACCTGCATCAAACTCAGGTCTCATGCCTGGGGCTCTGGCAGGCTGGAGGAAATCAGAGGAACTTGCAGCTGACTGCCTGAGCACCCAGATGTTCTGCAGGATGTGGTTCACAGCTGCTGTCCATGTTTTGCATGTAGAAATTGTCTCTCTTAGGTGTGTTACCTGCTAGGTGTGTCTGCATCACCCTCCTCAGCTGACCTTCTGTTATGTCCATCTGTATTTCCATAGCTGTAGGTTATTTTAGCCCTTTGCTACCCCAGATACTAATTTTTGAGCTGCTTTGAAGCAATGAATCTACTTTCTTGATGGTTCTATATCTAGCATTCCCAGTATCTGGAAAGGCATGCTAAACTCTTCTTTAAATACTCCTGTTAAAGGAAGCTTTAGTATCTCAAAGGGATTCTTAAGAGTGTGGAAAGTCAGTTTATATTTCATTTCCTAACAGACTAGAAAATTTTAATAGCAGTCTTGACCATCTTAGCAAAAGAAGTTCTGAGAAATTATATTGTGGAAATTATATTAAAGATCTGCATTTTGAAGCAAAAAGGTATCCCTCATTTTCCAACTTCAAAACCTACATGTAATTCAAAGTGTGATGTTGAGACTCAAGATCATCAGACAGTTTTTTGGGCAGGCACTGCAGTTGCAGTGGCCAGCAGTATGACCTTGAAAATTAAACCTTGAGAATTAATTGATTTCTTCAGCTTTTGCTATTAACAATAATAGCAAAAAGATTGAATTTCCTAAGGAGAATAAATTCTAGGAGAGGTCAAAGTTATGGTTCTGATAAGATTATAACTGTGTGCCACTCAGCATTTTAAGTTGCTATATCCATTCTGAGTTATCCCTTTTTCTAGTTTGAAAAATCCAGTGCTGCTTAATTGTTCCTCATATAAAAGACATCAGATATTTTTGATCACCTCCCAGGGCACTGTCTCAGTCTCCCAAATCCAGATTATGAAATGGATTCTCCAGCAGCTGCTGAGAGGTATCTCCATAAGCAATTTGACTCTCTTGGGCTTTTCCCAATTGCCCTGACTTCTGAGGATCTCAAGAAATTATTCATTTAAGTCCATGGGAAAGTTATTATATCCAGCATAGGATGTATTCAGCAACTGATACAGAGAACATTCTCTCATTAACACAAATAATTAAATATCTCATTGAGCATCAGAATGCCCCGACTTCAGCAGATAGCAGTGTGGCTGCATCACATTCCTCTACCCTGGAAAACAAGCTAAAGCCTCATAGCTTATTAAAAGATAGCTGCTATTTTGAATACCTCTTCTTCAGTCTTTGTGACAATTATTGTTGTTGGTATTCTAGACTTAACTTTCAAAAACAAAATGATTTTCATACCAGGAAGAAATACTTGATGAAATCCAGCAGCTGGACTACAGCTTCCAGAATAGCTCCCAAGCTGCCTCTGTGTTCCAGACTTGCCTGTTGCAGAATTATCAGTGCTGGTCCATAGCTCCAAAGATAACCAAGCTTGCTGTGCTCTTTTTGACAGCCCCCCTGCTCCTCACTCCCCAAAGTGCTAAATGCACTGATTAGAAATGGATTTTTCTCAGTTACACAAATAAATAGCCCAGATATCAGAGCAGAATATGGTGTGAGTGCATCCACACCTGGTGTTCCAAACACTTGGAGTACTATGGGCAGACTCAGATTTGTAAGGATAGTCCAACAAGGACTGTAAGTATAGATGGCTGACTACAACCATTTATTTGGAAACAGAAAGAAGGCTGTTTGTCCTGAAGGTTTTTTTCTTCATAATGCAGTTCTAGAGTCAAGGCTTGCATGTTAGAGTGGTGTGAAATGAGGGAAGAACTGACAGGAGCTTTATACTTTGTGTCCAGAAACTGTTTGGTAGTAAATCACAGTTTTGACTTGAATTATTTTTATTTTTTATTTATTTTTTTTTTAGTAATTGGGCCCATTCACACAAGATGGATTTTTTTTCTAGCTGAGTACAAAACTGAATGAAGAAGTTAGGGATGGAGTGCTTAACAAATAAAGGAGGTTTTGTATGTAAAACAGGCACTGAAATGGGTGATTCATGAGGACACTCATCCACAATGAGCTTAAGGAAAGAGGCTGTGGCAGAAAAAGCTATTATTTCTTCCCTTTTTTGAGTGTTTGCTGAAATGGCAACCCCACAAAGTGCTGTTTGTGAGCTGCATCACAGTTCCTAGGATGGATTTGCTGCAAGGACTGATCCCTCTTTGTGGCAGTGTGGAGTCAAGCTGCCCACTCCATCCCAGGAGTCAGCACTCAGTGTCTGGGAGCACTCCCTGCTCTGTGTCCCGTGGGCAGAGGTCTGGCACAGCACACCAGCCTAACCCACAGGTGTGTTTGAACTCAGATTAGCCAAACTTGGTGCTGTGGTGGCCACAGAGCAGCAGCAGGGAGCTCAGTGAGGAGGGAGGGATGCAGCATCCATGTGTCCCATCCCTGCTGAGCTGTGCCCAGTGCAGAGGGTTTGGTTCTCTTGTCTGACTGGATTTTAATGAGCTGTGACGAGTTCTGCAAACAAATTATTTTTCCATGGGTGTGTTAAAATTCTTACCCTTTTCTGCTCCAGGCTCAGAGGAGGATTTAGAAATTTTAATTGGAGCAATTAGAGTTAACTCAAAGAACGCTTTTGTCCCATGCCAAGATTTTGCAACATAAATAAGATACTTCAGGAGAGAGGTTTTGTTTTTCAGGAGTAGAAAGATTCAGTAACTGGAACTCTTACTACCATCATATCTTTCTGATGAGGTAAAAAATGAAGTTTCTGCTTTTTTATTGCTGCTTCATGCTTTTGACCTTTTAGAAGCAAATGGCAAGGGGAGAAGTGATTTCAATCAAGATAATTTAAGTAATTATATCTTTATTGGAATTGCTTGCTTGGTCTGCAGGTAGTTTTAAAACATACTGAGGTTTTGTATGTCAGAATTTGAGAAAACGGGCTATTGCAACTTGAATGCATGCATAATGTATTTTTTATGCATTTAAATTTTTTAAAATACCATTTTAGTTTGGAATATTCTGTATGTCACCTTAGGTGAGAATGACAATTAAAAATATTCAAACATACATGAAATTATTTTCAGCTTTCTTCAGTGCAGAGATTGGTAATTTCATAATTCTTCGAAAGTTGAAAAATTAAGTTGGAAAAGAATGTAATGTTAGAGTTTAAAGTTTTTGTTTTCTGTTTTTCCAGACGACAGACAAATCTGAAACACCTTATTGTAGCATGGCAAATTTCTGTTTTTTATACAGTAGTTAAATAATGTGTGGGTATTAAGTAAATTGAAAAAAGCAGAATTCTAGTCATCTGTCAGGATGTTTTTCTGTATTATAGTTATGGTCTCATCAAAGTGAAATAATTAATAAAATTTCAGTAGGTTTCTTCATATGCTTTTTCTAGCATGGGAGGGGGTAAATTAATTAATTCTTGTGCTTATTACAAAGCAGTTTTTTTTGTATATGAATGGGCTGTTCATCAACATACAGGAGGATTTCTTACTATTTCATTTCAGCACTTCCATACCTTTCAGACAGGATTTTTAAGACTATGTGAAACAATGCATAAATCTCTCTGGGGATTAAGGGTTTAAAATGCTTAAACTTCAACATCTTTTGATGTTTAGTTATATTAGAAGATTTTCTTTGTCAATACATGTTACATGCTTTCCTTTGTTCACAAATTACCTCCTAGGTTTGCTTTCCTTGGAGATGGTCACATTATCCTGCACTTTTTTTTAGTAAGGTGAGATTTGTGGAAGTTTGTTTCCACAAATGTCAAACTTTGTACTGGAAGGACAAAAACCTAAAAATACCATGAACAAGTTGGAAGCTAATTTAAGTAGAAAATGGGTGCTTTTGCACCTTAAATAAGAGGAAAGAGAAAAAATTAATTATAGTACACATGTAAATGAAGTTCTACAAGACTAAGATTTTAATTTTTAATTGACTTTTCTTCAGCTTTTGAATTCACACTTCCATAGTCAGATTTCAACACAATGCCTTGCTGCTTACAACTAATTGAATGGTTTGAATTAGTTCTCATCTTACCTTGCTTTTACTCTAATTCCATAGTTTTGAGGGATTTTGCCTTTGTTTCCTGCTGATTGAAATGCTGAGATGAGAAGGAAGCTGTGCTTTAATTTTCACTTTAGGTGATGCCTTAGTTAACAAACTTAAGTGTCCTAATATCTGAGGTTTTAATTGGATTTAGAAATAATCGTCTCAATGGATTAATACAATTGCAAAAGAGAGATGAGTTTCTTTATCCAGGGGTAGCTGAGCTTCAAAGCAACTGGCACCCTCCATTATCAGTGTGTGTGCAATTGCCAGCACATCTTTCAAAGTTATGTTCTTTATGAATACAGTCACTTCGTTTTTTTTCAGGGAATTATGTTGATTGGGTTTGCAAATGCAGGAAGTGACAAGTGGAAAAATGCAGAAATAATTTCCGAAGGAACTGCCATGATTACTGCTTCCAGACTTGTATAACTATATAATTTTAGTAGCAAAAACTCTAATAGCAATGAAATAAATTCTACAGGACTCTTATATGTTCTTTTTTCAGTTCGTTTTTACATCTTGCTGAAATAGAAGTTAAAATTATTGGTATGGAGCACTTGTTGAAAAAAAAGCATAACAAAATCCTGAAACCAAACAATTGTGGTACTATCCAGTCACCTTCTGGCACCAGGTAGTAAAGATATTTATATAAATGAGTCATGCAGATTAAAGGGCTCTCCCACAGGTTATTTCATGCAACCTTCTGCTCAAACCAGCAATTTCAAGCGGCGGGGGATTCCACAGCCTCCCTGGGCACCTGCTCCAGCATTTGGTTGTTCTCCTGGTAAAATCTTTTTTATGTTAGCAGGTCTAAATTTTCAGTGCTGGAAATTCTTCCTGTTGCCTGTCATCCTTCCACTTCTGAAAAGACTTTTGTTTCCATCATGTCTACAGCTTCCAGTTAGTTCAGGTTTCTCCCCAAGTCTTTTCTTTTCAGCTGAACAAACACTTTTCTCTCACTCTCTCTCCTTGCATCTTGTGCCTGTCAGACTCTGTGCAGATTTTCAGTGCCTTTCTTGTACTGGGGAGCCCAAAATGTGGCACAGTGGTCACAAGGGCTGCACACAGGGGAACACCTCCTTCCCCCCTCCTGCTTCTGCACTCCTGCTCACTCTCACTCAGCCCTGGGTGCAGTTGGACTGCTTGGGGGGTTTTCCACATCAAGGACACATAGCTTGGTCCAATTCATGTTTCCTCAAATTCCATAGATCTGTGAGCTGCTGGGAGTGCTGTCTGTCCCGTTCTTCAGATCATGAAGGCACTGAGGGTTGTCAGGGGGAAGCTGCTGCCCTCACTGCTCATCATCACCAGGCTTGGAGCCTGACAGCCCAGCTCGTTTGCCACCAGCTTTGTTATCCACTTACCCAACCTGGGGCTCACAAATTTGTCTCCAGGCTTGTTTGGAAGCTTTGGGACATGGAACACCCATTGTCCCTCACTTGGTCACACAGACAGGTAGAAGAAAATCAGGTTAGTCAGGTATGATTTGTCCTTCTACACAACTGAAGACCTATTTTATCTTTTAAAGCTACTAAATAATTTTTTTTAATTAACAATGATCATTAATACTGAGCTGATGAATGCTCCTGAAATTTTCCTTTTGTTGGAATATTTGCATTTTATTGTAATTAATTGGAACTAGGTTGCTAAAATCTAGCTAGGCAGAAAAGCCATCTGGGAGACTAAACTTTAAGTACAAAAGATATAACATTCATTTAGTGAGGTCTGGAGGATAAGGTTGGAGAATTAAACCAGTTTTTAGTAAAAACTCTCCAATGAGGGATGCAAAGATCCAGCACAGGACATCATGATTGATTACTCAAAGATAGGAATAATACAGTTAAAATTTTTAAAAATACAGAATCATGACTATGCTTTTAATTATACATAGTATTTTTAGTGATTTTTTAAAAAAAATTAATGTATGAAATGGTATGTTTTTGTTACTCTCTGTGTGGAATGTGCTGCCTGATAATGCAAGTTTGGCAGGAGATGGAAGCCATGTCCTCTATGGCTTGGGAAACTGCTTGTTTTATGGCTACTGAGAGATAAGTTGCTGTATTTTTAAGCATATAGCCTCCCCCACTATAAAAACATAATTGTTGGAAAGTGCACCTTCACATTTGTCCTGAATCTTGTGCAAAATCAGAGACAAGAGCGACTGAAGGAATAACAATGGCCAGGTTATGAAGGAGGAAAAGGTTTGGACTAAATTCAACCCTCATTTTTATGCACTTGTGCATAATTTACAGTGATAATACTGTTCAGTATTGAGGACTCCTTCAATTCTAAACTATATTCTCTAATTTTTAATTATTTTCAAAAAAACCCATGGACTTTGTAACTATTTATGGTGTGTTCAAATCACTTTATCACAGCTATTCTTTACATATTCAGTGTTCTCAGTGTGTTTAATCAGGTATTCTATGTAATTATGCTGACCAGAAAATTAGAGTATTGTTCCTCATAGGGGCACTGTGCTGCCCTGCAGGACTGCTTGGCAGATGTAATTATGATGCACACCTTTAGTTCATATCTTTTCCTGTGGTAGACTTTCTTGAAAAGGAAGATAGATATTCTTAATTAAAAATTAAGATGAAATATAAACCCCAGCTCTGGAGAAGGTGCCCACCTTGTTTAGAACTTCTGACTATTTCTAGCTTTCAGTTTCTAGTTATGGAATCTTCAAGATTTTTTTTGACAGAGCAACCCATTTTGGAATTTTTTCCAATGAATGTACTTTGGTGCAAATTGCTTGCAACTCTCTAATCTTGTTTTTCCTTTTTGCTATTACTTTCAAATGAAGGAGTTATTGAACATATGAAAGCCATCAAAGCATAAAACGTGATTTATATGAGCCACCCCCTTTTATAATAATTTAATATGCACTCAAAGGTGCAATGATGCTAAATTTTACTAACCTGTTAGGAAACAATAGTAGTTACATAATGAAGTTCTTAATGTGTTAAAGTAAAGGAAAAATCCTATATTACTTTATCAGAATGGATAACTTGCAAGGAGTGAAGGACTGGGTTTCTGTTTTTCTGATCCTGATATTTTTGTGGCCCTGTGTTTTTAAGTATTGCACAAAATCCTGTTTCACTGGTTCAAATCTTTATTTTCATCCATCTATGGGGGATGTGTCCACAACAGAATCTGAACACATCAGAGATGTGATAGATGAGTATTTTTCCATTCTGCCACATGGATGCAGCCTGTATTTCCTAATTAAGAAGGGGATGTGTGCCCTGCTTTCCCTCACTCTGTGTTCCAGAGAGGCTCCGTCTGCCTGGAGCTTTTTTTTCCAGGCTCTTCAGGATCACAGGCATGTTGCCAAAATTAAGCCCTTCCTGTGCAGTCAGGGGCTGGGAGGTGTTATTTTTCAGCAGGTTATGTCATCCAAATCACAGTGGAATTACTTCAGGCAATAGAAGTAGGACATTTCCTTTGCTGAAGTGCAGAGCATCACTTCACACAGAGGAGATAGAGGCATTTCTCAAGAAGGAGCTTAGGAGAATTTTCTCTTTGGGAAAACACTGAGCAGTGGTGGCAGCAGACACTGTTGTGTCAGCATCCCTTTACAGACATGCAGTTCTCCTGCTGTGTATTCCACCTATCCCATTTCCATAGCAGCAGCTGATTTTATATTCACAGGTCAGAAACAGTGCCTCTGCACAAGTGGAAATTACCTAACTACTAAAATAAAAATAATGCAGTGTTCAAAATAGATTTATGACATGTTAATTTTTGACCTTCTTATCCTTTGTTTTCTGAGTTGCTATAAGCTCACAAGAGTTGTTTTAATTTCTTTGAGTAAATCCCTTTTGGGAATGTAGGTACAGGTAAGTAGAATAATAATGATATTGCTCCACTCTGGTCTATGTGGTGCCAGTAGTAATTTTGCAGAGGCTCTCAAGTTTTCTGTTGACTGTAGGAGAAACAAATATGTTAAGGGAGATTTTTGAGTTTATTTTTTCAGGAGGAATTTTATTTTTTAATTTCAGAGAATACCAATGTACACTGCAAACACACTTGTAAAAATAGCTTCTCAGAAAATACACAAATATAATATTTACAACCAGAGAAACCTTCTATTGGATTCTCTTGTTATTCCATTCACGGGCATCAACTTATGCCAATGGTCTTATGCCAGACTTATGCAAGATTATTGTGGCCCTTGGCATGTCACAACACATTTCAATCTTGCTTATTTCAGAGCTGTGTAGGAACTTCACAATCTTACAAGCAATGCAACTCTACCTTTTTCATTCAAATAATTAATCTTCTGGACCTAGTTGGCATGGATGACTGCCATACAAAATTTTAACTCTTCACAATTTCTGTTGAAAATACCAATTTGTGAATGGCTCTTGGAATTTGTTTTTCAGGTGTTTGAGGGGAGTTGATGGATAAACTGGGTGTGTGGACACATGACAAAATTCATTGTTAGATTAACTGGCATCACAGTTTGTGCTCTGTGGGCACCAAAGTATTTTTCTGGTGTATAAGATGAACCTTCTAACAGAATTCACATTCCTGCAGTTAACATGAGAGTGTGCTGTAAGGACAATACTGTTTGAAGGCAAAGAGTGAAAGAGTGTTAATAGTTTCTCTATTGTTTCTCCTCTTTTTACATGTGCTGGCTTGAAACCCCAGCTTTATAAGGTAGAACAAGTTGTTTCAGCTTTCTGTAATTTTATCCTTTAGTAAGCAGTTTGATGCATGATATTGCTGTGAATTTACATCAACAGAAATATCACATGGACTTTGTATCCTCCTGCCTGCATCCCCTGAGCCTCTAGAGCAGTGTGCTGTACAGTCCTGTATTTTCAGCTGTGCTCAAGGCCAAGAGCCTTGAGAAAGATTTTTCATCCTCTATAGTTAAATGTTGCCACTATGGGGTAAAAAATGCTGGAAAAAGACAGTTAACAACAGCTGTGCCTTATAACTTGCTGAAATAGAAACCTCAGTGTTGCTGTTTTCAGTAAGCCTTCAGTGAAGTGTATTATGTGTATGCCTTCCATGAGAAACTATCAAGAGTTCAGATTAGTTTAGCAGGGAGATGATGGAGCTTTGTAGTAGACCCAGCTGTCATTTCAAGCCTATGTTGAGTAAGAGGGGAGTCAAAGATGCAGGGCCTTTTTACCTGTGGCTGGGATTCTGTTGAATGAGCTTTTGGCAATCCTTTCTGTGATAAGAGAAGAGATAAAATGAGTGGACTGGCAACATCAGAAAGCAGCATTGAGTTATGCTGTGTATTAGAAAGAGAAGCTTCTAGTAATTATGTTTTTATTGGGGCCCTGCCATTAGTCTAACTCCTGCTTTCATTTCTGCTGGCACAGGAAATCCATCGTCGATTTGAGAACGCTCCCGACACGGCCAAGACAAAGGCTCTCCAAACTGTTATTGAGATGAAGGTAAATGGTTGTGTGTGTGGGCAGCAGGAGAATTTGTTCTCTGGAAAATGGGTTTTCATGTGAAAGGTGACTCTATCAAATACCATATGCTTCTACTATTTTATTCTCTCTTATTATTTTATTTGTTGCTATTGATCACTGAAGAGACAGACACAGTAGAAACTTGTCTTCTGTCTGCCTGCAGCAGCAGATACAGATTTCTTACAGCTAGCCAAAAGTTCATTATATTACAAGAATGGGAATGATAGGTTAATATGAAAGATTTGTGGGATTTTATGATGTGGGCTCTTTTCTTTTTATGTTATCAATGTTTGAAGTACTGCTCTGCGTTCTGTGTATTAGCCAACTCGACACCCACTTAAAGAATGGGTCATATAGCTAGAAATATGTCTGTATGCCATCATGAATCTAACTTTTCTAGATTAATTTGTGATTGAATTCTTAAGCCATTAGTGTAAGTATTTAATGGACTGATGGCAATTGGCCAGGAGCTCAGGAGCCATAATCAAGTGTGTGGTTTACACAGCTTTATGCAGTCGTATTTCATATTGAATTGCTCATAAAGTACATCAGACAGGCTTTGGACAAATGGAGTTGAAAAATTGGAAACTGTCTTTGCAAGCTGTTCTTTTCTATTTTGTATCCCTCCTTTATATTTTATTTTCTTTCCTTTTTTTCTCCTGCAACTTTTTCCATTCTATATCAGTGTTTTCCACATCTTTCATTTGCTATCACTCTTTTATTAGTCATCTTTGTGGTCCATAATAATGGAAACTAGCTGACCATCTGGTAACATTAGGTGTCTTTGCTATCAAAAGAGAAACACAGGGACATTTCTGGGAAATGATATGAGCACTCAAACTAAATACTGTTGTCAATTTCAACATATCATTTTACCTTATTACCTCTAATTTTTTGCTGCAAAAATCCACTTTATCAATTTTAACTTAAGTATAAAACTTTATCAGGAAATCCAGTTAGATCTTCATAATGATGCTTTTAAAAATAGAATCTCATGAATGTAAACCTATATTAAAAAATCAGCTTTTTGTTTAGCTGTGCTTTGCTTATCAAAGAATAGGTTAGAAAGGTTTTGTTTATAAAACTCTGTAGTATAGTTTCAAATCAGATCCATCTTTCAGGAAAGACTAAATATTTTGGGAAAATGAAATAAGAAAAAAATAGTCTGCTTTAAGAGATAATAGTTCCTGAAAGCATATCCATGATCATGAGAGTGTGCATGGAGCTCTGTGTGCTGTGTGAATCTGTTCTTGCTGTTCTAACACAAAGACTTCTAGAGAAACAGTAAACCAGGTACACAGAATGAACACCTCTGATCATCCTGTATGAGGATAATGATAGATTGACTTTGTTTTTCCACATGGCTATTTTTAACCCACTGAAATGTTTTATACATTGTACATATGAGCCAGCATCCTTTGCTGCTTTATCCAATCAATAATGGATTGTTGCATGTTTTCCTTGCTTATGGTGCTTTGCTGTTCCCCATTTGTGACCTCACTTAAATTAACTAATGGCACAAACCAAATTTCTTGCCATTTTTGCAGTCACATTTTGCTGTCCAGTCAACTAGAATTACGTTTCTCCCTGAAAAGGCAACATTTCCTCATGTTCCTTTATTTATTAATTTATTTATTTATTTCATCCTACATGATGTTTCTGCCCTGAACCATGTTTTATTTCAGTACTATACTCTTGCTTTCCTTGAAAGGTAAAAACTAAATTGAAAAATTAGTATCTGAGCTCTCATATGTAAAGACTTGAACATTGATTTGTCTGAGAACTTCCTAAGTAAATTTCAAGGGCAGGTAATTTATGGGACACATATCTCCTTCTGTTTTGCTACAACAGTATGTTTACAAAGATCACCTAACTGTGTGTCTTTATCCATCTCCTCTAATCTCTTTCAGGATTCAAAAATCTCTTCCATGGAGCGTGGCCTCCGGGATTTGGAGGAGGAGATTCAGATGCTGAAGTCCAACGGAGCCCTGAGCACGGAGGAGCGCGAGGAGGAGATGAAGCAAATGGAGGTGTACAGGAGCCACTCCAAATTCATGAAAAACAAGGTACTGGGCAAACAACTGACAGCCCTGTGTTCAACTGAGCTGAGGGAACAGGGGAGAGAAATGTGCATGCTTTAGTTAGGAATTATGGTCTGGGTTCCCAGTCAAATGCTGGGAAGCAATTGATTTAGTACCTGGCCATGAAGCTACTAAAATAACTTGAAAATGTGTAAGAAAAGTTTGAATTGAAATATTCTGAAAATTTGAAAAAAATTAATTGAAAATATTATAATGCTTTTTCAGTAAGATTAGTGGCCTTTTATTGTCACACTGATCTTTTTCCTTTCCCTTTTTTTCCTTTCCCTTTTTTTCCTTTCCCTTTTTTTCCTTTCCCTTTTTTTCCTTTCCCATCCGTTACTGGTTCAGTTTTTTTTTGGTTTGATGTCTTTCCAAAGATAGTTCATTTAAAAAATTATATTTCTTCTTGCAGCCACTGTTGTAAAGCTGTTTAGCCTTTCCATTATGTAAAAGTTGAGAAGAGGGTGAACTGTTACAATAATGGCTTTCCATTACACTCTTCTTCTTCCAGTGTTGGAGTCAGTATGAGAGCAGAGTCTACCACAGTTGTGGTGCTGACATTAATTTCTGTTGTTTGGAATACAGGACAAATACAGCAGTGAGAGATGTTGGTCCTCAGGTGTAAAGATGGACACTGGCTATTGAATTGTCTATAGGCAGAAGTCAATCCATTCTTTGTTTCTCAGTCTTTTAGTGGCTCCTAACATTCTTTAGTGAAGGTTCAGGCCTTCTTGTGCAGTAAATTTAAGTATATTGTGAACAGTCCTGCCTCTTTTATTTAGTTTATGTGTACTCCCTGCAAGCAGTATACAAACCCTGTAACAGAGGTTGAAAATTACTCTACTAGGTCGTGAACAGTTGTAACCCACTGCATTTGTCCTACTTGAAATTATTGATCAAAAAAAGACCAGTATTGGTCTAGGTGAAGTGTCTTGCAGGAAGCAGAGTTATTTGTCCTGAAGTAGATATGAATGCTAAGGATGGGTTCCTTCCTCTTGCCTCACACCAGTTCACTGAAACACCTCGAGATAACCACATCTGTTCTTGCATTTGCTCTTTATCCCACTGGATTGCTTCTAGGAACTGAAGGGTACCTTATTCAAATTGGGAATGGAGGAGCAGATTAGAGCACCACTTCCTTCCATCTTTTCTTCTTTCTTTCCTTCTTTCATTGTTAGCAGCTCTTCAATTTTCCCTTTTCCTCTCCCTCTGTGGATCTATAGATCTACTCAGCTATTTGATTTCTCTTCTGTCTCCTGGTCTGCTCACTTACTTTCCTGCGAAAAATTTGTTCCTTTTTGGTATCTGTTTGCTCATGACTCATGGCCATCTCCAATCCTCACATCTTGCTGTCCTACCTTGTTCTGTAATTACACAGCATTTATTTTTTCAGCATTGTATTGTATAAGTAATTTGTGGCTGTAGCTTGACAATTAACATAATTTCTCTTAAGCTGAAGTATGTCCTTTTTCCTGTTGTAATTTCCTTATGAACTGCAATTTCAAAACCCTTGGGATAAGTGCTGCATACTTGACATATATAAACATAACCATAACTGTATATCTTCTGTTTCATAATCAAATTCTTGTCAGGCAGCTTATATGAAATCACACAGACATTAAACTTTTGAGAGGATTCACTGAAGAATGGAAGAGAAAATGAGTGACCAGTGTTGATCCTTCTGTTCAGTTCTTTGTCACTTTCAGTCAGCTGGACTGGAACAGGCTGACTGGGAGCTGACAAATAATAAATATTTAAAAGCATAACAATGTCGTGACAGGTAGAGCAACTGAAGGAAGAGCTAAGTGCCAAAGAGGCTCAAGGGGAGGACCTGAAAAAAAGAGTGGCTGGTCTCCAGACCGAGGTCTCTGCAGTAAGATCTCTCTTTTGTGTGCAGTGGCCATTCACTGGGGCTTGCTAGCTCTTCTGGCTTTCTTCTCTTACCTCCTTCATGGCTTGAAATAACAAGTAGAACTAACAGCCTGCTCAGCCTTGTAGCTGCCTTTTTGTTCACATGGTTTTGGTGTCCATAAATAACATCACTCTCCAGCTGAACACCTGTATTTGTTTTATTGCTGGTTTTTAATGGTATGAGCTGTTTGAGCAATAACCTACTCTTCTCTACTGAAGCAGATTTTCAAAAGTATTCAGCACCCATTTTGGGGACAAACTTTCAAAGATATTTCCTAGTTAAAAAAAAAACTAGTTTTAAAACTTGTGTTGAACCCTCTTAACATTGTTTCACAAAAAAATAATGAAATCTGGATGCTGAATGCTTTTAAAACTGATTGCTGGATTTTAGCAGCATGAATTTAGGTTATTCCTTTGCTGTGAAGTTGGAGTTTCACTCAAAAGAAGTGAGTATGGTTTCTCATCAGGAAGGGAGATGTGACCACTTGATGCTGTTTTTACTTCTCTTGCAAATGTGGATGGTGTGTGCTGCATTCTTACTAAAGAGCTCTGGCACATTGGCAGGGTGGGCTTGCAGCTCTGAAATGGGAGACAAGAATCTTGTCAAGAGACAAGAATCTCACAGGGCTGCTTGGGAATCTTCACCTAATAAAATGCTGTAGACATCTCTTCTGAGATGTGCCCAAAAACAATCTGTCTTTTTGAGAAAGTTTTACTCTGATTCATCTACTTACTAATTGAAAAAGTTTGTGTCATCTGAGATTTTTTTAAGGAGGCTTTTTTTGTTTAGATAGGAAAGATAACCAGTGAATAATTCAGCTCTTTGCAGCAGTTCTTCTGTGCCTGGCAATATTGTGCAACTGGTGGCTGACAGCAGAAATAGTGCAGCTGACATCAATACCTCTGTGGTGAATTGAAATAGGTGGCAGAATCATCCTCTGGGCATATTTGCTTTTAGTAAAATATGAAAAAAACCCCCAACTTATAGCAGGTTTGAATTTGTGAACAACAAACTATTGAGTAGCTCTATAAATTCTTATATACCCTCTCAGTGTTACATTTAATAAAAGGATTTGAGAGGTTTTTTGAGATGCATGTCCTTCTTCTCCCTTCCCCCATGTGCACTATTTCACACTGTAACACAGGAGTCCTGGGTTATCTATTTTGATACTATTTTAATGCTTTTTGGTAAAGAGTTTTCTTCCTTTAATTGTCCGTTATTGAAACAATGTTGTCAACATAAAAGTGCATTTACCCAAGCTTTTTTTTCTCAGTTATTTCTACATGTGCATTTATTCTAATAAAAAACTTTAAAAAAATTATAAACTATATTAATATTTTGTTCATGTGCCGTGTTTCCAAATGTGGACAGTGACTTGGACAATTTTTTAGTCTTTTGATGTCCTTTTTTGAGGCACTGGACAATGTACTTTTGAGGCTAAGGGAATTTTTTTTAATGTCACAAACAGAATTGTCCAAGTTTAGAAAGACTGTTAAGTTTTTAGAAATACATTCACCTGTGCTATATAATATGTAGCAGTAAAATATTGCTGTTCTATGAGATAGGAAGCAATCTAGAAAGCTGGTTACAAACTTGGGCTTAAAACTACATTTAGACCTCTCTGTCATCTTTTATTAATTTTTTTTTTCAGGCTTAAGAAAAATTGTCCTGAGTTATTTTTGCATTTTTTTAAATTTTTATATTTACAGAGGGTTTTTAATAAAAATCTAACATACATTTGTTAAAATAAATTTGCATTTTTGTACTGCTATAATTCACTACAATAAATTTAGGAAATTGTTCTCAACAAAATGCAGTTTTCATGTTGTTTTGATGAATATTTGTATCTGCCTTTAGAAGCTTCCATAAACTAAAGTGTGTTTCATAGAATAAAATGCTGATTTTTTCAAGTAGTGGGAAAGGTAAAGGTGTCTTCCCATGCTCTGTAAGCATGAGGCTGGATTGATAGGTGAGGAGCTGGAGGGCAACTCACTGATTTGACATTTCAAAGCAAATGTTGTGCTGCTGAGAGCCCTGCAGGTGTCTCATCTGCTCTGATGTTACAGGCCAGGGGTCCTTTGTCATTACACTTCTGCTTCATCTTCATTAAAACCTTGTCCCAGTTACTTGTCTGGGTTTGGTCAGTCCTTTGGAAGATGAATAACAGCAGACTGCCACTATTAAAAAGAACCTCCCTTGAAAAATTGATGACATTGCTCCCCTCTCTTTTTCCTTCTATCCTTTGCTCATGACACAAATTTTTTGCCAGCCTTTCACTCAAGATAACTGAAGGCTTCATGGTTCTGTGGGATAATTTCAGAGTTGGTTGACAGTTGTGTGTATTTATAGTAATTTTTGTAAGGAAGGCGTGAATGATTTGTCCCTTTGCCCATCCTTTGTGTGTGTTGCAGATCGGGCAGGTGAAGCAGGAGCTGTCGCGCAAGGACACGGAGCTGCTGGCCCTGCAGACCAAGCTGGAGACCCTCACCAACCAGTTCTCTGACAGCAAGCAGCACATCGAGGTGCTCAAGGAGTCTCTAACAGCTAAAGAGCAGAGAGCTGCCATCCTGCAGACAGAGGTGAAGTGGGCAGTTCTGTACTTGCTGAGTGTGCACAGAGAAAGAGAGAAAACCCATGGTCTCTACTCTTCTTAGGCTGTGTAATCCCACAGCTGCCATCCAGTGCTGCTTGTTCTGAGCACTCTGTATCCTTGATCATATGTTGGGTTCTCTAGGCCAGGGGATTGATTTAAAGGCAAATACATGTGCATAAGTGCTTGGCTGAATTAGAAATTGCAATGTCTGAGCTGGGAGGATTTATTTGCAGTGAGGAGAGAAGGGAAAGGAAGATGCGTCCAATAGCAAACACTCTGCAGAGGCTTCACCATTACTGTCAGAATGTCCAGGAACTCTTGCTTTGCTTACACCTAAAATATGAACTTTCATGGTTTATGATGCTTATTCCAAGGTAAAGGAAAAATATTTTTTCAAAACTGTGTTGTGATGGCAAATGCTTAATAAATTCCCACATTACATAAGACCCAGGTGTGTATCTGAGCATCAAACAGATAATGAATGCAGCATAAATGTGTTGCTTCTGGACATTTTTAAAGAGCAAGCATGAAATGTTGTGTGCAAACAGCACTTCAGTCCCTGGCTTGGAAAATTGTAGTGTTAGTGGAAGTCCAAAAGATGGCAGTGATGCATCAAAAACTTTGTGTTGTTGCAGCTGAGAGTCAAAGCCAAAGGAGCTGAGAAAAAGGCATGCAGGAAAATTGTGGGTGACACTGCTGGAACGTTCCATATTATCAGAGCATAACAGAATTGGCCTGAACTTTTTACCCTTATTTAGCTTTCCTTTAGCCAAAATTGGTGAATCTGTGGGTGCTCATGGCCTTGTAATTGGTGAATCTGTGGGTATTCATGGCCTTGTTGACATGCAGTAATGAAGTTGCATAGGAAATATTTTTGGAAGTTCCAGGATGGCTTTTCTGATTATTCTCAGATTTATGTAGAGGTTGAGATTGCATTAGTGGGTATAACTGGGAAAGTGTTCAGTTTACAATCGTAAACCTCCTGTTAAATTTGTTCATTCCTTTTTGCTAGTTCATTAATGTACCCTAGATTAGTACATGTCTATTTAAAAGAAATATTTAAATTTCAAAATATCATTAAAGCAGGTGTTAGGTAAATAAATATTTTCAAAGGTAAAATGCAGGCTTTGATCCATTGCAGTGATTGAAAAGAATATAGATCTGTTAAATGTGCAGTACTGTGACAAACCTACAAAACTAGAAACACATTTCTCACTTCCAAGTAATAATTAGTAGTACTTTTATACCCATGAGAGGTGAAGTTCTTGAACAAATTTACTTTATTAACAAGCTAAAAGACTTCCATAGAGGATCATATTTTCAGCTGTTATGGTAGATAAACATGTTTAAATTAAATTAAAATGTCTAGAATTGAACACAGTATTTAAAATGAAGACTTGGTTATATACCATTGATAGATACTCTTGACAGTTATTCGGAACATCTTGATTTTATTGTACCTAAAGACCAAAGTACTTTAATACAGAAAAATATTCTACTCTCTAACTGTAATATTACTAAATAATCATTGAGTATATTTGTTCTTCATTGGCTGCTTCCAAATGAAATTCTCATGTAGCACCACAAAACCAAACTGGATTCCTCCTTCCAAGAAGATATTTATACTTTTTGAAAGGTAATCTCCTCTTTTTCAGCCTTGTTGGAGTTCTTGTCAGAAAGCTCAACAATTAAAATAAATTCACAGGTGATCCTCTTAAGTATAGGATTGAAACATGCTGAGAACATACAGTGTTGAGATGTTTGTTTTTGCATCCTGTGATGATTTGGGTTTTTTAAAGGAAAGGATCTCTTTCCATACAAGGGTTTTCTTTGGGAATGAGGTAGGAATGTGAGATCCTGCTTGGCCTCGCTTCTTGACAGCACTGGTCAATGTTAAAACCCAATTAGCTTCTCTCAAGACACCTAGAGAGAGTGTGAGGAGGAAGAGAGCTGCAGTTTCTGACATACATTGTCAGACATCCTCATAGGGGATCAGTTTTTTAAAGTCAGATTTAAATAAACATTTTAAAAGAAAAGAGTACCCCTCTGCAAGCCTCTACCTCTTATTTAGTCTTCTGTTAAATAACCTGCTCACAGGTGGGGAAAAGTGTTGATATAACATCTCAAAAATGGATGTGCCACCTGCCACACTAGAGCTACAAGCAGCAGTGAGCTCTGTGGGGTGTTTATCTTGAGGGCTATTGGGTGGAGAGGGTATTGTGGTTAACTTTTCAATTGGTGTAGAAACCTTTAAAAATAGCTCTAAAATTGTAGAGTCACTTTGTAAACAAAACAAAAAATAAGTCAGTGTTTATGTTGGAATTAAGGCTTTATCCATATAAAGTTTTCACCCATTGAGCCCTTCAGCTTAGATCAGTGCCAGAAGTTCTGTGGTTTCAGTGGGAAGTGGCATTAACCAGTGAGAATGCTCTCCTTTATTTTTGTGTACTGCCCAAGCTGGCATGGGTCTGTAATTGCTCTGTTCCTATGGTAAATTCAGATTAATACTCAGTAGAAAAATGAATCTAATCATGTGGAAGGTTTTATTTGCTTTGAATATCTCATTAGAACATAAAATTTTCTGAGGATTTTTCTCTATTGAGGCTTATTTTGAAACTGCAGTAGATTCTGCCAAATCAGAGACAGAGGAGTGGATTATATTTAGTGAGGAATGTCCAGATGGGAGCTGGTTTAGGTGTTTAATGTCTTGTGCTAGAGCTTGTGCAAGAGCAGTTGAATTAACTTTTGACCCAATCAGGCCTTGGGAGCAGCACTTCAGTCCTGCACTGAGTTTGTAACCCTGGCAGGAGCTAAACACCCTCTGCACAAAGCCAGGTGTGAGCACCTCTGCTCCATGGCATCATTGTGTAATCTAAGCTGTCTGGAAAACTGGAAGCTAAATGTTCATGAAGAATTCACTCTCATCTACAGACCATCCTGGATATTGATGCAATTGGTATAATGAGGTGAAGAGTCAACTCTAATCTAGTTAAAAAGAAAGATCAGTGTCAAAAATAAAGAATTAAATTAAGTCTTGTGGTAACATTGCATTCAAATTAGTCAGTAAGCATAGCTTTAAAGTGTTAATTGCAGACTATGCTATAAGTAAAAAGGATTAACTCCTTCTTTGGATTTATATATGTTTGGATTTATATATGTTTGCCAGTTAGTAATGAATGTCACAAAACTGATCCTTTTAAAAATGAATTCATACTTGGAAATTTCATCTAACTGTAGCTACAATAGGTAAAAAGCAACTCTCACCTCACATACCAATTTTAATTTCATGTCTCTGTGCATTTCTCAATTATTTTTAAATCCTGAATGCTGACATAGAATTACTTCAACATCTGCTTTAAAAAGTGGCTGGCTCCTGTTAGAAACTTTGCAGACTCTTGAATACCCATTTCAGGGTTGGTGTTCCACCTGTTCCTTCTGCTGCCTCTACTGTAGTCATACCTACAGGGAATTAAAATTTAGAATTTTGCTGTTACAGAGCAACTGAGGCTTGGATAGAGCATAGGGAAGGTTGTACCTTCTGATACCACTGGGTAAAGTATGGTTTGGTTCACTGATCTCAGCTATGGTTCAGCCAGGGTTTCAACAGGTATCAGGTGGGTGTGAAGAATCACTCAGGAAAAGTGAGTGCTGTTTTTTCTGGGCATCACTGGGAATCTTCTTAAGTCCAGGTGGGAATCACCAGGGTTGGAATAACCTGCTTGCCACTGTACAGTAGAGATGGTGATAAAATTCAGAAAAAAACCCCATGTTTTCAGTCTCAGTCCTATTAATGCAAGCTCCTGAAATTCAGTAGCACAGTGAGGTCTGAAGCTCACTGTGGACTTCTGAAAATGTAAATGATTTCCCTGTTTGGAAATATTCTGAAAGCTATGACTGTCATTACAGAGTTCAGGATTGAATAAGATTGATAAGATGAGATTTATATTAAATATAATTTCATTTATTGTGCTTATTCTGGTAGTAATTGGAGCTACTAATGGATGAATTTTCCTTACAAATTTAGACTTTTACATGTTTAATACATGGCTAGACACATTAAGAACGGAGATGTAAATGTTATTTACAGCTACTGGAATACTCAGTGAAGACAAATCAGTGGTTCTCAAGAAAGTTTTCCATATATCATCCTTAGAGTAAAAACATTTAAGTCTTGTGTTGGTATCCACCTGAAAAAGAGGTGCCCTGTGCCTGGGAGGGTTAAAGGTGTGCTTGTTTTGCTGCAAGCCCCTTGTGACAGGAAGGACAGGCCTGAGCTGCACTGTAGGGTTTTACCTGCCATGCAGAATTAAAGACGTGGCAGTCATTACTGGGAAAGCAGTCAGGTTAACACAGGGTTAAGACAAAAGCATCCAAGACACAGAATTCAGGAGAAGGGGTGGCAGCACCTCAGTAGTGTTTGCCTGATTTGTTTCCGTGTACTGAGAAAATCCTGAGCTGACTCTGCTGGAGTTGGCATCATCTGTCTCCCACAGACCTCAATTCTTGTCACTGTGGGAGGATGCCATGCATAAACTGAGCTGACATGGATAAACAAGTGCAGTGTTCTGCCAGGAATAGTGCTAAGGTGATGATTGTGTGTCCTGCCAGCCTTTGAAAATACTTTTGAAAGTGTTTTTTATGGTTTCCTAGGCAAAGACCTCACACAAGTAAAACCAGGAATGCAATTTACCCCAAACCATAAGCTAATATAGAGTTCAAAGGGAATAATCAATCAGAAAATGGAAAGCATTCTGTGGATAAATTTCTATTTGCAGATGTTCTCTGTTCACTTACTGCTGTGCTGTAGGCATCTGGACTGTCTCAAATATTTTGCAGCACAACTATGGAGAGTATTATCTATTTTCTTGTGAGGGAGATTTTCAGTTTCCCTTGAAGAATTATTGAAAGTGACTCTTAGTTTTGATATCAAAGATTCCCAGGGAAGAACATACCTAATCAATCTATGGAACTGTATGTTTTAAAAAAGAAGACAAAGCGTGATCCACCTGCTAAACCTTTCATTGCAAATACTATCCCATCCTATAAATCATATTTGGGTAAGACCTGGCGCTCTAATATCTCTGCAGATCCCACTATATACCCCACTTGCTTGGTGAGAAGTGAGGAATGTGATTTTAATAATGTATGTGTAAGTGAGAGGGCTCCAGACACAGAGGTGGCAGTGGGATCGCAGTGCTGATGGGGAGAGCAGGGCAGCTCTTCTCCCTGCAAAAGAGGGAAAGTGCTCATTGCTCTGTGAGAAAGGAGGCAGACAAAGCACCAAAGGGTTTTGTGGGTGGAACACTGGAAATGCAGAGTCTCAGAGACAATTTTCCATTAGCAACTCAAAATAAAATGAATTAGAATAGCATGTTAAAACTAAATATTGCACAAAACATGACAAGCAGAGTAAATTCCTAAATTCTTACCACAGCTGGGGTTGTCCAGTGGTTGTCATCCTTTCACTTCATGTCTCTGCTAGTCTGTGCTGTGCAGAAGGACCAAGAAATTCATTGATCAGCCTGTATACTCTGTGTGACTGATGTCCTGTAATGGATTCAGCTAACAGGAACCAAATCTGATACTGTCAAATGAGATTAGCAGCCAAGCTGGCAGATTTGAGCTCTGGCTGAATGCTGAGTGGATAGGGGTCAGTGGGTTTCTTTTGGATCGTGAGCAGGTTGGTGGTGTTGGATTTCGTATTCCACAATAGCCTTTGAGATTAGTCTGTGCTCTGTGGTGACCTGACTCTTCTCAGTGAATTTATATTCAGGTACCCCTGATTCCTTCTCCCATTTCCTTTGTCTTGGGAGCTCTGTTTCACATATGGGAGGGAAATGCAGAAGGAAAAGCAAAAGATGCTCAACATGCAGTTTTGAAGTTGGAGGTCACCACAGAGTTCTCAGAGTGTTTCTAAATTCACTCAGGCCCTGGAAGCTCTAAGTGTGTTTGTGTGTCCAAATTGTACCCACAATATCCTGTACTGTGTCATTTATTCAACTTTACCTTTAATATGAAACCGTATGCTGTGGAAAACATGTTATATTTAAACAATCACTTTGCTTTTTAAGCCAAAATATTCTTAGCCATCCTAAGGTAACCTCTTTCCAGTTGTGATCTGCAGTAGCTACAAAGAGCTCTGCTTTCATTACCTTCAGAGTCAGCTACTACTGTGATTAAAATTTAGAGTATAAAGTGACTGTCTGGTACAATAGTCAATGTTTATTCTCTGATTATTAGAAATGTTTCAAATAAAGGGGTCACTTTTTCTGTATGTGAGAGAACTGCTCCACAACACATTGTGTTGACTTCTACTTTGAGGAAAAAAAAAAAATTAGTATTGCGTGATACAAGCTTGAGTTATGTGAGAAATATGATTTGAGGTTTTCCAGGAAGAAGCATTATTGACATATTGTTGGGAATAACATGGCTGATTATTTTTAGTATTTAGTTTCCTGTCACTTATGATAACTGTTTTATCCCAATCTCATGTATGCTGAATTCATAAAGAAATTCAGAATTCTTAAGAGAAAGAGATGTTCAATTTCTGAATCTATTGGTAATATTTCCCCTGTGGAAGTGTAGTTTCACTTTCCTGAAGTTTCTCTCCTTGTGCTAAACAAAACTTGTTCTGCATTTCTGAACCCAGGTGGACGCACTGCGGTTGCGTCTGGAGGAGAAGGAGACCATGCTGAACAAGAAGACCAAGCAGATCCAGGAGATGGCAGAGGAGAAGGGGACTCAAGCAGGAGAGATCCATGACCTCAAGGACATGCTGGAGGTGAAGGAACGCAAAGTCAACGTTCTTCAGAAGAAGGTAAGGTTGGAGAGCTCCAAGTCACATAAATGCCTCTGATGCATCTCAGTTTCCAAGGCTGTCAAAAACTCTGAACTAGAATGTACATTCTGGAGATTAATGTTCCAGTCCATTGATATAGTGGGAATATGATAAAGGATGAATTTTTTTAATTTTTGACAAAAAATTGGAATTCACAAAGGAGGTCGTTGCCTTGCTGTGATTGCACGTGTTGCTTCTGCTTCCATTTTAATATTACCAGTGGCTGAGGCATTTTTATAAGGGCACATAATCTGGAAAATGAATCTTTTCCCACCCAGCACCTTACCAAAACCATGCTGATTTGAAGCACAGGCTGATCATGACTTCAGTATGTGACTGAATGAATGAGAGGTTGTGTCAGTAGAAGCAGTTAGGGTGGTTTCTCTCTAACTGACCCGGAAAGTTTGCGAAGAATTTTGTATAACTTTTGTTAGAAATGCTGTATTATCATACTTAATATTTCTTGGGAAGTGCTAGAATAGGATACTCAGACTATCCTTCATATCTTTTTAGATAAGAAAATGTAGACTTTATCAGTGAACTGGGTGAGGTCTGGGTCAAAAAATATGTAGATTTTGTCAGACAAATTAGGCATCCCAAAGGGCATTGAGGCCTAGGGCAAGGAATGTCATTATGGATGATTGGTGGCAAATTGCACACACGGTATATCCCAGTTTTCCTCTGCACTGGGTAAAAAGAGAGAAATGCAAGTACTGCAATAAATTTTAATTTGAAGAACATTTTTTTTCCTTAATCTTTAGAGAAGCTGTTCTTGGAGCTCTTATTCAGTGTATTAGCCTGAGGAAGGGGGTATTTTTGTTCTTTTTTTTTTCCTAGACCTTTAAACAATTCTAAAGAATTCTTGTGATATTAATAGTTCAGAATATTGATTAATTTTTGATGCCTGGCCAATGCCTTTTCTTCTTGTCTGTAACCATAAATCATGAGGGTTTAGGTCATGTTCAGTTCTGTTGCAGCAAATGTCATGCAGGAATGGAAGTTCAGGCATGGACTTCAGCCATAAATAAGTAATTAATAATTCTAGAGCAGAGCCCTAATTCCCAGTCTTCACAGTCTCATTTTTTTTGGCTGTTCATATTTTTGAAACTCAGATTTCTGATTTTTTGTGCTATGTTTCTTTTTGTTTTACAAAACTGGTCGTGCACCCTCCAGACACAGATTGAGATCCCAGCTGAACGTTTAACCAAGGGGTGGGGAGTCTGACATTTGTGTAAATGTTAAATGTCACTGAGGTTGTTTTATTTCCATTCACTCTTACACTGCTTTTTCACACAGTTTCTTGCTGTACTTGACACTTGAGAATGATCTTTCATTAGGTCATTTATAGGCAGCTCTAAGGGTTCATTTTTTTAATACTTGTTTTTTTTTGAGACCGCTGTAATCCATATTGAGACAGTTCCATTTTGTGTCTTCATGCATCTGACCTGTTTTTTCAGGACTGTTCCCTGCTGCTTTCAGATGAAAGTACCTGCTCTTTTCAGGCTGGAAAGGAAGGACCCAGGCTTTTAAGAGTGAAAGTTTTGAGGTCCTGTTCTCTTGGATAGCTCCTCTGAGGATAACACTGCAATTTGTGGTGTTCTGTAAACCTGTCTGTGAACTTCTGAAACAAGAACAAAACAAAACCCACTGAAATGCTTTGGGCTGAAATGAACTTACTTTAAAGATCATCCAGGTCCAGTTCCCCTGCCATGGGCAGGGATTCCTTCCTCTAAACCAGTGCTCCAAGCCCTGTCCAACCATGCATTGAACGCTTCCAGGGATGGAGCATCCTCAGCTTCTCTGTATAAAATACAAAAACCTCTCTGTAGAAAAGTCTTTCCTGCTGCTAACTAGAATGTCATACAGAGATTTGAATTTGCTTTAGCCTTGAAGTTGCCGGAGGCATTTTCTTTAACATCAACAGTTAAATTGTGAGAGTTGTAAATTCAAAGTGTAACTAGCTAACCTGGAATATTCTTGTGGAGAATCCAGGTGACAATTCTTTTATCTGAGGTTTTTGGTGCAATATGGAATTCCTTTTTGGTTTTTGTGTAGCCTGGGATAAAAAACTGGAAGTTCAGGCCTTTAAAGTTCAAGGATTGATGTCTTCAACTCAGATTTTTAATTACTTGTCCAGACCTGGGATTGAAGACTAGGTGTGGGATTTTCTATAGAAAGGGATTTGCATTGTCTTGTTCTCTTTAACATTTTTCCGGAAAAGCAGAGCTTGAGAAAATATCTAAGGAAGGACTTGTCTGATTTTTTAATATGTATTATTGTGGAAGATATGAGAATTTGCATAAAATCTGTTTCAGGTGCTAGGGAAAAATTATGAAGTCTCATTTTTATCTGGTATATATGGCTGTTCTTTTTTGACTGCACAGATAGCTATTTCTGCCCTCTGCCTGGAAACTCAGAAGCCTGTAGTTCCTTTCATATAAATATTTTCCTCTTAATTCTTGTAAACTGTGATTTGGTTTTTTTAGTTTTGCATTTCTAGAGTGCATCTTGTTAAAGTGCACATCTTGTTTTCTGCTTTATCCAAGTGCTATCTTTCAGTTCTTCCAGGACATTCAGAATTTTATTGCAGTTTTAAAAAAAAGGGCAATTTTTAAACTTTTACCTCCATACACAATTGTATTTTTATTCCTCCCTCTGGTTACAAACTGGTATGTTCACACAGATCAGGTTTTAGTCTTAGATTCTAGTTGAAGATCTGAAGGTCTGGTTTAAAGTATCTTCATAGGAGGTCATAGGTATTATAGATAGCAATTTGTCTGGGCTTTTCTCTTTCTGGCTTAGTTATCTGATAGTAAATGTTTGTTTTAAGTTTATTGACATGGTTTAAGTGCTGCTCAGGCATTTCAACTGAATAGAGTGGAAGATCAGTGAAAGGCACGTGGTACAAAAAGTGCTTTTCTTGTATAGTGTTAATTACTATTTTTGTATGGAAATAATGTCTATTTGGAAGCAGCAGTTATGAGAAGGAACAGGGTAAAGATGTGGCAAGTTGAAGGAATTTACCAAATCAAGAATTGGACTAGTATTCAATTAGTTTTCACCAAGTACTCTTCCTTCAGCATTTACTCAGACATTTTTGGAGTTAGATATTTTTGAAGTTGTATTCTAATCAACTCAATTTTGCACACTAATATTTTTTAATGCTAGGTACAAAGAAAATTTGCAGCAAAAAGTTAAAGTGATAAAGATCTGAAAATAACAGAGTTTATTAAAAATTAATTCCTTGCATTACTTGGCCATTTAAGAAGAGTTGCTTTCTTCTTTTGAAATTTAGATATTGCCTGTAGTAGAATGTAGCCATAGTTGAATGGGTATTTGGACCTCATGATTTTTTTATTTTCTGTGACTGTTTTAGATGTGCAATCTCCTTTTCTGATGACACTGACAAGGAATTGTTTGGCATGGTACTCATTACTGCTATCCTAAATTGCTTCTGTTGAAACAAAAAATTATTTTAAATGCTCTCTTGTTTTGGGTCTCTGTTTGGATTCATTGACACAGACCACCTCTTGCTTTGCTTTATGAACCATTATTTTTGTTGTATTGAATAAAGCTGGTGAGCTGCAATGTCTACTTTTTAGGCATCCAAAAATCAAGGTGAAGAAAGTAATGGAAGTTTACTGGCTGATTAGAGATCAGTTAAATGACCCAGAAGAAGATTATGAAAAATTAACATGACAATTGGCATCATCACTGATACTCAGTAGGCACCAAAATAGATTTTCTGGGTTGCTGAGGAAACCAGATGCTTCACATTTTAAATCCTGGAGTTTTTCCAGTTCTAACCTCATGCAGTGGTGCTGCTTGATAGTACCTTTATTTTAGACAAAAGAAGTAGGGTATATGCTAGAAATTTGGAAACTTTGGCTTTATGTCTGAAAATGTAATGCAAAAACTAAGTTTTATAGAGCTTTGGGAATATTTTTTTTCTCATTTCATTTAAAATGGATCTTGCATAAAATCTCATTTTAAACTGTTAGAACTCAAGGCCAGGGGAGAACATCTTTGAAAATAAAATAGGGACCATGCTGAGCAAATTTGAAATTTGAACCTGGAAAACATTAAATGGTGCTTCATTACTCTTTTTGTTATATTTGTATATCTGTGCTGGTAAACAAGGATGAAAAGAAATGAGAAAAAAAAATCAATATTTTGCAATCAAAGTATTTTAGGGAAATGGCATTTGGGACAAAAGATAAGTAATAATACTCCGAAAGAAAAAAAAAATCCAACAGGGAATCCATCACCTCTTGCTTTGGGGGTAGGCCATGTTTTGTCTTGGAGAGGGGGGTTAACACTCCCTTCTTTGTGCAATGCAGCTGCAGGCAAGTAAAATGCAAGTTTTAGTGTCTGAACATAGCAGTGTTTTTGGCAGCTTCCCATGCTCTGTGTGATAATTGACCTGTGAGAAAGGAAGAACACAGATTTATTTTTTTCTTTGGTGGCTGTGCTGACTTGTTTAGCTAGAATTTGGGAAGGTTTCAAATGCTCCTGCACTTTTGAATAAGAAGCATTGCCTTTCTCCACAGAAGATTAATGTCCTCTGCTTCCCAGAAATCTTGGAAATCAGAATAAATATCTTGTGCTTAATGGTTAGAAATACTGTGTGGCAGGAGAGGAGGACAGCAAACAAAATGTGTAACTCAGTTGTTTAAAATCAGTGGTGCTCATATTTGGTTTAGTATTCTTAACTTTGAAGTGCAGTGTTTGTACTTTAAAGTTTATTTTCCTTCTATTCCCTCATCTCTGAAGTAGGTTTACCTTCTCAGATACCTCCTCTCCCACAACCCTGAGGAGATGAGAGAGCTCAGAGAAGGAGCTGCATTTTCAAAGATCTAATTCAGTTTATGGCAGTTTCACCCAAGGTGTGACCTTGAACTGGCCAACCAAGCTAATGAATATATGGTTTTCTAAGAATTCATGAAATTCAGGCTGGACTTTGAGACATGCCTTTGAGCTCTCCCAACGATGGCATTTAGTGCTTAAAAGTGCCACAGTGTCCACACTGTGGGCAATGGCTTGGTGATACCTGCAGTGTGCCTGAGTCTCTGTTTGTGTGAACTGTACAGAGAATAACTCAGCAGAAAGGGCAGAGGCTGGCCCAGCAGAGATGGGCTCATGTTCATTTACAAAGTGGGTCTGCATGTGCTCTCCTGTTTCAGTCTGGATGGTTTTTTGCCTCTGTAACACTCCTGTGGGCAAGCTTAGCTGTTGCTTTTGAGTTAGAAATTATACAAATTCACTTGAAGGCTGGTTTGTAGAAGTGTGTTTAATACAAAAAAATACCTCTTTTATAGACAAATTCAACACATTCTACTTGATTGGTCAACTAACAAAAGCCATCTTCCTTACAAACAGTCTTTAAGAAGAACAGAAAAACAGAGTAAGATAACAGGTTATTTATACTAACTAGTTGCTGTTTCTACAGCTCCTTAATAAGTCTTACAAGTCTACTGTGAGAAAACAAAACCTGTTTTTTCACTCTCTGACCAGGCTGTTGTATCCACATTTATCCTCTGCTTTTAATGTGCTTGAATCATGGGCATTTAAGGAGGAGCAGCACACAAGCTCAGCTCATCCCTCTGCAGGGAGGGCAAGGTGGATGTGCTGCACTTTCTGCCCAGCTGGAGTTGATGAAATAGTTCCTGTTTGTTCAGGAATTCAGGACCCTACCCAGCCCAATTACAGGAGTATTTCTGTAAGTCTCTGTCAGAGCTCTACTTCTGCTCTTTTTACTCCAGGTCTCAGGTCATGCCACTGAGCTGGTTCTAAACCCAGTTCAGGGATTTCAAATGCCACAAAAAAGACCAAACGTCCCCACAGGGTTTGTGTCAGCTTCTTTATTAAATCTGACAGATGTGACCTCAAAGATGTGTCCTGGGGGTCCACAGGGAACTTGTTTCTCTGTGTCCCTGAAGGGATATCAAACCTCTTGTGCTGCTGCTTTTTCTTTCATTCAGACCTTCCTGTTACAGGCTTGATGATGACCACTGGACGAAACAAAATTGAAATTTGTGCCTTTTAGAAATTTTAGAAGCTGTTCTGGCTTATTGGTTACCCTTTGTGTCCAAGATGCTACAGTAGCTTCTCTTTTCACCAGTATACTTTTAGAATTGCTTTACCATGGAGAGTGGGATTTTTACTGACATTCATAATGTCAATAGTATTATCTTCAGTTAGAAGAATGATTAGAAAAATTAGGATTTTAATCCCTCATCTCTCTCAGAATACTACTTGTGTTAGCAATGAAAGTGCCAAAGAAGACTGAAGAGGCTTCATTATGTAAGTTCAAATTCAGCACAATTTTCCTGTGAGATTTTTTTCCATTCCTGACATCCAGGTAGATTAATTGTTTAATTTCCAAGTGGAAAATGAGGAAACAAAGATAATTTATTTTCATTTTACAGTGAGCCATGACCACATTCAGAGTACAATTCCTGCCCCTCCATTTTGACTTTCCAGTTCTCTGACATTACATTAAGACCTTTCAGAGTAATTGCAGCCCAGCTCAGGTGACATGGTGTGTTGTGGATTTTTTTTTTCTTCCATGAATATGCAACTAACAAGATTATATTAGGGCAGGAAAATAACACAGTTTCTTCGTATCACTTTTAAGCTCACTGCCAGTTCAGTTTTAAAGGTGGCTTATTACCATACAGAGTTTGTTACAGCAGCTTCAGGAACATCCCTAAGATTTGGTGTCTTTGATTCCTTTGAGCTATTTAATAACATAGATTTTTCTGATTGGAATATGGATCCTAAAAGGTCTACAAGTTTATCTTGAGACAGCATTTTCCAGATAGTCCATAGTTTGCAGGTGCTGGTGGAGGTGACAGTGTATTCTCCAGGGACTTACCCAAGGAAAATACTATTTATGCTATTACAGTAAATTTTAGTGCTACTGCTGCATCTATGGCAGAAAAACCTACTGGATTCAAAATAGATTTTGTGCCTGCCTGTGTTATAATTGAGAATTTTTAAATAGAGAATGTGCTTCTTTATTTTTATATTACTTTTTTTTTTGTAGACCATTTTGTGGTGCCACAGTAAAAATATAAACATCTGTATTATATATGTACCTATATTTCCAGATGTATGCTAATACTCTTTTAGAAAATCATATGTTGCTCTGTGTGAAAGATAGCAAGTCACTTTCTTATTTTGAGAACTAACATAAGGAATACTCTCTCCATTTATATTGATGTTATTAGAGAGTCTTGCCTGTTGTCTTTAGCAACTGAAGTGCTTGATTGTTTTTTTTTTTCTGAAGTAACCCTTGTAGATGAGTAGGCTCACACAAAGAAACCAAGCAGGCCTGTGAGGTTAATGAGGTTGGTTAATGAGGTAGTTCAGCTATTGCAGCCAGGTAAGGAACGATTTTAAACTGATGCACGCTGCTCTAACAGTGTCATATGAGATTGATAGCAACAGCTCAGTTACAAGAAAACTCAACTGCAGTTTCTGGTATTATCTGGAACCACAACTCAGCAAATTTGGCAAATCTATCATATATATGGAAGGAACTTTTCTAGTGTCCTTCGAAGAGGAGAAGTCACTTTAATATTATGTCCTTCTTCAAGAGATAACCTCTTGATTGGTGAGACAGGGCATTACTCATAGGTAATTCTGGTTTCTTGGAGGGATCTGGGAAGCCAGCCAGCTCTGGGGCCCCTTGCCTTCATTATGAATTAAAAGTGTAGTTTTTCTAGCAAGATAAAGCTAACAAGCTTTGTTGGTGCATTCACTGTTGTGCAAGACAAACACAAACTTCCCCATGATTGAAGAGGCAGGAAA
Source organism: Ammodramus savannarum pratensis (assembly GCA_020466415.1). NCBI lineage: Eukaryota > Metazoa > Chordata > Aves > Passeriformes > Passerellidae > Ammodramus > Ammodramus savannarum. The sequence continues at coordinate 10,830,749 of JAHXMQ010000028.1, read as the reverse complement.
AGCAAGGGCATGTGCCACTTCTGAGGTTGCTTACATCAGTCCTCCTCACATGGCTTTTCACTGCTCTCTGGGTTGTGAGGCTTCACAATTTCCAGGGCTTTGGTCACCAGGCGTTTTCTGCCCCTGGGAGTTTTGTCTGAGCTGTGTCTGGAACAGACATTGGTGATTGTGTTAGTCAGCTTAGGGATCTGCACTAGAACAGGGAAAGAGTAATTTGTCAGTTAAGTCAATAGTTTCCTGGATTCAGGAGTGAATTTTGAACCCATTGTGCTAAATAGTCTTCAAAGCTGGATCTCTGCACAAATTTGTACATTCTTTAGGACTGTCATGAGGCACAAGTATATTAACAGCTTTCTAATCTGTGATTTCACCCAAAGGGTAAGAAAACTGGTCAGCATGGAGTAGTGTCAGCAGAGAAACTAAGGTCCCTTTGACTCAGGACAGCATGTATTTGCTGATTAGGATGCTCCTCTGCATGATGAAGAGGTTCCAGCAAATAATGGTACTAATTTAGTACATTAGGTTTTTAAAATTTTTAGGGGTTTATGAACATGGAGCACTAACTAATGTAGAGTTTGATATTTAGTCACCTGTCATTGTGTTCTGAAGTAATTCTGTAAGAGCAGTGATAGCTAAATACTGAAAAATACACACACACAAACACACAATGATATTTAGTATTTACAGTATGATTTCCTAATCCCTTGCTATTCATCAGTCCATATCCTTTCCAGGAGAATGAAGCAGGACAATCACAGCTGACTGGCCATGAGGTACACTGGGATTAGAAGCATCCCTCCTTTCCAGAGGTCTTCCCTCAGTTTTACCCCACAGTGTATCTTTGATCATAATAAATCAGTGATTTGGGCAAAGTAATTCAGTGGCTGAATTGTAATTTAATTTAAAGTCTTTGTTCAAGTTGTACAGCCTTCTGCTTGAGTGAGCCTAAATGATAATGTAAATGGAGTTTAGTTTGCTGTGAGGATTTCCTTTATAATCAGCATTAAATCCCATGTTCCCAACCTATCCATTGCTCTGCCTCAATGGTTGGTCTTTTCTGCTCCCTGATTTCCATTCTTGGCTCTCTCAGTGCTCTGAGTTCAGCCTTTCCTCTCTTTGTGTCTTTTCTTGACCTTTTTTTCTGCTGTGAGTTGATATGTAGCACTGTACTGTGTCTCTCTAACCAGGAGGTATCAGTGTTGCAGCATCCTTATTCTGTGTAGAACCAAAACCAAAATCTCAAAACATCATCAGTATTGCTGAGTAACAGAGATCAAGTTGCCACAGCTTGTTTGTTTCCCAGTAATTATCAATGAAATATGGCACATGGTTTGTCCAAGTCAAGAAATTTAATTGTTAGTGTAGAAATGTTTTCACTTTACACTTCTAAAATGTTACTTAAAAGTGTGAACCTTGTGAACTTTGAGATGTTCTAAAAGTAATGTCACAACTTGTTAGTTTTATTCTGCTTCTTACCAAACACAATATCAGATCTAACTTAACAATTACTAGGTTCAATTTTCCCCCTTGTTTTATCAGCCTTGCACAATCAAGTACTTCTGATTTTTCTTTTTTGAGCATTTGGGATCCATCAAGATGAAATTATTCCAATTTGTAGTATTTGTTTTCTCTGTAATGAGCTTTCCTAAGTCAAATCTGTGCACATTTTTGTGGAAGCCTATTCAGAGACTTGGAACAGGAGTGAGTAAATGTCCCCAGAATAGTTGGATTTTTAATCCTTTTGTGTTTGGTAGGTCGTAGGAGTAAAACTTTGGAAAACACAGCCTTAGAGATTGCTTCATAATGTCAGGACACAGCTGAAAGGAGAATTAGCATGATGTTATTCTGTGTGATCAGGCCAGGATTTCAGCAAAATGGATGTTATTCATAATTAGATTTAAAAATTAAAAATAAAAAATTAGATTGGGAAATTAATTACCAGATGATTTCAATTAATGATTCTCAGTATAATGACATTTTAATAAATATGAAATAAATGAGTAATATCTAAGTTTCTTTGAAGAGGAGCAGCAGAGTTTAAACTATTTTGTTTTGGTACATGTGATAGAAGTGTTTTGTTTTGAATTACTTGTGGAATGAAAGTTATCAGGCTCAAGCTGGAACCAGCAAATTGCCTTGATGAGCAGCTGAGGTTGAAATATTGGGGGTGGATAATGGCTGCAGTCTCTTACCTGATGAATACCAACAAAAGAGGTCACTTAGAGGAGCTCTAAGATAAACAAATTATGCAGAATTTTGAATGGATTATGTATACAACCATATGTAAACAATCAACTGGCCAAAATATTGCCAAATCAAATCTCTTATGATCAGGTTTTATGCTTCTGTTATTTGATGGCATTTTACATAAAGACTTGTCCATTCATCCTGATATCTGTATGACACACAGGCAGTGGCATTGGGCTGGAAGGAGCTGCTTTGCTTTCCCTCCCAGCTCAAACCCTGCCTTGGACTCACCAGAGCCCATGGTAGGATTTTGATTCAAACACTCTGCTTTTAACTGGGTCAGGCTATTGATATTATTGAGCCTGCTCAGGATGATGCAATTCCACAACTAAATTTAACTGGTTTACAGCTGTCTAGGATGTGAGTCATTGCTAATGCATAACATTTTCTAGGCAGTGCTTTGGAACTGAGACAGTGCTTAAGAACAACATATACGTTGGCTCCCCTGACAATGTGAATTTCAGTACATTTACCAGCTCAAAAATCAGTTTTAACTCTTGGGTTCCTAATTTTTTTTCTCTGGTTTGAATTGTGCTGGAATATCTTTAGAAAAGATTGTAAGAAAAACTTCTCTCAGTTTTCAGGAAAAGCAAACTTTAATTGACATGATTGTGTTAGGTTTGAAGGAAATTCAAGGTATTTATTAGCAGAAGAGAAGGTTTGCAAACATGGTAGTAACATTCTGACAATATGATTTGAAAGATCTGCTTTAAATACTGCTTGTTATAGGGACTGTGACAGTGCAGTAAAAGCCTTTACTATTTAGAAGATATTAGAATTACAATTCACTTTATGCTGATTATTTTTCTTAGTTCTGCTTTGCAGTGATCTGTCAGCAAACTGGTGCTACTAGAGGTTGGCTGGGCATGCAAAAGAATGGAGGACAAAGGAAAACAAATAGAAATAGAGATTATTTACATAAGCATAGATTAACATTTTTCTGACTGGTATAAATATACTTAAAAGCCTTGTGCAAAAAGGCAGTGGAAAGAGAATAGTCTGTTGGATCATTGTCAATTCTTTGTTGCTCTTTTACTACAGGTACAAAAAATTAACTGTATGTACAAGTTAATATTTCTTGAATCAGCACTTCTTCCTTTTCTCAAGTCAACCTAATTGCAAGGTCAAGAATAAGGCATTAATCTTATCAAGTGTCCTTCTAGTGAATTCCTAGATTTTTCTTTTCTCTGCCTGCAAGTTGCTTCCTTTTGAAGCAGTAGCAAGGTGTCTGTCTGTGAACCATTTATTTATTTGACAATTAAGGTTTTACTTTTAAGTAGACATCACAAACCTTAATTTATTGTCCTTTCTAAGCTGCATAGCAATGAAGTATTTTATTTGTAAGCTAAACTCTGTAGAATTTTATGCTGATTTCAAAGACTTTGAAATGTTACAAAATCCCACCATTTTAAAGTCAGCAACATCAGGACATTTCCAAAGTGCACTATATTCAAGTGTGATGCTGCAAGGGCAGTAATGTTCCAGGAAAGCATTGAAGTAGAAGAGCAATAAAAAGAAAAGTTTAGTGGGAAGCAAAATAAAAATTAATCCAATGTTCCTTGGAATGGCTTTTAGTATGATAGTTCAAGAACAAGAATCTCTGAATATAAATTGACAACAATGTGATTATATTCATATAAATTGGTTGGATCTAAAAGTAAAAAAATAGCAAAACAACAAAACGTACTGAGTGCAGCTGAACTTTGGAAGAAACTCTGATTTGCATTTGCCAAAATCTTTTTGAAAAAAGGGAAGTTGTTTGATCTGTCCTGAACTTCAAAACAAGTTAAAAATCTCACCCTTGCAAGGAGACATGCTTTGCCTAAAGCTTCACATTGTTGCTAGTCTTGGGAATTTAACCTTTAAAATTAATAGCAGGAACATTACTTTCAGTGAAATCATTCAGTGAAGTGCTGTGAGTGATATTCACTCATGTGACAGACCTTGCTTCTCACACTCACAGAATCTGTTATTGCTAAATTAAATACACACTTTTGTAATTCAGGCAGGACTGTTCTAATTGTACTTTTTGCAGGATTTGCAATAGGAAGACAGTTATAATGGTGAGGTTTCCAGTGTGACATGGACTAAACTGGAGCTTAATCTGAGAAAAACTCCCCAGTAATATCTGCTTATATACTTCCATTATGTTCTCCAAAACATGACTTTCAGAAATACAGTAATAGTTTTAAATCCAATAGTACAGCTTTGTTGAACAGTCTTTGAGTACTTAGGGTGATCTCTCACCAACCTCTTTCCTTTTTCTCCACAGCAGAATTTCTGAAAATATTTTTTATGCAATCATGTCTGTTTTAACTCTTATGTTGTCATTTTGAATTTGATGCAAGCCCATCTTTTTCAGCTTCTCAAATACTGTGGAACTCCAGCAATTCAAGTATGACTGTGGGCTCTCAAATTTATATTATTATATTAGTAATTTTACATTAAAGGGAGTGGCTTGTCCTGACCTAGACAGAGCTGTAGCTGTTCTATCCTCACATGCCTGCTTACTCACCCACTCTCCCTTCCAAAAATGCATCTTTCATCCCCATGTTAGTATTCCTGATGTGAAAGAAACATTTCTGCCTGTGGTTGGTGATAATCCATCATCTCCTTGTGGTCGTTTACCCTGGAGCTGAGGAGACCAATAGTGCCTTTACAAAACCAAGGAAGAACTGTTTGGAAAAGTAACAGCTTATGTGAAGTTGTTGTTTATTTGGATGGCTGTGCCACAGGAATGGGAGCAGAAACCTTCTGAAACCCCTCTGATTATTGAGATCCTATTTACATTGCTGCTGCCCCCAGGGGAAAGCTGGGATCAAAAACTGGAAGGCTGAACAGAGCTCTGAGATGTCCTCTGCACATCTGCTCCTGTGCTGCACTGCAGGAGTGCTATCAAGTGTTAAGTTGATTGTGGAAGGGGTTTAATGACCAGTTCACAAACCCACCTCATTTATTCGGAAGTCACTGATAGAATAGAAATTGGTTTTGAAGAGTTCAATTTCCTCATGCCCCAGGGCATGGCAGGAGGATGGACACTGTCTCCATGGAAGAATTTCTTGGCTGAAGCATGATCCACAGTATCTAGTAACCTCTAACTAGAGGAATCTGGAAATCCAGTGGCCTTGATGGATATTTAACTAGATGTGTTTCCTTTGAATCCCTGGGCTGTTTTTAATTTGCATCTGCATGGGCTTTTCACTGAGTAAAATGCTTCCTTGCCTTTGGAACAGAATGCCAAAGGATGCTTCTCTTGCCTCTACTCTGTGCCTCAGGACTCAAAGGCAAAATAATTAGTTCCACACAACTAAGAATAAATCACCCAAGTTGAAACATGATAGTGCCTGACAACTGGTAATGTTGGAAAAAATATTCCAGTAAATCATTATTGATGGGAAAATCGGTGTGCAGAGCAGATGATGCCAGTGTAGCCTTGTGTACCTTTGCACTGAGGATAATGTTGCTAACTTAGCCATAGATTGCTGGCTTTACCCTGCAAAATAAGTAAATGTGGTAAGAAAAAAAGATTGTTTAATTACTAAAAATAGTGTATACTTTTTATTTTTATTTTTTGGGTTTTTTAGAAATATGGTACAGTAATATATATATTGCTATATATAAAGAATGTATATATATAAATATATGTATATGTATAAAGGGAATATATAAGGAATATATATCCTTAGGTTTTTGGAACATTTCTGAGGAGGTTTATCAATCCTTGTGCCTCTGTATGTTCCACCAGGCTTGGAGATTCCATTAAGGTTTATTTCATCTTTCTTGGGTAGAAAAAAGACCCTATTCTGGTTACTTGTTTCATTTTCATCAGTTATTTGAGAATTTGGTGAGAATTGCTTTTTACATTATTGTTTTTAGGAATGCATTGTCTGTTCTTTTTTGGAAGGATTCTCAAACTACTTGCAAGGGCATAAGAGCAAATTTCTTCATTGATTAACTATATGGACAGAGTGGAGACTATTTGCTTTCTTCTTCAGGTTATATCATTGTGGAGAGCCTCTACTTATTATTTGTTATAGTACTGCACCTTTAGGAGAAAAATGGAATAAAGGCAATTTATTGTTGAGTGTGCTTTCATAGGGAAAATTTGCATCTATTATTACAAAAATATTTCAATTTTGATCCAAAATGCCAGTTGCAGTTTTCTGTAGTGTAAGGGCCAGGTCCTTGAGTTACCTGACCCTGCAAAAGGCACAGCTGGAGCTACAGTGGGATTTTTAGGCAGTGCCTAGATATGACTGGGAACATTTTGGAATACCTGCTGTTCCCTCAGTGATAACAAACGCCACCATTCATTGCTCCAGATTGAAAAATTTGCATGTAGACTAAAATAATAGGCAGGTTCACACTTTATACACATCCCATTTTTTGTTTGGGTGTTTAATACCAGGGGGTGCAGCAGTCATACAGAGTGCTGTCATCTTACTCTGGCCACAGCAAACAGTGCCATTGAAACATGAAAATGCACACTGGGTTTGTGCAAATAAATGCTTTTGCTACCTTGATAAGCACCTCAATGTGTGCTGAAGCAGAATTATTTAGCTGGCCCTGGTGTGTGGTTTGCTCCCAGCAGAAAGTCACTCTGCACTATCCCCAAAGCCAGAGCCTTTGGTGAGCGTTTCTCCTCCAGAAGCAAACAGGAGTCTAAGAATAACTCAGCCTCCTTTGTAGAGTATTTTCATGGTTAGCTGTCCTAGCAGCCAGCCTGTCTAGACAGCTGATGGCCCTGGGAGCTGCTGCAGCAAAAGCAGCCACTCCTGGGCATGCTGTTCCCTGGGCAGCCCTGCATGTGGGCACCAGAACCTTTCAAAGCTAGGGGGGTTCTTTTTGAAGCTCCAAGTGTGTGCTAATAAGGCATTAAACAACTGAGATGAGTGTATAAAAAATGAATTTTCAATTATTACAGTTATTGCTGACTGCCATGGTATGTCTTTGGTTGTGATTTTTTGGTGGCCTTAAATTTTGTTTTGTACTGTTGTGCCCAAATTCAGTTTTGAGCATAACTTTGAGGTCTAATACTTTTTTTTCTAATGGAAGCAAATGTTGAAGATAAACCAATCCTCACATTTTACTGTGTTCCAGGTGTAATTTCAATACAGATAGCAAAGATAGTGGTGCATGTGTCACAGAGCCATTTGCTCTGTAATCACAGAAATTCTTTTTCCAGGGTTGGGGAGTAAAACCTGAATATAATTGCTGTATTTCTATTAACCAATCAGCTTCTAACTGCTCAACAGGTGAAACCAAAGGCTAGTTAATGCTTTAGTTTGTCATTATGAATATGGAGCTAGGTAGCCTTTGGGGTTGTCTGGTTGCAATATTTCTTACAAATGTCTTTGAAAGAGTGTCTTGCTACAAGTGTTTTGGAGTTGGGTACTTCACATGCCATGTGTCGTTCATTAGTTTATAATGTGCATTTGCTGATGCAAGAAGAACTTGTCAGAACAACACAAGAAGAAAGCAACTGAGAAATCTGTGTACACTTTACTCCTCTGTTGATAAACTTGTTTTTGACATGTTATCATGTTAATGTGGCTATTTCTTTTGATGCTTATATATGCATGAAAGGGGGTTGGCATTAGGTCTTCTGAGTGTATCAAAAGATATATTCAGAACTCCTAAACAGATAAAATTCTATACCCACAGAAAACAAGGCTGACACATTTTCCACCCAGGGAATGGCACTTTGTGATACTCCATCACAAAGCAAGCCACCATGTAAGATGAACAAGCAACTTGCCAGTGTAGCAAAAAATATCATGATACCAAAGAAAATACCTAAAATAATGCTTTTTCACCAGTTTTTAATTATCAAGTGCCTTTCTTAGTTTGCATATGCAATAAGGTTTTTGTCTTTTTTTTTCCTTCCTTAATGTGTTTCTTGGTTAATGTGTTGATCATCCTTCTATGACACAGTGCCCAACATCCTAAGAAATTTGGAATAATAGCTTTTCTTTGTTCTGTTCTTGTGAATACTGTTCAGACTTGGTTGCTCTGAATTTATTCCTGACTGTTGGAAAATTTACTGATTCCTTGTTACTATTTGGTGGGTTTGGTTACATCACTTGATGTTTTGAGGTAGAATTAAGATCTAGGCTTCATTTGCTTTAGCAATAATTTTAATCATTTAATATACCCTAAGATGATTTTGGATGGTTGTCCTTGCTGTTGTCCTGAAGTTGATTTGTGTTATTCAAGATCGAAAACCTTCAAGAGCAGCTGCGAGACAAGGAGAAGCAGATGAGCAGCTTAAAGGATCGGGTGAAATCCCTGCAGGCTGACACCACCAACACGGACACTGCCCTGACCACGCTGGAAGAGGCACTGGCAGAAAAGGTGAGTGTGGGAAGCGCTGTGAGTTCCCTGGGGAGATCCGGCCGCTGTTGTGCTGTGCAAAGGCGCAGTTCCCGATCTCGATCCCATTCCTGTGCCAGATCCAGTGCCTGATCCCAATCCCGTTCCTCATCCTGTGCCTGTTCCTGATCCTGTGCCACTGCCTGTTCTCATGCCCGATCCTGATCCAGTTGCCAATCCTGTACCCGTTCCTGTGCCCAATCCCGGTCCTATGCCTGATCCTGACCCTGATCCAGTTCCCGATCCCATGCCCATGCTCAATCCCAGTCCAGTTTCTGTGCCTGTTCCTCATCCCGTGCCCAATCCTGCTCCTCATCCTGTGCCCGCTCTTGATCCTGCACCGTTTCTGGATCCATGTCCCGGATCCTGCCCATTCCTGTTCCCAATCCCGATCCAGTTCCCAATCCTGTACCCAGTCCTGATCCAGGTCTCAATCCCGTGCCTGATCTTGATCCCATTCCCGTGCCCGGTCCCATTCCTCACCTCATGCCTGATCCCAATCCAGTTCCTGTGCCCAATCCCTGTCCCAATCCCCATCCAATTCCCCATCCCGTTCCCATTTCCAATCCTGATCCCGTTCCCCATCCCTTGCCTGATCCCAATCCAGTTCCTGTGCCCGTTCCCATTTCCAGTCTTGTTCCCGTTTCCAATCCCGGTTTTGTTCCCCATCCCATTCCCGTTTCCAGTCCCGATCTCGTTCCCAATCCTGTTCCCATTCCCAATCCCGATCTCGTTCCCCATCCCGATCCCGTGCCGGGTGCGCGTCCATAGCGGAGCGGCCGCGGCGGGCCCGTCCCCGCTAGAGGGCGCTGCAGGACGCGGCGGTGGGGCGGGCACGAGATGATCCCGATAATCTGGGGTTTTAATGCTCGGTTTGCGGGAGGTAACCGCCTCAGAGACAGACCGTCCCATTCTCTTTTGGTGGCACAACTTCTTGGGATAACTATATGTGTTTTTTCATGATTCCCACATGAGCTCCTTTAGGCTATCAGATTCTATGAACCATGGTTAACCTTTACGTGAGGTTAAGGAATTTGCTTGCATCCTTTTAGATTCCAAGATATCTAAAACTCCACTGATATCTAGTGTACCAAAAAGTTATTTTGTTGCCTTTTCTTACTGTATATAAATCCCAGTGTCATATAGGCACTACGCCCCTTCTTCTCTGAAGAAGCACTGATTTAACTGTACATTTTAGAAAAATGAGATTTAAATAAAAATAAGATTTAAATAAGTTCACAGCACTGTGAACATTCAGATATCCAGACATCCACAGTATTGAATCCAGTATTCACAGTGCTGGTATTTCACAGCAATGAATCCACAGATTTCTCAAGTTTTCTCTTTCTTGAGGATCTTTACAACTGTAAAGAAAAGAAATGGCAATACACTCCTTCTCCTCATTTCAAGTGTAGCAGAAGTGTTGTGATAGGAGCCTCAGAAGCTGGATTGACTGAGAGGGATTTCCTTCACAAAGTGCTTTCTTTTGTCAGGAAAAGACCATTGAGCGTTTAAAGGAGCAGCGTGACAGAGATGAACGAGAAAAACAGGAAGAGATCGACAACTACAAGAAAGACATTAAGGATCTGAAAGAGAGAGTCAGCATTTTACAAGGAGATCTCACAGAGAAAGAGGTTGACCAGCAACACGAATCTATTGTGATGGAATTATTTGTTGTCTCTGTTTGTGTTACGTTTGAGTTGAAGGAAACTGTTCCTTTATAGTAATTGTCTTTCAACAAAGCTGATCTGGTACATCACTGGAGAATTTGCAAAGCATCAGTGTTTCAGAACCACCTTTTGAGGGATAGCAGCCATCCCCTGTTTGCAGCAGTTAATCTTGTTAGTGGTGGCTGGCTGCTGGTCAGTGTGGCATTGACTGAGCTGTGCTGACAGACAGGGAAGGCTGGGAACAAGCTTGTCCCTGTCTCAGTGCAGGGAGGAAGGAGCAGAATTCATCAAAGCTGTGGGTGCCAAAGCATGAGGATAATGTTTGTTCCTTTATGCAAACAACACAGCCAGTTCTTTAGACTCTCGAGTATTTTTTTGATTAATTAGGTTGATTGTTGGTAATGAGCCAGTTGGCTAGACAAATTACCTTAATTATATTGGAGAAATATAAATGTTCTCTGTTCCTCTCTTGTGTATTTGCAATCTTTTTTCAAAATTCAGTCGAAGTAAAACAACACAAAAATATGTACCCAGAAAGAGTACTAAGGGTTTGTCTACATGGAAATCAGCATTTGACAGGAAAAAAAAAAAAAAAAAGGCAAGCACAAAAAATAATATAGAAAGAAAGAAGTTGAGATATCTTTTGTAGTAAGGTGGCATGAATCAGTTTCACCCTGTGGAAACTGTATACAGAAATGCTTTCAACTGTCTCAGTGGCTAAATGTTCTAACCACAAGATTTTAATCTTAAATACAGTTTTAAGAGTTTAAACTGATTTTAAATACAGTTTTATTGAAAACCAGTTCTTCTTAAACATGACTGTCACTGGAGCACAAGTTCCAGTTTACAGAATTGTCCATCTTTAAAAACAATTTTGAAATTAATTTAGACAAGGTTTTATTTTTATCCTGAAAGCCTGAATTAATTCAAGCTGTCTTAAGTCAGAGACACAAACAACCTGAAAAAATGGTTTTAAATTAGATCCTGAACGTCGTGTGAAGGGATAGGAGGAAAATAAAGACAGAAAAGAAACTAACTATTGCACCTACTTGATAATTATTTCACATCTTTTAATTTAGACATCATTACTGGATCTTAAGGAACATGCTTCATCATTAGCTTCATCAGGACTGAAGAAAGATTCAAGACTCAAGACACTGGAAATTGCATTAGAACAGAAAAAGGAAGAATGTTTGAAGATGGAAACACAATTGAAGAAGGTAATCTCAGTGCATGTTTATGTATGTGTTGTAAGCATACAGTTCTAAACACATTGGCCATGTCTACAAAGAAAACTTGGGGTCTTAAGAGCAAATTCTTTGAATTTCTTTCCAGCAGTAACCATGAAGATGTGTCCATGCAAATCATATTACAGGCTAAGCCTAAGTAACTTTCAGACACTTGTGCTAGGTTTTGATTTCACTTACATGCAGTAACAGTGCAGTTGGCTTTTTTATTTACAGGTACTAAGAGTTTGGGGCTTAGTCTGCTTCAGTGCAGCTTGTAGGAGAGTTGTGCCATTAAATTGATGTAACAGCTGAAAAAATGACAGCTAAACATTTCACATACCAATTATCAATGCTTATAGGAGTTAATGTGATAAATTCAGGTGCAGGGTTGGCCCTGCCTGGAGGAAAGCAAAAAAACAAATGAAAAGAAGATGCTCCCTGTGAAGTGTGTGATTTTGAGTCATCAGTTCAGTCCTGTTTAGAATTCCTCTTGTGTTGGTGTTACTGCACCTGAGAACAGTGTAAATGAAAATCTGTGCATGCATTTATGGACCCATGTTTGTCCTGCTTCATTCTATTTGTGAAGGATCTTTCATTGAATTCTCTGCCATGAATTTCAGATTCACCCTGTGTTGCTGGTAATGAGTTGACAAATCTATTGTAGCTAAGATTTGCCAGAGGTTGTTAGAGCATCTCCTCATCCAAAGAAGCTACCTAAGTCATGGTCAGGATGGTTTCAGTTCTACAACCAAAAGAAATAATTGGTAGCCTACCATTACTTATATGGAGTAACTTCTAGTAACTAGAGAAAATATAGTTAACGTTCACTTGAATATATTTTATACCTATAGTAAGTTTACATATTTCCTTAATAACCTTTTTTCCAGCTGCTTCTAATTCTTTAGTGGATTTTATTGTAGCTTGCGCAGAAGTAAAAACATTATTTTTAAAGGCCTTCACTTTTTAAATGCATTGCAGGTATTTATTCAGGCAGTTTGACATTTTCAAGATGAAATAAGAAATAATTATGACAGATAGTCTAGCTCCATTTAAAAGCTTCTAAAAACTCATTTTTACACCTCTGCATTGTTAACAATTGCAAATAATTGTCATAATTAACCTTAAAACTATTGGCTATATAAGAGCATTCATTTAAAAACTGAATTAGAAGTTCATTCTGTTGAGGTTTGTTACATTATCTTAGTGCAGATTTGCATGAGACACAAGCAGAAAGGAGGCTCTCATGTAGCTCCTTAGGAGTAAATGGCTAAAAGCTTTTCCTTTTGGGTGCTTCCCTCACAGTTTGAATGGAGATGTGTCCAATATCAGTCTTGCTTCCCTTGCTTCCTATTCCCAGTGAGCACTTTGAGTACTTCCAGTCAGATCTATGAGCCCCAGAAGTTAAGAAGCTGGCAGGAGAGGCTGATCTCAACTACTGTTAAGCCATTAAATAAAAAAGACTTTGGTAGTCCTTGCAAAAACCTCTTGCTAACCTGCAGACAGTGAGCCTCAGAGGAATCATGAACCATGCAAGCTTCCCTTTCTTCTGTAAAAGGGAATTAACCTTACACTAAACAAAAATATTAACCAAGCAGAGTGCAAGGGTGCTGAAAAGTTGTTGATAATTGATTTTAGTTCCATGTTACTCTCCAGTGTCTCCTGTGAAGTACCCACTTCTTGTTGCTATTCCTCTTTTTACCAACAAGTGTTTTATATTGTTCTTTGGCTTAGCATCTAAAACTGCAGTGTTTTTCATATTGGAGTTGTTTTTTTCAAATAATAATACCATGGTTATGCAAATTTGTGTGCTTAATGTTCTAATTATTCTATATTCACTGCCTCTGTGCTCAGTTGTCATCCTGCTGCCAGCAGGAGATGCAGTGGGAGATTCTGAAGGCTGAAAGCAGCTCATAAATCCCCGTTGAGTTTACATGGTGTCCTGTCTTCATTTTGGCTCAGATGGAATCATTAGAGGCAAATAACACACAGGAGGTTCTTTCTCAACAACAGTGCAGTGCTGTTATGCTCTGTGGTGGTTTTTCTTTTCTTTAGGAAAATCTTTGTCCAAACTACTATTTTAATGTATTAGTTTTATAGTGAGAAAGTTTTCCTTTAGTTGTTGTTCTTCAGGATACTCTTTTCCCAGCGTTTTCTGTCTTGTCTTTCCCAGCCAATATACTTTGTTTCATTTTGTTTTTTCTGGTCTGGGAGAGACCAACTAATATTAGAAGTTTTTCCAGGAAAGATGAGTGGATTTTTGTCCATCTCCATTTCCAGTGCATAGTTTTTCTCCCTATAGATATACTCCTTATTTTTAGGGAGGAAAAAGAGTCAAAACCATTTAATAAACTTCCCCTTGCTGCAGTTCTAGGAACTTTTCACCAGAAAAATATTAGCAGTGATTCCCTGCCAGGAAAATACCTCTACCTTCAACAGGCATACTCAGAGATTGTTTTTTGTTTTTTTTTTTTTTTTCTGCTGGGGTGTTCTCTCTTCAAATTCAGGAGTATAGTATCTTTAAAAAACAACAGAAAAAAACCCCAAGACTTAATGAAGTGTTGATCCAAATTCTGTCTTTCCCAAGATTTAGCCTGGCTAGTCTAATACAGACTCTGCTGCTTTTTATGTTGTGGAGATGGATTTTCTCCCACAGCTGAAAATATTACTGATAATATTGGTAGATGAGGCTGGTTTTTGTTCTCAACTGATAATTTGTTTTTTTGAAGAAGGAACAATAAATGATGGATTCAGCCTAGAAAGAAAAAGGCTGCCAGGGAAATCAGGATTTCTTGTTACAATAAAAGCAAAAAGGAAAATTGTGTTCAGCATTCAGATAGTGTCAGTTACTGAATTAGTTTTCTAAACTAATGTTTAAACTAATGTTCAGCTGTCTTGAAATTGATAGAAAGGAAGCACTAGGAATTGAAGTCCTTCTCAATCTGTGAAACTCATCTGTAAACCCAAACAAAGAACTGCATCAAGTATGTGGGGGCTGGACAAACCTGTTAAACTGAAAAATTCAGGATAAAATTTGGGACTTGCATGAGGGTAACTCTCCATGTTTCTCATGTTCCAGAAGCTGGTTAGTATTGCATGCTAAAACCACGAATTAAGACTCTGTCGTCTTAGTAATTAATGTTGCAGTTATTATTTTAAATTCTTTCCTTGTTACATCTTTTCTTTTTCTCTCTCACACTGTTCCTATCCCAAATTTTCTCCATCTTTTGCTATCTTCTTTCTCCCTTTAGCACCCTGAAGTTTTATTGAGTCATCCATCCAAGCTAGTAAGTTCCCTGGCAATCTGAGAGACTTTTGCCAGCACATTTAATTTTTTGTGTTGCATGTGTATTCACCTGTGCTTTCATAGTTGGGCCAACACAGAGTGTATTGGTGAATTCCTCTAGTATAGTGGGTATGGACAGCATGGATGCAAACAAAAAGCAGTGGGATGTCAGACCAGTCATGTTCCAAAAAAGCTCTCTGAGATGTTTTCACTGTTTGACTGCCTTGGCCTAACTGCATTTTTGTTTGGACAGCTTAATATCGTGTCTTGTGTTTTGTTTCCCTTTGCTGCTGGTGCTTGAAGTGTCCTGTAGCTTTTCTGTCATCTCCATTGTCTGTGCATTTTCAGAGCAAGAAGGTGGAATTTCCATGCAAATCAAGCTTCTTGTGTGAAAGCGTTCTGTAACACTGGGCACAGCAGCACGTTAGAAATAACTTGAGTTGCAGCAGCTGAAAGATTGCTTCAAATCTTGTGTAACCATTCAGCTCACTGGTACTATGTCAGTTTAATTTTGGATCCTATTTCCAGCCTCCTGTTTGATGTCAAAGAGCACTCCTGTCAAGGAGTGTTTGTGTAATAATATCTTGACACTGTAAATTACGTAATTCAAGGTGGTTTTCATCAGAGATTTCTTTTGTGGCTCTGTGCATAAAAAATGGTGTTACAGAACTTTTCTGATACCTGTGTTACTCTTGGCAATGTTCAGGGTAAATGGAGTTGTCTATCCTGACAATCATTGTCTGAGAGTCAGAAAGTTTCTGGGGCTTGCAATTGTTCCATTTTTGTGGCATCCCATATCAGAAATTCTTCAAACCTGGCTAAATAGTGTCAATAAGGAGTTGAGAAAATGAGATATAATACAAATTGATTGTACTTGGTGCAAATAGGCAGAATAATTTCTGTCAGGAGAGCATATTCACTACAAAATCTTTAATAGCATGCAAACATTTTGAGACTCATTACTCTGAGGTCAGAACACAGAGCAAACTGTGTATTTTATCTTCCAGTATGATATAGCAAACACACAGGATAAGGTACAAGAGGCTTTGTGAAGGCCAGGCTGGATGGGGTTTTGAGCAACCTGGTCTAGTGAAGGATGTCCCTGCCCACAGCAGGGAGGTTGGAATGAGATGATCTTTAATGATCCTTCCAACCCAAACCATCCTACAATTCTGTGGTAGCTTTTAATGTTCCATTCTGATTACCTCAGCATCATCTCATGTAGTAGAAAGTTGGAGAGATTTTCTCCTTGATATTCTTACAGTTAAAAAAAAAAATTACCTTACCTATTCTACCCCTCCCAGAAAAACTTACAAAGATAGCGCTCATTTTGAAAAATGAAATATTCAAAATTCGGGAAGTGGCCAGTGTCACACTGTGTGGTCTTTCTCATTTTTCCTTGTGAGGTAATTTGTATAGCATTTCATAACTAAATTATTGTCTGCTAGAGTCTTGCTGTTTTCAATATTGCATGACAAATGCTCCAAGAGTGAGCCAGATATAGATGAGAGATGATAATCATCCAGAGAAATAAGATGGTAAAATGCTTTTTTAATAGCAGGAAAGCATTGAGTGAATAAGGCAGGATATATTTCCATTTTGCTTTCTCCCCTACCACAACAGTGATGATAATGCATCCTCATTTCCCACAGGTGGTGTTAAGGAGTGATTAGTTGTGATTAGCATGACAGAAAGTGTCGTGGTGGTGGGAGACACACAACAGGACACCAGGGTTTCATGGAGCAGAGAGAGAATTTTGGTGCCCACAGCTCTTTATGTGGGCTATTCCAAAGACTCCACATCCAAATTTGGTTGGCTATGATTGATTGCCACCCAGCTCACCTGGCCAGTAGATACCTGCTCATGTTCATGGTAGGGATTGCTCTCTGTAGCCAAACCCCTCCTCTTATGAGGCACACAGACCATCTGTGTGCTGTCATAAGAAAGAAAATTGGGGGATTATTTCTTTTAATGTCATATTGCAGTTAAGAATAAGCAGCTTATAGAGCCATACATTGAATATCCAAAAACTGGTGCTAAATGTCTGTTCTTTACTTGTGTCCTGATTTTGTAAAGCAGTGGTCAGGTGAGTAAGGGCCTGATCAGAGGAGGCAGGTGGGGGAGTTAAAATGGATTTAAGAGAAATGTTCTGTGGGCATTTCCCTCCTGGCTTTGCCCACTCTGTGCTGGGCTGGATCCAAAGAGAGCAAATGGGTTGTGTTTAATGATATCTCTGGGAACTTGTATGTCTGAAGAAATCACTTTTTTAAATGATTTCTTAAATAGAGAAATTGCCTCTCTTGAGGTGTCTTTATGATTCTTCATAAAGAAAATAATTTGTTTATGGATTGATTCCAACTGAACACTTGCTTATTCAGTGTCAAAAATTTGCAGATACATTAACAAAGACCAACCATGTAGAGATGGTTAAAAGACAGCAAATAACTCTCTGTGACAGACTCAAGTTTACAGTACATAGTATATCACAGAATTTCCTGAGCCTTTTACTTCCATTACTGCCTTTTCAAAAAGCTTTTGTACAGTTTAGAGTGTGTAGAGTTTTGGAACTAAAGGAGGAAAAAGCCTGATGGTTTTTAAAATTTACAATTCTGTTAAAACTAATAAAGGCATGATAGAAGACAGCACAAATGTTTTATCAGTTGAATTTCTGCCTTTAGTACAGAAGATGGGTAAAGTGTTTGTCTTTTGCAGTAAATAATCATAATATATTTTTGTATTTGTGTCTGCATTTACTATTTTTAGGAGACATGAGGCTCCCTTGGAGGTAGGAGGGTGGATTAAAATGGGATTTTCAGGTTCTTGGGAACTTTTACTTCAGGGCCAAAAGTTCTTGGCAACAATTGTATGTGAAATGTTAAACTGAATTTACTGTCTCAATTCATAGGTAAAAGTAGAAAGTGTTTGCTGTGAGTTATTTGCTGTTTGATTTCGTTAATATTTTAGGAATATTGATTTGGAGTCTTGGTCATAATGTTTGGAATTTTTATTTACATTTTAGAACCTTTAAATTAGTTCTGTGCTATTGTTATGTTCCCTGTCTCTGGCACACTTTAAGCTGTGTAAGATTATCTTACCTCTTAAAAAAGAGGTTTTTGGCACGAGAAATATCAACTTAGAAAATTCTTTTTAATGTGTTTTGTCTTCCACTCCTCTCCATCTGTAAATATTGGTTATTTCTATGAAACATTGGTCATCTTTGTTTTAGCTGTAGAAGTTGGCTTTGTCAGCTGATTTTCTGTGGAAGCAAGAGAAGTTGGAGTACATTTATTTTGTTGAGGAACAATCACTCTTTCTTATGTTCTGTAGGTACCTGAAGCAGTCACCCCATCACTTACCACTTTCCAGATGGGAAATGAGAGCAGAGAAGCAGAAAGCTGTTAAACCACCTCTTCCTTTATAGTCCCTCTTAAAAACTGGGAGAACATAGCCAGAGTAGTAAACTTAAACTATTCTCAGCCCTGAACCACTTAGAATTTGAAACCGAATTCACACTGGCAAAGATTAATACTGATCAGATGAGCTTTGCTAATAAAAGCAGAGCTCAAGAGGGTGCTGCTTTCCAGAATTGTGGCTGTTTTTATGCATCAGTGCAGAATGAAATGTGTGAGTTTGGCTGTGCTCTTTAATTCACCTGTTTGATACCACACCAGGAGCACAGAGAGCTAATGCCAGGGTCAGGGGTAACAACTGAAGGGTTTAAATAATCTCTGATCAGGTAAACTCAGTGATCTGCAGAGATGAGACAGTGCAGTGATCCCTTCACCCTCAGCAGGCTGCTTTCTACATTTATTTAACTTTTGTCATGCTTCTTTTATACACTATCACATTTGTTTGTAACTATATTAAAATTACAGATTTACATCAGGCATATATCAGGCAGAGATGGAATTCAAGCTTATTTTATAAGTCTCTTAATACAGGAGAAACTATTGGTGCATTTGTCACTTTAGATGTTGATTCTGCTTCAAAAATGAAATTACTACTTATTTTGGAATTTCTCTACACCTTTGAGTGTGGCAAGTTGTATGTAGATTTTTTTTTTTACTGTGAATATAGGAATTCATTATTTTTGTTTTGCTTTTTGGTTAAAGGGAAAAAAAAACAAACACCACAAGATTAATTATTTTGCACAGGGAAGGTAGCCAATTTCATCTGTTCCAGATCTGGATGTGAGTTTGTGGGAAAGCTCTAAATGCATTGGTTTTCTCTCTTATACAATAAATGAATCCAGTAGGATTTTAGATACAGTCATGAAACACGTATTTTGTACAAAACCCACAAAATGGACCAAAGTCACTCAGTCAGTAACTCACAGTGCAGGAAGTGGTCTCCAGTTTACAGCATATCACATAACATTCTCTTTGTGTTAGGTGAAAGTATCCATACTTATGTGCATTATATACAAATAACATGTGTTACGTGTCTTAACCAATAATTTATGTCCTGTAAATAGCCTTTTGGTTCTATAAGAACCAGACACACTGACTTGTTGGCTAATTCTCTAGAAAAGAAAATTTATTTCCTCTTCTCAGTAGTGTCTCTTGGGTTGTTGTGGAGATGCTTTTATTAGCAGAGTGAAATAAATCAGGAGTGTTCTGACAGTCAAATTGCATTAGGTCTTATAACTTCTTTTGAATTAGTGAGTTTAATAAGCCAGGCTAACAGCCTAACTTTGTTTTCTTTGAAAAGAAGTTTCTTGATTATCTGATCATGTATTTTGGATGACTTTAAAGAGCCTGGAGGAGTATTTGTTAAACAATTTGAGATGTTGGAAGCATACCTAAATCCAGTACAGAAGAACTCAGGCTTTGTCTGGTGAAAACCAGACTTAACTCTATACACAGAGTCTCTTAGGAGAATACTGTTGCCCTCAGTTGATGGATAGGTGACCCCAAAAACAGTATTCCCAATTCCCTGTATTTGGGAAGGAAAGATTGGAGGAGGTTTTTGAAATTCAAGGTGTAGTTGAAAAGGAAATGAAATAAAATATTTCAGATTTCCTCAGGCTGGAAATCCCAAAAAAAGCATTTCAGAAACACCCAGCAGTGCTGGTTCCAGAGCCAAGTGTGTCCCCTGGTGCTCCCAGCTGCTCGTGGGGCTGACACACTTGTGAGTCTCGCTGCTGCCACCTCCTCCTGGAGTCTGCATCCTCTTGGCAGGGCATTAATTACACTTCCACTTGCTGTGGGAGCCCTTTCCAAGGGTGATTTGAGGTGCTTATGGGGCAGTGAGGAATCTGGAAGCAGTGACAGCCCCAACTCCAAAAGGCTTTGCAAAGCCTCACAGGGATGCACTTGTAGCCAAAAGCCCAAATGCAGAGTTTTCAGTTTCACAGTTCAGTGACACAGGA
Organism: Ammodramus savannarum pratensis; assembly: GCA_020466415.1. NCBI lineage: Eukaryota > Metazoa > Chordata > Aves > Passeriformes > Passerellidae > Ammodramus > Ammodramus savannarum. Next base: position 10,810,577 of record JAHXMQ010000028.1, on the reverse strand, counting down.
GTGTCAGATTTTTCTAGAAAGTCACTCAAAAGTAGGGAGCCTTTTTAGTGTTCCTTAATGCATTACCTCAGGAAAGGGCTCCACTCTTCCATGATTTTTGGTTATTGGGCACTCTTGCTGACATCTGCCTGGAAGACCTGGGGTGTTTTTTTCTAGGATAAAATACTGTCCAGCCTAATCAGATTTCTGGAATTGTTGTTTTTAAACAAAAGAAAGCCACAACAGCTTATTATTGACCCTCAGACAAGAGCTGCAGGGCTAAGGCCCTGGAACATGAACCTTTCCTTTGTTTGGGAAAACCAGATCCATCCCAAGCTCAATATCCCATTAAAGACAGGCATCAAGACTTTCCACAGTCCCATAATATTCTGCTCCACAAGTCTCCTGGATTCTACTAGAATGTGGCCTTGGCTCTAAAGAAACTAATTAAAAACTAGACACTTCAAGGCAAAAATGTTGGAGTCAATGAATGGATATTTTCCTCCAGTCTTGTTTTACTGAATAACTAAACAGATTTAGCCAAATATAATTTTGCTATTTGGTTCTTTGGAAGCAGCAACTTTCTGCCCTGAGTTTTTTACTGCTGTAGTACTCTCCAATTACCTTTAAAAGCAACAGAGTCCTATACTATCAGATCTAGACTTAGTGTGCTTTGGAGCAGAACATTGGCAGCTTGTAAAACAACTTTCCACAGCTGCACACAGAAGGGAGAAAAGTCTGTAGTCTTATTTTCTGGTTTGTTTTGAGAAGAGCAAAGCCTGGGCTTTTGCAGGCAGCCCTGATCAGCAGAATAGCTCCATCAAACTTGCCATTCACTGAAGCAATTTTGAGCAATTCTGAAACAGCTTTAATTGATATCAAATTGCAGTTCAAGATTCAAGAGCAGAGGAGCAGGGTGAGAGAAAAAGGATAGTCCTTTGTTTGCTCATTTAACTTCCAGCATCAAAACTGCATTCTTCCTGTCTCTTATATGCATGGGAACTATTGAATTAGGTTTGTTAATAAATTTGTGATTTTTGTAACAAACCAAGCCATTAAAAAACCTCCCCAAACAATCTCTTCATTGGGATCATATCATCCTCAGTCCAGAGGTACTTTTTGTCCCAACAGCCTGATTTTAAAAAAATCTATTTCCTAGATAACTGAGCAAAGATAATTTCAGTAGCCATGCTCATAAACCCTGGTCTGTGTGGCTCACAGAACTGACAAGGGCTTGAGCACATCAGCACCATTTGTGCAAGGGTCTGACACTTTGCAGAGTGATGTAGTTATTGAAGGCTATTACCTGTGATTTATTTTTCTAGAATAAATAGGTTAGGAATACCTTAACTAACTGAATCTGTAGTCCTGTCACTGTTTTATAAGTGTACTGTAAGTGTGTACAGTCGCACTTGCTTTTTTTTTCTTTCAAAGAAGTTAACACTTTTTTCATATTTTTTGTTTCTTCTTTGATTCTGTTTCAGATTACAAGGCATGTATTCTTTTAAGCTGAATTTAAAAAACTAAATTTGTTTATCTGCAGAGTATTTCCTCATAATTAAAGATAACATAGGCTTTTCATATTCCCATGTAATAATTAATCTTGCTATTTTGAAATAGCGATCTAGATAGCGCTTTGGAACTGTCACAGATGACATGTTGGGGTTGTCAGAGCTCCATGTGGATGAAGTGGTGTTTCTTGCCCCTTGTTCCCCCAGGCTCACGAGGCCACCCTGGAGGCCAGGGCCAGCCCCGAGCTGGGCGAGCGCCTGCAGCAGCTGGAGCGGGAGGTGTCGCGCTACCGCGAGGAGTCCGGCAAGGCCCAGGCCGAGGTGGACCGGCTCCTGGAGATCCTCAAGGAGATGGAAAACGAGAAGAATGACAAGGACAAGAAGATAGCAGAGCTGGAAAGGTGAGGATGGTGTAAAAGTTAAAAGAGGAGCAAAAAAACTCACATTAGTATGTTAGCGCTAAGTTGTTTTTCTTGACTTCAAAACAGGCACCTTAACATTTTTGAAAAGTCTTTCATTCTGTTTAGAGTTTTTCTTTCTTTGGTCCTTTATTTTGCTACATTGTTAGGAAAAAGGTGTCTTACCATGTGCTTTTTCTTACCTGGCTACTCAAAAATAGGGCTGATACAGGTAGAGCTAGAAGCGTAGATAGAGATATAAGGGAATGGAGAGCGCAGGAAAAGCTGTTCATAAAAGAGTTTGTTGTTTTGATACAATAAATTCCTCAGGCATGTCCTTCACAGAAACAAATAAGAAAAATTCCTTTTGAAAGCTTGTGTTACTATTTACTGAGATTCTTCAGGCATGGCTTTCACAGAAACAAATAAGAAAAATGCCTTTTCAAAGCTTGTGTTACTACTTACTCAGATTCTTCTGACAAGTGGCCTCATAACTCAGTGCTGGTAGGGATACAGGTAAACTTTGGCCCAAGTGAAGCCTGATGAGCAGATTTGCTTTTGTCCAAGCAAAGTTTGATTCAGCACTTTTCAGCATTTTTCCATCTTTCTCTTGGAGCCAGGAGGCTCAAGACTATAATGTCCCTAGAAAAAAATTGAAATTTATTATGATTCCATGATGTTTGAATCACAAATATAAGTAATAGGTCTTGTGAAAAATCTGAATTAGATTCTATGTTCTGTCATTTTCTCATCTTACTGTGGGCCAAGAACAAATTTCTGGGCAGTAATACCTGTTTGGGGTTTTTTGTTTACTTTACCACTCCCAACTTGGAGCAGCAAAATGGAAATTTGATTATTCGCATTTGCCTTGTGCCAGAATAGTCTTTCTGTCTTTTCTCTACTTAACTACTCTACAATTTAGTGTCAGGAAGATTAGGGCAACTAAGTGGAGGACATTTCAGGTTCTGCAATCAGTGGTTGTTTTTCATGGCTTGCTGATTGTCAAATTATGGGTCCCTCTGAATGATTTGAAAAACTCTTTTCCAAGGAGTCCATTCTCTTTTCCTTGACATGTACAGAGCACTGGAACAGTTCAGTTTGCCAGCTGGGCTTCTTCTCTCTTTGTGACTGTAAGCAACATCCTGTTGGTTTTCTTTAAGTTGCTTTATTTAACCAAAATTCTTCATACCTGTGGCATAAGCTCAAACACCCAGGAGTGAGGATATATTCTTTTTTAATGTCTTCCCTTTTTTCCTAAGTGATGCATTGTTCAGCCCATTGGTACGTAATGCAATCAGCAGAACATTCAGGCAATAAGTTGATATTGTTGAGACATGAAAAAGCTAAAAGTCACTCATTTGTGTGATTTTTTTCAGTCCTGTTGGGGTGCCCATCTCAGGTGTGACATTCCCCATGTCATCCTCTTTAGGGCAGGCAAGTTGACCACAGAACAGGTACAAGCAGCAAACTTCTATCAGAACTAAAATAGGGGGAAGAAATATATTCATAGCGCCTTCATTTTTTTTTTTCTTTGTGGAGAAGTAACTACTGTTTAGGAAAAGAAAGTCAGAAATATGCATAATTCTTTAGCCTGATTCCTAGAGGGGATTAAAATGGCAGGAAGAGAATTCTTTTAAATATGCTTTTAATGCAAGCTGACTTTTTTATTACATCAGCATTCAGAAACTAATCATGATTTGACTTGCAGCATCAAAAATTGAATAGTCACAACTGTCCTATAAACAAAAAAGTTTATAGTCTGTGAAGGAACAATAACAAACAAAAAAATTAGGATGGATCTCCTTTTATTGGTAGAAACAATTGCACCATCTTCAAAGAGTTAGAAAGTTAGTTTAGTTAGTTTTTCTTGGAAAATATGCACTTCTAGACATCTGCAAAGCAGTTATTGTTTTTCCTGTTACATGGTAGTTTCTTGATGTTTCAGTCACAGACTAAAGTCCTACTATGAAAACGTAGAACCCCCAAATGAGTAGACATCATTCTGTAACAATTGGGTAAATACTTTGACTATTCAGTTTTATCCATTCCTTCTTACCACGATTGTCAGTCTTACAAAAAATTGAGTGGTCCTCTTCTCTTTTTAACTTATCTTTTCTTCCAATACTGAGATAAGATAGAATGTTTTCTCTTATTTCTCTTATTCTCAGAAATAAGAATAGATGTTTTGACTATGTAAAAGAAAATATATCTTTTGTTATCATGTGACTGCCAGCAGCCAAGTAAATCAAGGGGAAGAGAAAAATCTAAGAATATTCATTAAGTGGAAATAGAAAAAGTCTTCATGATCTAGAGATCTAATCTGGATGCTGTTAGTGTGGTGAATTAGCCAAGTATCAGCACCTGAAAGGATTTTTCAGATGGAACTGTAATATAAACACAGGACTGGAGAAAGAGAAACTTCCAGATACCTTTATGGTGAGGTTTTGACTGGTAATTTCTCTTTCTGAATAATTGTATTTGACCTTAGTTGTTTTCAACTGCTCCCCCAAACAACTATTCCCTGAAAGCTTGCTTTCTTCTTGGGATTTTTTGCACAAAGCAGAGATTTTTATCATGCCTGTTTCATTCATAGGTTGGTTATGTTTTTATCTGTAATGCTTATTTATAAAATATTCTTTTGTGGCTGAACCTATATATCCAGGCATATTACATGCATGTTTTAGCGCTAGAAGAGTCCTGGTTTTAAGGGAAAAAATCAGATAATTTGCCTTTTAAAAGTCTTTCCTAAACTGTGGTCCATGCAGAGTGAGCTAGAAATTTTCTTGACTTCTAATGCTTGTACAGCTGATCAAGCTGTGTAGTGCAAAGAAGAGCCTTAGTGCCTGCAGAAGCCATTGTCAGCAAGCTAAACAGCAAATATTGCTGTTCCTGTCAGGAACAGTCAGTGTTCCATGTGCAGCAGGATGAGAAGAAAAAAGTCACATGTGGAGAAGAATTGTACTAAAAAAACGGGATTTTTTCAAAAGAGAGCTTCTCCTCCCTGTAGTTTTCCCTCTTGCTGGTTCTATGTGACAACTAGACCATATGCTGTCAGGGAGAAAGAAATGGTATCACAGTGTCATCCACAGAAGAGATGTGTCACCTGTTAAGGATGTGTGCCCAGAGGAACAGAGGAGCAGAGAAAGGACAGTAAGGAGAGGAAGATGAAATTAAAAGCAGAAAACTGTTCTTTTAACCTTTTCAATGCAAGGTGCTTGTATTGAAGTTAACATAAAGAGGGAAATGCTTCCACTCTTCAGTAGCTGTTGCAATTACTGACTGGAAGACATTGCTTTTCAGATGAAAGATATTTTTAAAAATGTGTGAAGTATGGTGCATGCTATGCAAAAGTTGAAAAATATTCTAGAGTCCACACAAGGTGGGAAGCACAAGCTCATTGGTGTATATACTGTGTGGGGAGGATTTTGCTTTTTCTTGTGGGAAGGAGGGCCCTAAGTTAACATTTCTTCTGTGGGTGAACAGCCTCATAAGTTTTATTTGTACCCCTATTGTGGTGGTGTAGAGGTTTTGTAGCTGTCTGGTTATTCACTTCCTTTGTAACTAACTGTTTGCTTTTTGTACTGCCATCCCACAACCTCCTGTCTCTCTGTAACTGTTCATTTTGTGTTCTGTTTCCTCCCTTGCTTTTTCCTCCCCCCTGTCTCACCCTGCTCCCCGAGTTGTGTTGTTTGTTCTGTTCTGTTTTGTTCCCGGGGGTGTTTGTGACTGTGCCTTTCCTCAGAAAGCGCGGCTCCCGCACTCCGCACCCTCCCTGCCAGGTGTCGGTCCCCGCACCGCAACACCTGGGGGGGTTTGTGTGGGACTTCCTGGGAAAGTGAGTGCCCTCAAGGCTTCTGTTTCCTCCTCTGGGCTGCAATGTGGCCTCTGCTGGTGCTGCTGTTTGGGGCTGCTGCCATGCTGCTTCTTTCCCTAGGTCAAACAGCACCTGCTTATGTCGAGTGCAAGCGCTGCTCGTGACCACAGTCCAAAGGAAATTTGCTGCTGTTCTCCCTGATTTGAACTTGACAGAAGCTGTTGCTTTTTAGTTCTGTTTTTCTTGCTGTGCTTTGCCTTTGGTTCTAATCTGTGCTACCTACCTACCTGCCTAAACCAGCTAAAAGTCAGTGTTCTTCAAGTATTCTAAAATGTGTCATTGATAGAGGTCAGTATTTATCAGTTTCTCTGGGTCTGGACTGAAGGCACTTGAGACACCAGTTTCTGTTTGGACTCAGGCATTCATTATTTCTTATCAGTAAAACAGTCTCATTACTGTGAGTTCAGCAGCAAGGCACAAAATGGCCAACAATCTCTTGTTACAAGGTCTTTTAAGACTAAACTATCCAATTAAGAACTCACACCTGGATTATTTTCCCTTTTGACCCAATAACTGATCCCAAAGACCCCACAATGAGGAATTTCTGCCCAATTACAAAATGCCACCCAAACCCATGAAGAGGAAGGAAGAAGCATGAAGAAGAAACCCAGGACAACATCCTGTGCCCTCCATCTTGCTTCCATCCACAAAATACTAAAAATCCCAAAACCTAAATTTCTCACTGAGTGATACACCTACACTTTTTTCACACTTTCACTTATTCACTTTCACACTTATTTCACACTTCTGTGGATTCCAGTGTATCTTGAAGTCCAGGAAACTTTCTCCATGAATGAGGGTCAGAGTCAGTGCTGTTCTGGGGGTCAGGGCACCCCAGAGCAGACAGAGAAATATTCCTCATGCCATAGGTTTGTACAGTATTGACTTATTATTGAGTTTTATTGTGATGATAGTTTATACACAGTCTATACAGTAACACAGCTCTATTGGTGTGCACATATTGTGCAAATAAGAAATTTGCACTTGAGAAGTGGCAGTAAGTATATTTGTGTATGTTTTCAGAAGAGAGCACTGAATGAATATATATGGAAGTGCTAGTTCCAGTTGCAGGCTTAGAATTGATTTTCGTTTGGCACGCTCACTATATAAGATAGGTAGTTCTTGCAAGGACACAAGGCTTGTTTTTTATTCCTCAAGAAAATTTTGCTTTGGGAGCAAAGGAAGACAGCACTCAGCTGTGGAATACCAGCAGTCCTGTTAAGAGCAGCTGGAATTAGTGGCTATTTCAAGAAAGAGAATTTGGAGAGTTTTCCTGAAAAGAATTTAAGGATGCCCTCTTGAAGAAGAAATCTTCCAACTTTTGATTTGTAGCAGCCAAAAAGTATAGTCCTCATCTTAAATATTTCTTCCCAACAATAAATAAAATATTAAAAAACACTGGGGGATCTCAAAGGAGTGCTGAAAAATGTGGACAGTAGAATGCAGAATATCTTATTTTGTCTCTCTTTAAGACAGATATGTTTGTGTAGTGTTCTATGAAGGATAGATGGAGAGAGAAATTAGCTGTATTTTCCATCAACTTTACAGTTTCCTAGAATAGTGTAAAGGAAACTACTAGTAAATTATGCCCTAAGCTTAAGTCAACAGTTTGAAGCTGAAATACTTACTTTCAGACTGCTACTCATACCTTGGAACAATTGTCTTTGGTTTTTAAGTTTGTTGTTTCTGTGAATTTTCAAATAGTTTTTAGAGCATTCCTAAGCAAGAACCACATCAAGGCATATAAATAATTTAAAGTAAGAGATATGGTGTCAAATTAAAGAAAGGTGTTTATAAAGTCATAATCATCACCGTTAAAGTTAACCTTGGGAGATGGTGTGGCTATAATTCTTTATGTGTCTTAACTGATTATAGCCCTCCAAAAATAACTTGAACTCTGATTCAGGCATTGGAAAACCTGAAACAATTAAATATAATTTTAAAATACTTCAATCTATTTTGTTGCCATAAAACATAAAATCAAATGTATTTATCTTACACTTGCATAGTATTATTACAAGGCAAAATCTGTTGTTGTGTTTTTCATCTACTTCCCTCAAAAATCTGTAGCTTAAGTGAACATTAAAATTCTAAGGTAAATCATTCAAAACTTAGGATATGCTGAGATTGCCTTATAATTTTAATTCACATTTTGTGTGAAATGATACACTCTTTAACTATATATGAACATTTTTTTCCATAAAAATGCTGCCTTTTGTGAAGGACACAGCTGAAATTTTCCACAAAAATCCCTGGTTAGGTTGAACCTGTCATGGGAAATGGCAACACAACTTTTTCATATTTGGCAAGCTACTGAGAACTGGGTTTTGTAATGGAAAGAAGTGGTCAGGCCCATAGTTAGTCCAGCTCCACCTCTGAGCCCACAGATCTGTTGAATATTAAGATTTTCATCATTTCCCAGCTAGGAAAGAAAGAAGTAATTTCTTTCTTCTCAGTCTTGCTTTATCTTCATACAAGATCAGCGTTACACCTGAAATCCTGTATCAAGTTTCACAGGAGGAAAACATGAAACATTTCATATCAACATAACTTCTTGAAGCAAATAAGAATAAAAGATGCAGGCACATTTGCTTACAGGTATTTAACTTAAGGCATTTGAAAGTATGCTGGTTTTCAGAGAGTGTCTGCCCTCTGGAAGTCAAGCTTTGTTAAAGTGCCTTAAGAGCAGTGCTCAGACTCACTAATCACTCTTGAAACCTACATCTAAGCAAGGGAAAGAAAGGCACAGGGACACTGCCAGTAATTGCAGATCCATCTGTGGAGAGCAGCAGATAAAAACCCCATCACAGTGATTTTACGGTGACTCCTCAATCCATCCTCACCTTTTTCATATAATGAGATATCCTTCTTCAATTTCTTCTTTATTTAGCTGTCCTTTATTTCCCATTCTTTCCCTCCTCCTGTGTTTTGGGAGAAACTGAAACTTTGTGATTTTGCAGAAACAGCTGTTCTAAAACACAAAGTCAAAGAACCCCAATTAGTCCAGCCCCTGACATGGTGAGAGGTCAGGGCTGGTGCAGGCTCTGGTTGAATATCAGAGCTCACTGTGTTATCCTCCCAGTGAACCATCCAAACTGGTGTTAAATCCATGTTCCAGCAGGCAGGACTGACACTAAGCAGAGTGATTCATGCCCACAGAACTGAGTATGGGCAAACTCCTTAGCTAAGCTCAGCAGTGGGCTGGCTGAGAGCATGCTTTGTGTGCTAATCCAAAACTAAAGAGCCAACCTTGGGTGCTACAGGAAGGACCCTGCACTACAGAAATGACAATAATGAGAAGCACTGATTGTGAAATTTTTTGAAGGCTTTGTTTTCCTGCCAAATTTTCTGTAGTGCTGAAGTCCTGCTTGTTTTTATCATTAAATCAAGGGAGTTTTCAAGCACTCCCTCTCATGCCTGTTATCTGTAATGAGTATTGGAGTTGTCATCTGCATTATATTGTAGCAATAATGGATTTTATTTAGCAGGTATCTCCTAATCCAGCTGCTAGATCAGTAGACTGTAAAAGCTGTGATATAATTAAAATAATTATAAACGTGAGGAGGAAGAGCATCATGGAAATAATGAGCCAAGTCTGCATATCAGTTTCATTGTTACCTGCCTTTACTACATCTCTTCAAAAGCTGTTTTGTAGCTTTGTTTCAGTCAATATCTTTGAGCAGTATGGGTGTATCCATACTCACAACCTGATGTGAAAGGAGCAAAAAAACACCAAACCCACCAAAACTGTCTTTTATAGAACTGATGTAGTAAAAATAAAAGCATCAGATCCCAGTGTTGTCTTGGAGTGCAGAAAGAGCAAAAGGAATATGCACTAATTGCCAGCAATTCAGTGAAATAGTAATTTTAGTGCTCCATTGTGGCCATCTGTGGCTGGGTTTGTGCTCTTAAATCCATGCACACAAACCTTCTCTCTCTGCCTCTCCATCTCTTCCCTATCCCTCTAAATACCAACCTAGGAAAAAGGAAAAGACCAGCCATCATTCTTTTATCAAGAAAATCTGTCAAAAGGGGTAAACATGAATAGCCTCTCTGCTTTGACAGACACAAGGAAGATCAAATGCCTGTTGTTCCCTGTCAGACTGCTTTGAAGGGATGACAGGGTAATAAATATACACGATCACTCACTGTCAAACAAGGGGAATTCAAAGGTTGACTGAAAATCATTACATAAACTACATCCTAAGTAGATCTGAGACAAATGTTGCAGGCTCATCCCACTCCCTATAATACACAAGCATGTGGAAAAATTGTAGCTGGAATAACCAACAGCTTTTAAAATACAGTTTTCTTAATGAAAATGCTTAAGCGTTCACATCTCATTTTTTTGATCTGCACCCAGTGATCAGATTAAAGTCAGCTCTACCTTTACAAGTACCAGGATGGTATTTTAAAAGAAAGTGGGGGTTTCTCTGGGGCTGCCAGCTGGCATTACAATTGCCTTGTCTCCCTGTGTGACTGTTGCACAGTTATTGGGGCTGGGCAGGAGCGCTGCTGCTGCATCTTGTAAGGAATGCTGCAAGTGTGTGTTCTTGCTTGGAGGGAAGTAGTGCAAACTAAAACTTGTGGTTCTGCTCTGTAGTGAGTCTGTCTCTGTATGTATCTGGTCCTGCTTGCTTGGGGCTGCTGCCTGGGGCAGATGCTTGCTGTGCTCCTCTGTTCAATTTCACTGATAGCGCCCATGCACTGAGGCTTCAGCTCCAGTCCATGGCAGATCTCCATTTACTTCCCAACAGCTGGCAGATTCAGATGTCTGCCTTGGGTTTAGTTTGAGTGACAGCACACTTATAGATTTTTTTTCTCTAATTTTAATGTGCTTTCATACATCGTCCTTATTTTTGTTCAGTTAAATATTATGATTATTCTAAAAATCCACACCTCTGAAAAATATTTTGTGCCCCTGTAACAAAAACTTGGAAAAAGGGCTAGCAATTACAGAGAATGTATTTTTCTTTGGAAGAAAGAATTATTCCATAACAAAATGGAGATGTAGCAATAATTATTCTCTGTTTAAAACCCATGCATCTCGTTAAATAATACTTCTCTAACACACAGAAAATTGCAAGTGACCTCAGCATAGTGTGATACATGCTGGTTTGCCTTCATCCTGTGCCAGCAAAAGATGCTACCTTTAATAGCAGTTGGAAGAACTGTGTGGTTCATTTAAATTCCACTGGATTCTTCTGAGTTGTAGCCTGTATGATTTTCACTGTTAAACTGAAGAAACAATATCACATCATCACAACACAACCAAAGGATCCCTGAAATACAAAATGAGAATTTAAAATTTTTCACCTTACTGTATTTATTCCCATGTTTAACCAACTGTTTATTTTCAAATTTTTGTTCCCTTTTGTTAAATTTTTTGTAGTTTTGGATTTCAGTCAGAATTGTTACTTAGATGTTTTTCAGTATGAATTAACCATGGGTTTTGGAACTTCCTAAGTTACTTCAAGATCAAAGACTGAGATGTGGTGTTTGGCACTTTACAAGTCTCATCTTTCCCCAAATCCCCAGATAATACAGTCTTTGCAACAGCTGTCCTTGAAGAGCTTGATTTGAAGAATGTTGGTTGAGAAGCCAAAGAAAAGTACTTTTGAATTAGTTAATCTGTTACAGACCAATAACAGCTGCTTGTACAAATTCAATACCCAGCACAGTTGATAGTAAAATTTATGTCATAAATAAGGACTTCAAATTTTATTTATGTGCCTCCATATACCAAGAGTAATAAAGAATATTGCAGTTAGCCAAGAATATAAAAAATGGAAAATATAGAAATATTTTTATCTAGCCCATATCCTGCCTTTTTAGAGTGAAATTTTGCCATGGGAGAAGTACAACAAATGTTGTCAAAGCCAAATTGCTACTTTGGACAGAAGGACATTTCCTTTGCCTCTTTTCTATTGACTGAAAATCATGACATTTAAAATCAGTTTAAAAATATCTATATTTATGGTACCTTGGACTTACCTTGCTGTTATCAGTGAAATTGACAGCAGATGCCTATGAAAGATACTGGAGACATTTGGAAAAAAAAAAAGCAATAATGAACCTATGGGACCTCATGTTACAAAGGGGACTCCAGCATTTTGTCTTTGTCGTTCTGCTGTTGAGCAATGTTGGAGAGAACTGTCAAAAAAATACCTGTTTGGTCATTATTGTTCTTAGATTGCACCGTATACAGGAGAATTATATGGCAGGAAGAAGAGGCAGCTGCTTTTTTTGTTTCTCTTTGGAAGGGGTGACTTCACTGTCAAAATTAAGAAAGATGAGCTTTTAGCTTTGACAAATCTTCAGGTCTCAAGGATTTTACTCAGTGGTTGGGTTTTTTTTCTTTTCTGTTTAGTCCCTTTATACAAGTTGACATCATCTGCAGGAAAAGTGAAAAAATTGCATGTCTTGCTCATGGAGAGAAAATAAGCCCTTAGAAGATGTCATGAAGGAAACATTAGGTTTCATCTCAGATAGTCAAACTCTGTATTTTCAAAATGTTAATTTGAATTCTGGAAGAAGGGTACTTGCTAATGATGTGATATAAATCCAGAGTTTTCTTGTAAGATGGCTTATTTTCTTTTTCCAAGAACTGTTAAGTATTGGAGACTATTTTCTCTACAGAAAGTTGCCTCTAATTGAAATGGTGTAATCTAATCTAAAGGTCCTTTTTTTCTCTTATTTCTTTTTCTTGGTTTTTGGTTTGGTTATTTTTTTTAAATTAGATGTCTATAAAACATGCAGCTCTGTGTTTGTGAATGATTGTGTGTCTGTGTGTCATTACCTGATTTATATCTGCTTGTTTTGTCCTTTATTCTTGACCTGCTTTATCTCTGGACTCTGTTTTCACAAACTCTAACTCTTTCTCTTTCGCATCTCCTTCCTGGATTTGCTGCTTCCTTCAGCCTCACCTCAAGGTCAGTATCTGCTTTTAAAAGGGTGTTTATAAGACTGTCTATTCAGCTAAAATTGAGATCTTACAGAAGATTGCACATCAAATTACATGATTGCAAAATAAAAGATCAGAGATTTGGTTAAGTCTGTGTAGGAGGATGGGTTGAATAGGGTGCATGTTTAGAAGGAAAGAATTTGTATCAAACCATTGTAAATCAATGCTGTTGTGCACTGGCAAGAAGGGGGACGACTAACCAATGAAAGTTTTAAAGGGAAAAAACTCCAGGAACAGGAAGCTGAAGCAAGATAGTTTAAATATTTCTGGTTTTATCTGTTACTTTAAGAAGAGAAGAGATTGGCCATTAGCCATGTTCCATGATACATACACATGCTGTGGAGTGCAAAAGTGGTTCCTTTGAAATACTGGTGGTACAAACTTCAACTCTGGATCTTCATCATTGCCTCTGTGCCTGAAACCTTACAGGGATGTTGCAGAACCAGTTTTGGTGCAGCTTGAATGTGCTGTGCTGTCAGAAAGAACCGAGGACTGAGGGTTAAAGAGAAATTAATTAGCAGGATGATGAATTTGTTGAAAACACAGTGTTAAAACTCTGAACAAAGCCTACTAAGAGACAATATGTTTAATTTGGAATCTTTCAGCCATGGCTCATTTTTCTGGTTTTATATTTTAAAAGGAGTTGCTGCTAACCTTCTGTGGCCCAAATAGTACAAGTAAGAGTACATTACCTAATGACTCTCATTTGCCTTTGAAAGCTCTGCAACCATGTGGATTTTAGTCTTTGCTGATAAATTCTGTTGCTAGAAACCATCTGTGTCTCCTGAAGAAGGAATGATCATAATTGTTTCAGGCAGTCTTTGCCCAGAAAGCCACTACTTAATGACTAAAATTCTGAGTTATCATGGACCAACATCCAACTTTGCTGTTCATGGTTAGCACTGAAAAATGTGGTGGTGGCTGGAATCCCCCAGAGCTGTGATGCTGCTGACGCCTTTAAATTGTGTCAGTGCTGTGACCTTGGTTTGGCACAGGCCCTGCACTTGTGGCCTCGGGTGAGTGTTTTTCTTCCTCCCACAAACTGGAAAAAGATTGGAAGTTAATCACGTTGTTGTCATCCATCAATACCTTCCATGCTCAGTGTGTCATACTGGCATACTTGTAATTACTGGGGAGAGGAGGTCTGGCCTGGAATGACCCCCTTCATGTCCCAAAAAATGTAACTGTCAGGAAGCTTTTCCTGCCCTGTGAACGTTCTCCTCTGAAATAACCACTCTGCCTTTTGCTGCAGGAGCAGGACTCTGTGGGCCAGGCTCTATTTGCCAGCTACCACCAGCAAATACTTGTTTGCTTGGTGTTCTTGGGCTAATGGAGTCCTAGACACTATGGAATTCAGCTGTCAAAGCTGCTTTGACTTCAATCCATATGGCTAAAGGTTTTTTCAATACCTGTGCCTATGCTGGAATTAATGATAAGAGGGGAAACAATTTTAGGGTGCTGTTTGGTTGTGGTCTTTCTAAGACCTGGAGTGATTTCTCTTCACAAGCAATGTAACCATAAATTTTATTTCTCACATTTAGACCATACTGTAAAATTTGGCTAGAGAAGATATGGCTGTGATTTGAGGTGACCAAGTGTTAGGATGAGGAACTTGGAGGAGTTTTCTAAGATGTTAAAGAGATTGCCCATTCTGTCCTCGCAGTTTTTTAGTTGGTTTATTGATTATTTTGGATTACTTTTTTTCAATTTTTAAAATTATTGTGGCTAGTTGATGAGTTTTTAATTTATTTGTTAAAATAAATCAAGAGTGTAAGGAAGTAGGTGAAATGACTGCTCTTGGAACTAGCTACAAAATCTCTGCTGGCCAGAAACAAAATATTCTTCTCAGGGTAAACAGGAAAATTACAGTGGTTGCAGTATTAGTTTCTTTCCTAAGCATTTCAGAGTTTGCTAATTACCATTGACTGTGACATATTAAGAAATAGCTGTTCTGTGAAGTAACATTCTACCTTGGAAGCTACTATAGGAGGCATAACTTTATTTTTCTCTGAATTATGTAAAGCAATTTTTTTCAGACATCAGAGCAAATGTGTCTCCTGGAAAAGAACTCAGTATGTGAAAAATATGTTAGGTATGTCTGTCTTCTAACAGGGGGAAATCCTCTGATTATTTCTGTTCTCATCTAGAACAGCTTCACTTACATTAATCAGTACCTCTGAATTTTCTGATCTATCCATGAAACTTTCATCATCTCTCCTGTTGACAAACTCAGTGAATCAAAATAGAACCATGTAATCCACATCACTGTTGCTCTTGTGACATCTATTTGCTGCTCAGAAGTCTTAAGGATCTGGAGTGGATGTCATGCTGATTCATAGTAAATAAAATTGCCTTGGAAAGCACGAGGATTAGAGCAGTTTTCTGTAAGAAGTTTTTTTGCTAAGCATCTCTGCTGATGACAGCTTCCCATAAAGAACTCCCCAATGCTGGCTGAGTTCAAGAGTAATAAAGCAAATAACACTATCCTGATGTCATTACCTGCAGCAGCAAAAAAAATAGAAGGAATACCATAAATTCATATGCTCCCGTTCTTCTAAGCTGTTCTTTTGAATATGTGTCATGAAAGTTGAGATAAATAAAGATAAAAAGACAATCAGGTGTTATAACAAGCAACTGCAGGTTTTTTGAGAGAAGAATGAGCTATATTGATAATGCAGAAATAACATTTCCAGCCTCAAACTAGGTAACAAACAGCTTAACTGGACAGGAGATATCCCACAGAAGGCTTGTCTTTTAGTGCTCTGCTTTCTACTGTCAGATTTTCTTCTAGTTTAGATCACATAATTGATTGTACTGTCTGCCATGTTTTAAAGCAAGTAATCCACTTCTTAGAAGAAATTTTTCCAGATTTTTTGCTGTACCAAAGAGAATTTGATGCTTTAGGAAGTAATAATGAAATTCTGTAAACCTTATTTCCACAAGCAAGGTGGCTTGCTGATTAGATGAGTACAGGCTGGTGGCATGAATCCAGGTAAAAGTCTGCTAAAAGTGTATCCATGTAAAATTAAATGTCAGTGTAGCAACTCAAGTGTAGCCTTATAAAATCAAAGTAAAAACAAAATACTAAATCTGAGAGGATTATTTCAATCCTTCTTCCAGAGTCCTAAACGTATATTAAACAGAACATGTCTAACCACTGAAGAAATATTTAAAATGCCATCCTTCTATAAGAAAATAGCAGATAATACTGCATAAAATGTTCAGAGAATGGGAAACTCAGGGTGCTATTCAATAATTCTTTTCAAAAGCCAAACCAAAACAGCAGAGCACTTAGTGGCAGGCATGTAGTCTGTGGTACCTGTGGGCTTTTCTCTGTGCTGGAAATGCCTTTGCACACTGCTGGACCTCCATGTAGCACTGACAGCATGCCAGGGCACTCAGGAGAAATTTTACTGCAAGTGTGGCTGGCTCTTCAGTTCTATAAATTCAGAAGGCTCCAGGTCTTCACTCTGCCATAATGTTGGTCATTAACCATGTCAGGAAGTGATGAAAATTTGAAGTGTGTTGAGTTAGCAGTGGTTTTAGCTCAGCAGAGACAGAAATGTTATCTTCAAAGAAGTTTCCATTTATATTTCCTTGGCTGTCTCCAAAAAATAGCAATCTGTAGTAGTTGTTTTCTATTCAATATATGTTTCCTGTAGTTATACTTAGAGCAAAAATGGCTTTGGAATTATTTACACTAAGAAGTACTCTTTATAAAAGAGTTATCTGATCCTTTTGAGTGAGAAGAAATATGGCATCTTAGGGATGATAGTGGGGAAGGAAAAAAATGAAGGCAGTGTAGGTCTCAAAATAGAACTGTGGTTTTCCTTAAAAGAAGTTGTTGGCTTAGCCTTTCAAATTTGCTTTAGATATAGTGATTATCAGAGCTTTCCTCCTCTGTTGGAAGTGGAATCTACCTACTCTGTGATTTAGAAGGTTGAACAATTGTTTTATTAAAACTATAGCATATAATAGTAATATTATATTTAAGAGATGTTAAACTCTATACTATACAAAGAGACTGAAGAATATTGAAGAAAAACTTGTGACTGTTTGAGATAGTTGGGACACAGTTTTGACTTAATTGGCTGAGGAATCAAAACAATCTCAGTAGAATCTAATTACTAAATCCCTTCCGGTAAACAATCTTCCTAACGTATTTCACATGTGTAAAAACAACAGGAGTAGTGAGTAGAGATAAGAATTGTTCTGTCTTCTGTCTGTGATTCTCTAGGAAGAATCCTGGGAGAGAGAATGATCTCTCTCTGTTTAGAGAATGTGAGTGCCACAGTTTGTTGAGGCAGCATTTTTCTGCTGTGAGATTTTCAGCTGCCTGGGAAGTCACTGGTTGCCTGTTGAGTCTATGCCAGTGCCTGAAGTGGAACCTTTTGTTCTTGAGTTGCTTGTGGAGTTCTGGTTGCATTGTGACCTGCACACAAGGTGTGCCTCAGATGGGAGCCTTTGAGCCCTGGTGTTTCAGATGTGCCTTTCACTGCCTCACTTATCAATTGAGAGCGTTACTTCACTGCTCACTGAGCTCATGTTTTCCATCCTCATTCCTGTGAAACCAGCTTCCCTAACAGGCCTATGCATCATCTCTGCAAATAATTCTTCATCTTTTGCATGAAAAATATGTTAGATAAGCAGAGATATTTATTACAGTCATACAGCTTGTAGATTCAGTGAATATTTCTGTTGCTATCAGTCAGTTAATTGGAAATCATTCCTAATCACTTTACTGCAAAATGAAAACAAAATTTCTTGTCCATGAAATCCCAAGTAGGCTATTAGACATACTGCAAGATAAAAACATGCTTAACATTCTTAGACTAAAATTAAATTAGAAAGCTCTTTTTCCCCCTTTTCCCTTTCTCTTCTGTGGCTCTCTTCCATTTCATTGTTCTTGTAGGGTGGTGTATCCAAGTATTCCCTCCTTCTGCATAATGTGTTCTTCATCTGCAAACAATAAAGGGCCTTTCATATTGGAATATGTCAGCTTTTCTAGATAGTCTTCTTGAAGTACCCCAGGCAATTCAGACAGATTTAATCAAGCTCTCAGTAACTTACTTAATTTCCTGCTTATCCAGCAGATAGGCCACTCTTCTTAATTAAGAGAAATAGTTTTTTTTCACTTCCTTAGAGAACAAAATATTTCCAGTTGTCACTTTCTGTTCATGGCTGAGTAATTAACTCCCATCTCCAAGGGGTAAGGTGCCTTCTCTCCCTTTAGTGACCCAGCACATTCCTCTCAATGTAAAATGCTTTTACATGCAGCATTCCTATGTATCTGTTTACAACACTGAACAGATTT
Source organism: Ammodramus savannarum pratensis (assembly GCA_020466415.1). Lineage (NCBI taxonomy): Eukaryota > Metazoa > Chordata > Aves > Passeriformes > Passerellidae > Ammodramus > Ammodramus savannarum. The sequence continues at coordinate 10,792,537 of JAHXMQ010000028.1, read as the reverse complement.
GGTAGAAATTGGGATCAAGCATGTTGATAGTTTTGGGGTAGCAGTGGGGTTGGAATGATTCAGTTCCAGCTTCCTTCCTCCAAGCACTTTGGAATCAACTTTACAGGTAAATCTCTTTTTTTTACTTAATTCTTTTTATACAAAACCAAAAGTGACCAAGAATTACAAACTTGAGTTGCAAAATGCTCTTTGTAAATGCACAAAAGCCTCATTTCAGCCTAGAAATTACAGCTGCCAGCAAGTGGCAGTTGCCAAGCTGGAGTGCTCAGGGCCAGCCTTGACAAAGAAAGCAAAAGGTGCCAACCCAGCAGAAAAGTGAGGCTGCTTTCCTTCTGGTTCCTCCTCTCCTGGGAACTGAAAGAGAGGTGGCATAATGCAACTTTACCCTACAAGTGTCTGTAAGGGTGAGAACTCTTATTATAGTGGGGATGCTGTACCTTTGAAAATGCATTCCTTTGGGAGCACCACTGTTGTGTTCATCCCTGGATCTTTCCCTAAGCTTATCCTATTCTGTAATAGTCTGCATTGTATTTTCACTTTAGTTCTTTGAGTCTGCAGTGTTTTAATAAAACAAGTGTATTCCTGGTTTTCAAATGGTAGCATTCTTGGTTTTGTAGTATGCCCCTGAATTCTTATGTAATTGTACCAAGTTTATTAATGTTGTTAACTTAAAATCGACTACTAGATATATTCATTTAACTTTTTAGTGTGTAATTTTTCACTTTCACAAATCAATCAGAATATATTAGCAATTAGTAATAAATAGCTTAGAAATAGTTTTTTTAATTACTAACTCCTAGCAATATATGTAAAACACATGAGAGCAAACACATTTTCAGTATTTAGGATGTCAGCATATTTTAAAGGATTGATACCTCAAATCAGTGTGAATTGCCTTTATTTTAGCACTTATTCCTCTTGCTCAATTTTTTTTTTTCATCATTTACTTTAAGGCTATCCTGTATGAAAAAAAAACCAGGAGAAAGGGTTAAATGAAATTAATTATCAAAACTTTAGTAGGTATACTGTGTAAACATTTAAGACATATCTTGCTTTCTTAACATATACTTATCAAGAGGACAGAATAATAATGTTCAACTGTTATCCCAAATTCCTGCAGATTTTTAGAAAGGACTTTTCTCTCTTCATAGCTTGTCTACATACATATAGATGTTTAAGCTACTCTAGCATGGTACTTAAATGCCTAGTTTTAAAATTTTCTTCTCCTTACAATAATTTTTTGTTTGGTTGCAATGGCTAATTTTTATGTCTGATTTTTATTTTTAATTGTTTGTATGGGTGTTGTTCTAGAAAGAATTAAAAATATCTGCCCATCAGAAAGAAAACAACTGCTGTATGGGGATTTGTTTTGTCTTCTGGCTGGTGGGATTGCAGTTAAAAAAGACTTGTGTTATCTTAGATCACAAAATACCCTCTGAAATGTCAATAAAATAGCATTCAACACTTTTTTCAGCCAAATGGGGCAGGTCTCTTGAGCAGAGAGTGGCTGGTGTATTTGTATGTGTGTGATCTGTTCACAGGGCAGTTGCTTTGTGAGCTGGAGTTGAAGGTGAAGAGAACAGCACCTGTGGGACTTCTTCCCACACTGTTAAAGCCAATTTCAACTAACCCAGCATGTTGCAGGGCAAAGGAATCCACACCAAAGCCTAATCAGCCATTTTATAAATGTCATTTTTGGCTTTGCATCTGTTTGCTCAATTAACAAAAGCAGGAAAAAAAATACAACAGAGCAAACTTATTTTTGAACGACTGAATGCTTTTATTAAGGTCCTTAAAATATTAGTATTTTTCTTAACAAAGGAACACCCATACCATTATGTTACAGGTTTATTTCAGAATTCACCTGAAGTTTGTTTTTAATGTTCCTAGCAACAATCAAAGCTAAAAGTTGCAAGGTTTTAAGGTTAAAGGTGTCTTTTCTAGTTCAATTGCTGTCAGCTTTCAAAAATAGTTATCAAATGTATGATTAATTTGATATTTAATCGCTGAAGTTTGAGTTAAAATTTTACACTAGTTATGAAATTATGGTAATGTATTCATTATTTTCATCACAGAGTTTGCTTCCAGGAAATAGGTGCTGAGAATTTAAGCAGTTGGAAAGCTGCACATTCATTTATTAGCCTTTTTTTTTTGCTGCACATTAGCTGGACAAATAGGTGCAAAGGATTCTATCTACAAAACTGTAATTAGAGATTAATGAAAACATGGGTTGCTACAGATGTTTACCAGAAATATTTAGTGCCTTATAGTATTTGGCCCTGTCTGAAAGCAAACCTTTGGTTTGCTTGATTTGATATGGACTTGTTGCTCTAAAACCAAGACACTTTGTTTAATCTCTGCTGATAATCCCTCAATTTCAGCCAGTTGGTTGGAGCAATTTTTCTTTTCTTACTTTTTTTTTGAGAATACTCAGCAGCATTTGACTTTGCCATTGTATGTAGCTGGGCTTCTGTCTTGTGACGGGAGAGCACCCTGGTTAATTCTGGTTTTGTGTTTTTTAATTCCCTCATGAGATGTTCCATGTAGCATTAATAATAACTTATGCCACCTTATTACTTGGTCACACTCATCTGTTGCTAATGAGTCAGGTGTTTCTAAATTATAGGAGAGTTAGGCTAACATTTTTTTATTATATTGAGTTTCTAGATTCATATGGTGTGTGCTCCCCTATCTTGTATCTTCCCATCACCTGTTTCTAGAAGAAAATCTTTGTGTTGTTTCAGCTACAGGGAGAGACGTGCTGGCTGATGTGCTGACTGCATCAGGAAATGTGCATTATATTATGTAAATAATTATTATCATTGAAGAAAGGCAGTGATCAGTGTAAAGTCAAGATCTGCTTGAAGGCTTGGCTTTAACCCCTCTTGATTCGGGCACTGTTGGGCTCCTGTTCCTGAAATCTGGGGCAAGTGAGTTTCCCACAGCCTTCATCCCATGCCTCCTCCAGTGCTGACCTGAACACACACTTTGTTTTCAGAAACCAAGGTTTCCTAGCCTCAGGAAATGAAGTCCACCCCTCATCTCTTAAAGCCACCATGGGACAATTTGACTCACATGCAGCAGCCCAGTCACATTTTCAGGATCTGCTAATATTTTCATTGGCACTCCTTACCTTGTCATGTAAGTGGTGCAGAACAGCAAGGAACAGTGTAACAAAATGATGAGAGGTTTTGGGAGAAGTTCACAGGCAGGAGAAGTAGCTGAGTGCTGTTAAGCAAGAACAGTTTAAGTGGTAATGTTAAATCAAGTTTCTGAAGCAAAGTGAAATTATTGTTTCTTTTAGGTAGTAATTTAATGCACCATTTTTGATCTTGTTATAACATTGAAGGGCAGTGACAAAGTAGTTGAGAAGCTGGAACTGCTGTGTACAGCCAAGGCCCAGAGAACACTTAAAAAACCCAACCCAGCCATACAAAATTCCACATAGATCTTCAGCAGTGTGTAATTCCCCTGATCCTAATTTTTTGAATGTGTAAGTTGAAGAACTTTGTTCAACCCTTGGCAGCTGTCAGTCACACACCCAGTTGTGGTGGTGGAACTGTGTGGTGTGGTCACTCCTGTTTCCTTCATTGCTGATTTATCTTCCCTTTATCACTTGTTTTTATGTGAGGTGACACAATTAGACTTTCCAAACACTGCCATTATTCTCCATGATTTGGTGACTAACTCTAAATAAGGTAAAGTGAGTTTTGAGCAACTAAAAGCCAAATCAAAACTTTTCAAAACAGTTTTTTTCCTTATTTTCAAAATATTTTTGGGAAGAGTTTTTCCCTGGTTTCCTTCTGCTGCATGCTCCAGAATGTAAGTATTTTCCTTTGTGTACCAAAACTACAAAAAAACCACAAAACAAAGCAAGAAAACCCAAACAACTTGGCTATTTCACTGTATTCATGATCTTTTAAATTCAGAAGTTATGGTTAAGGATATGGCCAGCTAAAATATTTTGTGAGGGCAGACCTTGAAACAAAGAAGTGACAAACAAAATTTCTGGGGTAAATATTGTAATTTGGACACTTCTCTGTGTCTCTAGGACTACAAAGTGCTTGGAGATCTTAGGCAATGATAGCACCACCCTCAAGGAGGGCATTGGAGAGGGGAAGGTGCTGATCTGTCTCTGGGACCAGTGATGGGACACAAGGAAAAGGAGTGAAGGTGCATCAGAAGTTCAGGCTGGACTTTAGGAGCAGACTTCTCACCATGAGGGAGCAGAGAAGTGGTCACAGCTCTAAGACAGAGTTCAAGCAGTGTCTGACAGTGCTCTCAGTGGTGTGGTTTAGGTTTAGGTAGTCATGCAACAAGAGGGAGTTGGACTCAATGATCCTTATGGGTCCCTGCCAACTTGAAATATTCAATAATTCTACTTTATGCATTGTAGAATCTAATATTTCATAAGGCAAGGTACTTTGGCAATTCAAAACTAAATAACCCATTAGGTCATTGCATCCAGTTTTCAGTGTAGGCTTTTTCAGTCATGTTGATTATTTTATCAATTTAAGTCATGTTGAGGAGCAAAGTGTTCTTTAAAGCATCTGAAGTTCAATTGTCCATCAGGATTAGCAGCTGCAGCAGCAGTGGAGTGTCCTGTGGGTGGTGGTAATGCTACAGCAATGAAGGCTTGAGCTCAGCAGCCCTTCTGACATGGCTGACAGACACATGGAAATATTTCTGAGTGCCTAAGTCAGATGAGTAAGACGAGCTATTGTACTACAGCAGTGCACAAGATGTGCATGTTTGTTCCTGGTGTGTGAGTCATTGTGTGAAATGCAGCATGTGTGTGTACACTTTGTATTGCAGGGAAGCTTTGGTGGTGGTTCAAAAGCATTCTAAATGTTTGCTTAACCTGGATTGTTCTGAAAACACTGCTCTGTGTTAGCCACCTAAATGTGAAGGAAAAATAAGTTAAAATATAATATTAAAATTTAAATTAATTTATTCATATTTTCAGTTAACATTTTATCAAGTTTTGTTTTACAAGAAAAACATCTGCAATTATGTCAGAAAAGATAACCAGATGTAGATAATAGCTTACATTACATTAATGCATAGCATGAAAATCCATATGAAGGGAGAATTAGCAGCTGTATGTACGCTGATGTGTGTTGCAGTAAAAGATAATGAGATCAGTGTCAAAATGAAAAAAATATTGACATTAATACAGAAAAAATAATTTCGTAAAAGCCTTTAAGAAATGGCCTATGTAGCAATTGGTCTTCTTAAAGTGAGGAAAGGTTTTCCCAATGGCTGATGGGTAACAAAGTGGCTTGCCACTTTTCAGGAATGCCTGGTGCTCCTCTGATCTTCTGTTGTTTCTATTTGTCTTCCTGTTTTGAAATAATTTTAAAATGTGAAATCTTCTCATTTGAAATTTTTTATTGCTTATTGTGATTGTTTGACTTTATTCCCCATGGTGTTGGGCTCTATTTCATCACTGGAAATGCAAGAATTTCATAGAGAACTGGAAAGGCATTTTTAGAGAGGTTTACTCTTTCATTAATGAAAGAGTAAAGCCATTGATATGAGTGTTGGTTTCAGTGTCCAGATTAGGAAATCTTAGGGGATTTTTTCATCAGGTACATGGTCTAAATTGGGCACCCAAAATCAAAGAATGTGAAATGTTTTATTCTGAAAATCTTGGCCTGTCTTTAGTTGAAAGACTTTGGGGTTTGTATTCTTAAATCAGAAGCCTGAATTTTATTCTACTTCCTTTTATCTAATTAATTAGTCTGTAACAGTACTTGGTGTGACAAACTGTGAAATGGAAAAAAATTCAAAATAATGGAAAAGAATTTTCACTTTTGAGGGCAAAATGTTTTAGGACATGGACTTTCAAAAAAGATAGTTATCTTAAAATTTCTATTAAAAGTGCAAAAGAAATTGTTATTTCCAAAATGAGTGGGATTCTTCATTGTAATTCAGCATAAACATGCTCAATAGGTTTTTCTTCTTTTATATAAGACTATAACATTTTTATTACTTGATTTGAAGTGACTCTGAGAATAAGCATCTTCTGAGATGAGGTACTTATGCTTTTGTTAGTTTTGTTGTTTCTGCTTGTTGCAGTTGGTATCTTCTTCAAAGTTTTATCTCAGTGAACATGACCTGACTCTCTAGCTTTAATTAGAACCACTAGAATTCTTTCTCTCTTTTGCAGTCCTGTTTTTCAAAAGTGTTTCTGTAGGAATGGGTATTTATGGTAATATTTAATGCACTGTATCTTTCAGAAGTTCATTAGCTCTTTATTTTGTGATGAGAAGCCCACATGCACATTGCAAGTTGCTATTTGCTGTTGCTGTACATGCAGACAGTGGTGCTTTCTAGAAAACATTCTTAAACCTCTAAGGTCTTGCCATCATTGTACAAAACTCATTCTCTTTTTACTATCTTTAATCTCATGCAAGTTTTTGCAGTTTTAATCAAAATACTCTTAGAGATTAAGGATTTCATTTTAAACTTTGCTGTCCCTTTGATAGGATATGTGCTCTACATATGTGCAATTCATTCAAAAGAGTTAAAAGAACATCAAGCTTACAAAATTAAGCTCTCAGACTGCAGAGCTTTGTTTGTTACTGTTTCTTTTTTCCTAATAAGCTTCCTTGTGCACATATATTATGAAAAAATTTCCTCTTGACTGTCTCCTCATAAAATGTACCAGTTGCAGCGTGCTCACTTAAGTCACGTTCTTTCTGTAATTTTATTTTATTGTTCCAGTTCAGTATGTGGTCCTATTCTGCACATTGTTCGGTGGTGGTGTGAAGATGAAATTGTTCTATAACAATCATCAATAGTACTGCAGTGTTTAAAATAGCAACAGAAGTGTCTTATTGAGCAGTGAATGGGGTGATATCTAATGAGCCAGTTTTCGAGGTCTGCTTATATTAAAAATATGAGTACGTATTTAAATATTTTAGAAGAGTGTTTGCATATATAAAAAGATAATTCTCTGGCTGGCTTTGAAGACTGAAAGTTATTTGGCAGAGAAGGAAGATCATTCTTTACAGAACCACAGTATGAAGTCTTCAGAGCTTCACAGAACTTTCATGGTATAAATGTCAAAGGGCTGTGGACTTGTAAATGCTGAACTTTTTGCATGATTATCTGCATGAGGTATTGCAAAAGTGAGAATTTTCATTTGGTACCACGGGCATTAAGATGAGATGAAATGTGTATTCATGTATCAATGACTCCAAGCCTTTTTGGGTTTATAGATTTGGTGTTTCATGCAACCTTCTCAGATTTATACAATTAAACAGTTGGGGAAATTCTAGTTACTGCCACAAATACCTGTAGATTTGAAAAGTATATAGCCCAACTTTTGTTTCTTTTTGACATCAGAGATACGGAGGGATAGTTGTGTCTTGTACATGATTCAAAGCCAGGTTAAATGGAGCTTTGAGCAACCTGGTCTAGTAGAAGATTTTATGGAGATTGATCTCAGTATTACAAGCACTAGGTAATTTCAAGACTTAACTTTAATAAAGCTTGTTTTTGTCTCAAAGCATCTACTTAATATATTAGAATGTCATTGATTTTGGTTCACACCAAAATTAATGTCAATAGTACATGTCCTTATAATTGCCCATCTCTTTGAAATACATATTTTGTTTGAGAACACTTTGGACCATGTAGGAGATTATCTATTTTGAAGAAGGTTGGGGCTTTATTAATATTGTTGTCTCTTATCTATCTAGTTGGTTATAATAATAAAGATAAGTTTCTCAATATGTGAATCTAGCTTTGCAAATTTATAAAAAAATACTTAATTCCTCTAATTTTAATTTAAAAATTGAGTAAAAATTCTCATATGGAATTGAATGTGTTGGGCTGACGTATTTTCATTTTCTGCATCAACTTAGCTGTACTTTCTGTGTTTATTTTATGGGACAGATAGAACTGTGTATTGTACAAGCTGAGTTGGTGCCAGCATAATATTTCCAATAAGTTGTTTAATCACTGAGCAAGTCTGCTTTCAAACTGGGCAATGAGCCCATTGCTAGTGTGCAGCATTGGGTTAGAATAACTCAACAATTACACTGGTGGTGTTTAAAAAGCATCCTGACTCAAATCAGCTGTAACTCTTGGACAGGCTAGTTAACTATGCCAATAATTTTTTAACATCATCAGAAAAGAACTTTCATTTTTTATTGGTCTCCAGAGGCCATCAGCCTAAGAGTTTTCACCCTAAGAGTTTGTTTTAGCACCAAGGAAAATTTGCTGTTTTCACGGTTTTCCCAGCCTCAGTTGGCTTACATTGGAAAAAAGCAGAGCTCAGAGCTGAACCTCAGAGCTCAGAGTGTTTTTGGAGGAACTCAAAACACTGACTGGTCATATGCCACGTAATTTGAACATAAATATATCACAAAGAGATGGGTTCTTGATCATACTTTTGTTAGGAATTCTGAAGAAAATATTAAAGAAAAGCTGTTTGTGATCTGTTCTAAAAGTATTTCTGAAATACAGAAGAAAAATTCTTCCCTGCCTGTGTGGATAACATACCAGATCTGAAGCTGGTATATCATTCTGTTTTCTAAACAGTAAATTAAAGAGACGCCTCTACTACTTGCATGATGTTTTGGGGAAATCTTGCAACCAAAGAATCTGTCTTTTATTCCAAAATCCAAACTCCAGATATAATTATGGAGAAAAGGGCTGAGGAAGCAAAGTTAGCCTGTTTTGTTTTGATTGGACTAAAAGTTTAGACTTAAGTTCTCTGTGGTCAGGAGGCTGAGATTAAAGAGTCTGTAATTAGATTCAATACTCCATGTGTCTTAATGCCCTGAAAGGCCAAACCCTGTCTGCAGGCAGTGGTAGCTGCCAGGATCATCAAAAATAGTCCATAGATGTAAGTGAAAAGGAAATGATGCACACTTTCTCAAATAGTTTGTTCTTACTTTTATCTTGTTTGTGTAAAAAGAAAGGATAGGAAATTCCTCAAAATATCAAGAAAACAGATCTTGAGGTTGAAAAGAAATTGTTTTACCTCTGGAAACAGATTCCCTAATTCTTGTAGGTAATCCTCTATATTCAAGTCATGTTTCAGTAGTGCTCCTCGTGTGTTCCTCACAGTAGATACAGTGGTACTCAAAGCAAAATGAGTTATTAGATTTTTGTGGTTTTATATGTACATGTGTGTGTGTGTGAATGGAGAAGAGTTTTCTTCCCCAAAGCCAGAAGAGGACAGGTGCATCTTTTAATTAATAGTTTATTAATCAAATTATAATTACGAAATGCTTTTGTTTCAGGAATTTTCTAGGTCAGGTTAATAGCAATGAGCAAAATGAAGCCTTCTTTTGGCTGAATTAATGGAGGGTAATGCTTGAGGATGGGTTTGGTGCTGGTGACCTTGTGCAAAGGAAGTGGTGGCACTTGATGGTGCCACTGTTCCCTGGCCCAGCTCCTCACTGATGGAAACTGCTCTGGACCACACTCTGAGTGCTCCTCTCTTTTGCAGGCAAGTTAAAGATCAAAACAAGAAAGTAGCAAATCTGAAGCACAAAGAACAAGTGGAGAAAAAGAAGAGTGCACAGATGCTGGAGGAGGCCAGGAGACGAGAGGATAACCTTAATGACAGCTCCCAGCAGCTTCAGGTAACGTGGGAATTGATTCATGCAGTTGGGATAATGAGCCAGGCTGAGCTGCCTGGCTCTCTGCTCTACCTCCTGATCTGTTGTTTTCATAGCTGTAACCTAACAACTTTGTTCCTGATTGTTTAAAAGGACACATCTATCCTACAGCATTTCAAAGAAAGCAGCCTCTCTCAATTGCCTTCATATCTTCCTCAATTTTCATAAGAGGAAAATGTACTTTTAACTGTCAACTTGGTTATGAAGTGCATCGTTGAAATAATTATATCAGTTCCATATTGAGATTGGGTGTGACATTTCTTTCTTCTCTGCTCTACTAACAGCCTTTTTCTTTAGCTGTTTTGTCTGTTTTCCCAGCTGGTTTTACCTTATATTGGTCTCCTTTCTTCAGTAAATGAAAGACAACCAAGTAAGTATTCCTAGAGGAAGCTGGAGTTACTGTGGAGTGACTGGAGGACCACATTTTCTATTGTAGTCATCCTTGTTTACCTCATGAATTCCTGGTGTGCTTTCTGGTCAGTTTGCTTTATTTCTGAAGTGATTATGCTGCTGCTCCACAGAGTTATCTAGTTACCTCAAATCTGCTCAGGCATAAGAAAGTCACTGGTATAAAAGCAAGTCAAATATTTCTCAGTGTGCTGTGCGTTGCGATTAGCTGCAGGAGATTTATCAAAAGGTAAGTTTTCAATTGCTGTCATAAAAATATTAAACTACTGGCATGGAGTACAGCAAAGATACCATGATGCTAAGTGTGGAGATAATAGACATTTTGACTATTTTCTTTAATTTACAAAAATAACTTTCTTTTTGGTGAGTGAAAATGAACATGGAAACTGCACCCTACCTTGTAGTCTTTAATTCTGTTAATCTTTAAAGAGGAAGCCTTTCATTGTTTTCCTTTGTTATTCTTTTTATCAGCCACATATCTTAATACATCTACAGTGAAGACACAGAATACATCCTAAAGGTTTCCTAGTAAAGATAAATTCTTTCCTTATGGGATGATGGGGGGATGTTTTCAGCTAAAACTTTGAAAGAACCACAGCAACACATGTCCATGGAATGCTCTCAGATGCACCATTTTGTGGTTTTCTCCATCAGCTCCAGTCCTGTGGGTACTGGACAATGAAATAGTTAAGTTCCAAGTGTATGAGAATGATTTCATAACTGCAGACCTTTATAAAAGGCGGGAATGTGGGATTTCTAGATCTGCTAATGGGTTTTGTGGCTCTAGTGCTATGGCAATTCACAAGGCTCTCGTTATGCGGCAGCTATGTTTGAATAACACAGTCCTCCTGGTATTAGTGAAATGTCTTTAAAAATTCCTGAAACTACTACAATATTTGGTTAGATTCCTAATCTGCATTTGAGTAAATCCATATTTCAAGTGTGAAAAGACAGCTGGTGCTTCACATTTTCCTTGCAATTACATGGGTGGTGTATTTATTGAATGACACCATTCTATCAGACCTTCATCTTTGTTTTTATGTAGCAGTTCAAGATTTTAAAAGGAATGGCTTCCTTTTCTGGCTCTCCCTTCCCAGTTATTCTTTTCTTTCCCTTTTCATTTTTCTATATTTTTCACATATGTAATACACTGAAAAAAGCCTGGAATTTGTTTTCTCTCAGCTTCTATTTGTATACTGAAACCACTTTTTTTTTCTTTTAAGAAACCATAATATATGTAAAATGTTTGTACTATATAGCAATGAACAGAAAGTGATATTACAGTTGCTAAGAACTTTAAGTTCTGCTAAAACTATTTAACACCAGTTTCTGGTGCATCAAGGAGATGGTACAGCTTTGGTGGTAGCAGTAAGGCAGCTTTTGCTCAGAAAAAAAATGGTGTTGCATTATATCAGAGTTCTTTAAGAATGTATAGCTTCCCTTACAATTTCTTACCCAATTCTTTACTTATAAAGTGTTTTAAGCAGTTGAGAGATCATAGATATAAAAACATGAATAGCATTGATATCTTTACCTTTTCCCATTCAGATTTTCCAACTAGAGATCTCTGTAGGGCAGTACATACTTCTTTGCAGTTTGCTTATGTTTTGGTTTATTCTGCACTGGTGTCTTTGCTTTCTATATAGTTATATGCAAGTTTTTTTGACACTAAAAATCGACATTATTAAATGCATTATTAAATAATATAAGATTGAAGTGTGAGGTGATAGTATCATTGAAGTGTACAGGTTATCATGGTATTAATGTTACTTGATTTTCCCTAGTGCTTTTCCTGCTTTTGAGAACATAATTGTCCTGTTTGGGTGGGCTCTATTTTAGAGAGCCTTTCCCCATATTCAGCACAAGGCTGAAGGGAATGCTTTTATTCACAGATGAAAAAGGTCTGTATGCTCTAATGAAAATATCAGGTTAAGGTAAAATATGGAGTGTTTAATGACAAGTGACAGGTTCAATAAAAGCTCCTTCCTTTAGAAGAGCCCTCTGCTTATAGCCTCCCTCTCTCAAGGACTGCAATGTTTTGGTTTCCTGGAAATAAAATTTACCCAGAACCACATTTCAGTTTGTTAGTTGTGGAGACCTGTCTTCTCTCTAGGTTCTTAAAGGGCACTGCCTTGTAATTGATTTAAAAAAAAAATTAAACCTGAGAGGACTGTAGATATTTAACTTTTTTTTTTTTTTTTTTTTTTTTTTTTTTTTTTTTTTTTTTTTTTTTTTTTTATGCAACCATTGTTGGCTTTGGGGTCAGGACACACAAGCACCAATTTCGGATAATTTTGGTCTTGGTGGTTTTGGCTGGAATTAATAATAAGCCATTATGAAATGCTTAAAAATATATGATCTGCATGTTCTTGGGTTGACTGTCTGCAATCTAGTCAAATAAACAGGGTCCCAAGCACACAGTGCCCTGCTCTCCTCTCTGTCCCTACCAGGCCTGTGGTTTCTTTCTTCCTGAGGCCAGTCACAAAATGTTCGTTTATTCACAGAGCTCTGATGATGGAAATTTGGTATTTTTGGGAGTGGGGGAAGAATGAAAACCATAATGTCTCAATTCTAGTGAGATGGATAAATGGCTTTCCAAATTTGTCTTTTCCTCCTGGGTTCCCTTAAACCACAACTCTCCAGAGATCTGAGAGGCTGACGAGTGTCTGGTCTATAAGCAGGATAAAAAAAACAAACAAACTGTTGGGTTGGAGTAGAAAATTTTTGCTTGAAGTGATTAAAGCTTGGCTATTGTGAAAAATAATTGATCTGCTGTTTAGTCCTAGAAAGGTAACATTTACTGAAATTTCAGTGTATTTGAATGGATACTTCAAGCTGGCTTCTGAAAGAAAGTTTGCATATTTTCTTGGTTTATCACTCTAGCATCTTCTGAAGTTTTCCCATAACTTTCAGAATATCCGTGCTGTGGGTTTGTGTGCTGGTGAATCTGTGTTGCAGCAGGTGTCCATCAGTCTCTGGCTGCTGACAAACTGTATGTCCAGATGATGTGCAAGATGTGTTTGAGTGGTTTAATGAGCAACTGTAGAGAGCAAGTAAACTTATTAGTTCTTTTTTCTTTTTCCACACCCAAGTTTAGATAATTTAATGTATATTCCTAATCCATGAACTCTAGATGCAAGTATAGGCTGTTTGTTTCTTGTGATAGTGTATTTCTTTTACCATATTGGAAAAGCCTATCATTCCAGGAAAGAGCTCTACTTTTTATAGAAACAAATATACAGCTTTACGTTCAGTAATGCTGTTACTGTGATCCAGGTGAAACTCAATGGAATGGACAAATAAGCAAATACCTTCTCATAAAATGAACTTTATAAATTCATTAAATGTCAGCCACAATGCCCCAAGGCTGCCAAGTGTCTTAGAGGCATTTGGACAATGCCCCCAACAGCATGCTTTAACTCTGGCCAGCCCTGGGCTGGGTGGCTGCTGGAGTAGCTGCCAGCTGAAGTAGTCTCTTGTGGTTAACTCTTTGTTATGAGACACTGCATGTGCACACAATCATTGCCAGCACTCAAAAACCTGAAAACCCAAGTGGAGCCCAGTCCATCTGAGCTTAAATCACTGAAGAATTTCCTCTTGATATGCTGTGATTGGATCTTGAAGGTGGGGTGGATGAAGTTTTTTCATCTCATCTCTTTATAGTAATACTATGTCATAATGAAAATTATGTTGTGATCTCTTTTGGCTGTTAGTAAAGCAAGATTATGCTTTCCTAAATAATCTCTGAACTTGGTTTTGGACAGTGAGTACAAAATTTCTGAATAAATGGTTAAAGGAAACCTTTCCAAGCTTAAAGTTCAAGATCTTCTCAAAAACTTGCATCAGATTTGAAGCAAATTGGTTATGCTGGTTAAATATGTTAGGTGCTTTCCTGGGATAAGTGACTTTCAAGTGTGGAGCTCCTGGCTAATTTCTCTTCCATATAAACCACTGCTATATCAGATTCCAGCCTTGCCTGCCAGATGAGTGCAGCTCAACATGTTACAGCCCAGAGAACACTCAGCTGCTCCATTTCAGCCTGGCAGAAATCTGTTCTTTAAAGCCATCTTGCATCTGCAGGGTTTGTTCCAGAGCACAGTCTGACATTCCAAACATGTATCTGCTCACTGAGCTCAGATGCACCTTTGGGAATTACTCAGATCTAAATGTTCTTTTCCTCTCACTTCCTCTCCCAGTGCTTTTTAGACATTAATTACATCATGGAGAGGTTTTGGCCTCCCTGTCCTGGGCAATTCCCTGTGCTGCTCAGCCTTGGGGTGTCAGTGTTCCTTGGGCCTGACTGGGTGCCATCAGCACTTAGGCAAGTGGCTGTAATTTCACTTAAGGCTGCATTCAGGTCTAGGTCATCCTCATCCTGTCCTCCAGGACAGAGCTAATGGCATCAGTTGCTGAAAGGATACAAATTTGCTTTGCAATTCATTTTTAAAGAAAATTTTTAGTATTTTTTTGAAAGGATGAGTTTTTCTTGTCAGTTAACAAATAGGATGAAATTTAATATTGTTACATGTTCTCAATAATTTAGCTAAAGATGGTTCTGAGGTAATGTGAATCAGTGTTTTACCGTTTGCTTCAATGTTATGTGGGACTTTTGTTAGTGAAAATTCAGCAAGTATGAACAAATACAGGCTCTAAAGATCAATTTTACCTCATAAAAATGTAACTGAAATAATGGTATGCAAATTTTTCGTACTATTTTACTTGGGCAGTGGTAGCCAATAGGTGGTTTTGGGATCAGCTTACCCTCCAGCTCTCTCTCTCAGAGTTTCTGTGACAGCTGGCTTCTCATTACAAAACAGGACATGCATATGCAGTAGAGACATCAGTATGCATCATGAGTCACCAGTGATGTAATATTCCAGTAGGAATTTCCATTTCCATTAGCTTTTACAATACATTACAGAAATACAGTGTTCACAAACTTCTCATTCTGTGTGTATTTGGAGGGTTGTGATTTTCAGCACGGTGTGTTACAGTTAGCATAGAAACAGGCACATATTTAACCCTGGCAGATGCTTTGAGGAAAGCTAGCTCTTGTTCTGGTCATGTCATAGCCCTCTGTCAAGAGAGCTTTTTCTTACCTTTCCTGGATGTCTGGGAGAAGTTCCAAAAATTATGACCTTTTAGCTGCACATTTCATCACTTAGAGTGAGGGGAGATTTCTTGAGGGGAGGTGAGGAAGAATTAATTTGAATTGTAGCCCTTTTTTGGGAATTAAAAATCATAATTAAGCCCTTCTGGATACATCTACTTTTACAGCATAGATAATGCATGAATGAAAAATAGACAGCCTCATTTTATTATATATGTGTGAAATAATACAGTAATTGTAGACAAGACTCAGTTATTCTTCATTTGTAATGCTCTGTAACTGAAGAAAGGCTTAGACATTTTCACAGAGTTAGTGCCTTAATCATTTTTATCATTCAGCTACACAGAAACAGGCCTGAAAAGTTCATTGGACAGTGAAGGAGTATTGCACAGTGCTAGAAATCAGTGCATAATATGGAATAGCTCTATTGTGATGTTATATTTTCATGTAAAAGTTGTACTGTTTGATTTCCATCCCAGCAAGATAGTAGAGCACATAATAATGAGCTTCTGTCTTACAAAAAAGGTTTCTCCTCTTTTCTGTATTGAAATGATAAAGTATAATGTGGATTTCAAAGAAGGGCATGAAGATTTACTAGCAGATTGCCGTAAAATAAGCTCAACAAGGTAAGAAAAGTGTCTTGACAAACAAGAAGCCCTACAACATCTGCTCAGATGAGATCCTGTTCCTGGAGAGATCAGTCCTTTTTATCTCTTAGGCTTTTACATGTGTGCCTGGTGGACTCTGCAGGACAGTAATTCTCCTTTTACGTAGAGGAAGCTCATCAAGCCATGCTTTCATGCACATTAAAACTTAGGAATATTTACCTGGTCTGTTTGCAGTACCAATTTCTAACTTCTTATAGAAATGTGATACCTATTTCTCTAAACAATTGCATACAAAGTACATGGTAGTAGGGGTCATTATTGAAAAAGTTTATATTTTGAACATGAAAAATTATTTGTTTTAAAAATGAGTTGTAGAAAGAAGGTGCATCTTTTTTCTCTGTCTAAAATAGAGTATCAGAATAAATATATGACCTTGTTCTTAAATAGATGTGGCAGTTCTTACAGAGTCTGTCATTCTACATAATTGATGTTTATGACATTAAATCTGTTGTTAAGGAACTATCTTCTCTTGTGTCTGACCAGGAAAGAGTGCTGCATTCAGAATCCTTGTTACCATAACATTTACAGAAAGGAAGTTTGAAGGGCTCTGGCAATTGTAATGGAGAAGCATTTCCCTGGATAGACATTTAGCCATCTGCTCTATCAGTTTTCACTTTATGGTTTGGTTTAGTTTACCATACATTTATTATGTTCAGGTTAGATGAATTCATTGCTTTCACATCTTTAAAAAAGATGAACCATTTGACTTGGTCTTCCTATGTAAAGTAAATTTGGACAGGTCTACAGTTTTGAAGAGACAGCTGGAAAAATTTTGTGGAAATCACTATTTACAGCTAGCATTAGGCAGTCTCCCAGTTATCCCAGTATTTCCCTTAACTGCAAATTGAGATTTGTAGTGAGAGAAAGCCATTATATGGCCTGAGAGTTTTTAACAGAGGAAAGAAGACTCCCTGCATCCTAAGATTTTTTGGTGATCCATCAGGAATATTATTCCCCAGACACACTTTCACCCAGTGTTTTCTGGCGAAACATGATGTGTCAGTGGAAGATGAAACCTGCTATTTGTGCTCTTTCCTGTTTGGCAGAGGGAAGGCTTGGTACCCTTCATGATATGCCAGAAACTGAGAGCAGTGAGGGCTGCACAGCTGAGTGTGTGCCAGCAGCCTTAACCACTGCATGTTTTTTGCATAGGCTTTTTTCCCCAAGATTAGTATCTGAGTTCAAACTGCTTTCCTAAAAGCTGTCAGGGAGATTAATGTATCTGTTGACAACATGGTGTGGTTCCTGTGAGGAGGTCTCTCCTGGAAGTAGGAAACATTGAGGGCCAGATTTAAGCAAAACAATAGGAGCACATTGGAGGGGAAGAACAGCTCTCTTTTCATTTTGGTGTCTTCTTTCATGAGCCTGAGAAATGGTAATAAATATGCATTTTTTCCTCCTTCTTGATTTTTTTCTCTCTCTCATAAGGTTTGTTTTTTTTTTTTACTTGCTGTGTTGAAAGTGGTTTCTAACTCATCTCTCCCCAAGAATAAAAATGCCCAATTGCCATGGCTCATTTCATAGTCTCATTGTTTAATAAAATTGCTATTCTGTTTTATTCTTCTTTTGCACAATAGAAAAAGAAAGGGACATGGGGCGATGATGGGGAGCTCAGAAAGAATTCAGCACTTATTTTTAAAAAATAATACATGTGGATTTTTTTTTGGTTCTATACTGTGGGAACAAATACTCAAGCATTTCCTTAAAAATATTTCCTCTAACTCATTTCAAATAGTATTACACCTAATTAATTTAATTCTAAATCAGTATTATTCTTAAATCTTGCTTACTAAACTACCCAAATTGGTGGCACCCTTAAACTACTTTTTTTCTATGTAGAAATCAATGTATTCTGTCTTAAATTCTTCTCTCTGTCTAAAATTTACACATTCTTAGGAGGTATCAGAGCAACTGCTCTTACTGTGATGTGCAAATATTAACTGGAATTGAGACTTAGGCTGCAAACTGTGTTCAGAACTGACACAAGGTTGTAACACACTAAAAGTCAGCACCAGTCCTTTCATCTCCTTAGTTTGGTTTGATGTGCACCCAGATCTCAATGCAGGCATGGGAAAAACTTAACTATATTGCTATCACTTAGTCTGTGACTGAGGATTAAAGGAGGATGATATTAACATTCTACAAGATGTCTGCAGTCAGTTAAAATTCATCAGCAAATTCATTTAAAACATTATGTTGCTTTTGTTGCTTGTGTTTGAATTCCTCCTAAAGTTTGATAATTTTGGGATCAGTTGATTTTCCAAAGCAGGGCATGAAAAGCAAGGAAATAAAAGGTGAAGGAACATGGTGTCTCAACAACAGTGATGTCCCATGTCCTTCTAGAGCAGAGCTAAAAAATGACAGATGTAATATTTTCTGTAAATGAGACTAAATTTTTGTGCAATTCCAAATTATATTTACTGATTTATTCAGGATATTTAGATGAAAGATAACTTATATAGCTCCACAAGTACGTCATAAGTAGAACCCATGGATAAAAGAGCAGGTGAAATTCAGCATAATATATATATTTATTTATGTATGTCAGGAGAAGCAATCTTAAATACATGTGCACAATGATGGGTTCTAATTTGCTGTATTACCATAGGAGAGCAATCTCAGAATTAGAATAAATAGTTTTATAAAAATGTTATTGGTTAGGAAGACTATTAAAAAGCCTTTTGAGAAGTACCAAACAGCCAACCAGAGAATGCTGCTGTGTGCATGAGCAGTGCATTTCCCCTCTGAACAATGTGCAGTGATGCCAACCATCCACCACAGAAAAGGAGGTGGCAAACACAGGAGAGGTAAAGGCAAGGAAGGAAATAGTAAACACAAGGACAGGCTTCTCTTCAAACAGATAATTAAATAAAATTAAATTCTTGAACGTGGAAAAGAATGAGTGAAGACAAGAGCCAGGGAATACTTTTTCCCACTCTGCAGACTGAGAATAACAGAGGATCATTTTGGAATATTTGGGGCTAAAGGGAAACAATAACTGGTTTTCCCATTCCTTTGGACTAGTTCAGGCTTTTATAGAAACAATTGGAATTTTCATACAAAGAAGTGAGAATCTCTCAGAATGTGAAATGTTTCCATCTTCTCATTCTTTTGGCTTTTAAGCCAGTTAATTTTAATGGTGACTTTTGTGAATGTTATATGCTAAGTTGCCTGTTTAAAGCCACTGTCAGTGTAATGCTGCAAATACACAAATGAGTATCATTCATAAATGAGTCTCAAATAATCTTCAACCACCTTATTTCAGTATTTTTAAGCTCACTGTTTTCTGATTATGTTACTATTTAATTGTCAAATGTTTACGTTTTCTGTACTGTATTCTAATAGTCTTTGAATGTATCCTTATTCTCTGGATACAGTGGAACAGCAGATTGGGCGTTTACTAGTAAAGATACTGAGAACAGCTTTTAATATTTTAAGTCAAGCATTTGCCTAAATTAATATGTTTTTTTCTGGTTTGTGGCTGAATCCATGTTGTACCATGGCAGATCTTCTCCTTGAAATTATCTTCATTTGGTGCATCTGACTGTCAGGGGGATTGTGGGTGCATTGGGGTGTTCCTGGATAGCATGAAAAAACAGTGATAATTTATGTCTGATGGGAAATTGTTTTACTGATCTCTAGTTTGAAGATGGGGAGAAAGGGGAATATCTCCATGGAATGAAAGGTATTTTTATTTTTTTTTTAGGTTAAAATGTTTTGTGGTTAGGAGTAGGATCTTGGTAGATGTCTGCTTTAAAGGAAGCAATTCATAGCACAAATACAAAAGCTATGATGCACATCAAGGAGGAGGCATCAGAGGCTAAAATCAAAAGCCAGAGATGATGATTGCAGGAATTCCCTTTAAAATTGAGGGAGTGGATGAGATTCAATGTGATAACTGCTCAGTAGGCATTTCCTCAGTTGTGTTCTTATCAGTAGCAATTTTTGTCCTACATTCATCTGTGAAAAAGAGGGAAAACAGGAGAAGTGTTCTTTTATGGCTGTCCATGTGTGGTGCTCTGATGGTTTTGTCTGCTGAAGGATTAAAAATGAGCAAAGACAGGTAGATCTTGTGACTTGTGATATATTGGTGCAGTGATGATGACAGGACTGACATTTACAAAGAGAGCTCAGGCAAATAAGGCTGTATCAAGGGAATAACATAGGTTTGAGCTTTGTGATAATGGTGCAGTTAGTTAGAACTGCTGCTGGCTTTTTCTCTAATTCCATATCAGTTTAGGAGCCTTGAGTCGCATTGATACATGACAGAAGAACAAATCTTGTTACAGTAGCATTTTCCAATTAGCCACTCCAAAAAACACCACACCTCCCCAAAAAAACCCCAAATAAACAAAAGAAACCCACAAAGCCCCATAACAATTAGAGATATCTATTGCTTTTGCTCACTTCAGATCATTTTCTCAGCTGTATTGTCAGCTTTGAGTCCCATTTCAATAGTCCATGCAGTGACCTGCTGTGGTTTGATAAAAACATTGTCCCTCTAGGTTTTAAAAACTACAAATGTGGTAATTTGCAACAGCCAGAGCAAAATGTTAAAGCTGCTGGCACCCCGTGCAGCTGCTAAATGGTAAACCTGGTTGTTGGTGTTGGCAAGGTGCTTGAGCCTGTCTGGGCTGCTGCTAATGAAAAGTGTCTGTGCAAGCCCCAGATTTATAACTGATTGCTGTGCTGGGAGCACCAAGCTTGCAGCAACAGGAAAAAAGTGTCAAAGAGATGGCAACTGTCAGGAAAGGACATTGCCTGTTTCCCACAGGAATAACCACTGCTGCCTTTCCCTTTCTGGGCCTGTTACAGTGTCTGGAGCTGTCCTTTTTCTTCTCCTTCTTTCTGTCCTCCTTCAGCTAGTATTGATTAGGATCCTTTCTTACCATTATCACAGGCTCTGTATTTCACTTTGTTACTGAAGTTGAGCAAAAGTGCTGCCTGTTCTGGAAATGCTTTTTGAAAGTAGCACACCTGGGTGGTAAGATGTGTTATCTTGGAAGGAAAAAGTGTGAATGGCTGGAGTTATTCACAAATTTTTGTATACAATTTAGCAATTTTCAGGCAATTATAGTAATATGCAGGACTTTTATTAAGGCTTTCATGTGTATCTATGAAAAAGACAATGTGAAAGATTTAGCCTTTCTTTTCAATTACGTTTTCACTAGGGGTTTTTTTCCCCCTCCCATTTCACTTCCCTTTCATGTAAATTAGATCAACTTGTAGTAATTTGTATCTATCTGGTTGTTTTCTATTGCACTCTGTCACTAGAGTTGATACATTTCAAAATATGTGCAGAAAAGCACATATTTTTGTTTCCAGCATCAATTCATAGTCTTGCATCACTCCTGAGTATTTTCAGGACAGTGTAGTTGGAACTATACTCCAGGGACAGTGTAGTTGAAATCACTCAATTTTCTACCTTTCTATTTAAAAAGAAAATTTTCTCTGGCCATTTCTCATTAAGTGTTGGCTTCCATACAGTTTTTTTCACCATGCTAATTTTAATGGGATGGTTATATTAAACCTATCATGTCTAGAAATAATATTTATCCATTTTTTCTTTTCACTGTAAATATATTTCTGTTCTTCCTGCAAGTGGTGATCCACAAGTGCACACAGACTCTGGATGTACACATATCCTCTTTTTCCACTGTGGTATTCTCAGAAAAATGTACTCATAACCTCCTGCCATTGCTCATCTTTTCAGTACAGCATATGCAGTGCAGTGGCCAGCTTTGGTTGCACTTCCCTCTCAACTCCTACTGGAATTAAATTCTTCTACTGCAGTCTGTCTCCTTTTGTCTCTTGTAGTTATTTTTCTGTATTTATGTAACTTGTCAGGCTTGAATTGCAATCCATGTGTCTTACTTGGCAGATACAACCTTCCAGATGCTGACACATGTTGTTCTAATGACATAATCGTCGTGTATCTCAGGTCTGATCTCCACAGATGAGGAAATGTTGATCAAGGAGCTCCTGCTTGGCAGTTTGTGCCTTGCAGCTCTCAGACTGCTCCTTTCATTCAGCAGCTCCTGATAATTACATCTGCTGTTGCTGTGCTTACAAAAATCCCTCTTCATCTTGCTCTGTGAGAAACAGGGACTTTATATAAACCTAATACTTGGATATACTCAGCTGCTGCCCAAGAGCCAGAGATTTCCTCATCACAGATAACCTGCAGGTCTTTAATTTTACCAATTGAGAGCACCAAGACAGCATTAGCATTCGTGGTTATTGTAACTCCACTGCTTGTTCATGCCCAGCAAAATATCTTGTAGCAGCTTTACATGGTAGTTTGTCTCTCTGTCACTTTATTTTCAGAGTCTTTAGTGTTGGATCTGTGTTTATTTGGAGTTTATGCTACATCTTAGTACCAAGCTATACTCTATCCTAAAGGTATTTCCTTCTTCAGGAGTTTATAAACTCTTCTTTCATTCCACTTTTCAGGCAAATATGTTTGTGGAGGTTTGGGGTTTTTTTTATATTGCCACTTTCTTCAGGAAATGGTAATGAATTAAATTATTTTTTATGGAGATCTGTTGCTTTGGATGAGTTGCAGAAGGACCCCAAACACTCCTTTTGAGCTAGATTCTGTCATAACTACCATTTGGGTTTTGTACCATGGGGTTCTGGCCCTCAGCATTACCTCATGAATATTCTTGAAAACCCCAATTAGAGGTATTTCCCCATTTGTGAGTGACAATTTTGTGTGCTTTTCTTGTTCAGAGACTTGAAGTAGTTGATCAGCATGTGGAATTGAATGAGGGAGATCCACCATGCTCACCTGAGCTTTAAGGCCCTATGTTTACTCCTGAAATCAAATGAAGCTGTCATATCTCCTTTTAGTAGCACCACATTGTATATTCCCTTAGGACTTTCTTAGGAAAACATGCAGATTTTTACAGATCTTTTTCAGAGAAAAGAAAACATTATTTAACTGAGTTATTTTCAGCAGTTGTCCTCTTGTGAAGAGTAGGCATTTGGCATAGCATCTTTCCTTGTGGGTTCAGTCATTCAACACTGCAGAAGCTCACCTTCAATAATTTTGTGAGTCTTTTGGTAGATTTCTGAGATTGTAAACCAGAAGTCCTGAGTAATGGGCTGACTATAAGTCGAACCAATTTTTCTTATTTGTATTTAATCCTGGTTATGGCCAAAAAGAGGAAGCAAGGGAACTTTATGGAAGATTTTGAGAAGTCTTTGAAGAAGATTTCAGTTTTTTGTATTAATTGATTAATCAGCATGCACTTTAGAGTTACAGTTAATCAGGCCCTCATATTTTTAACTAGGAAAAAATCTTAACATTTGTGGGTAGACTGTCTCCAACTGTTGTCGAAGAATTTGTTATCTCAAGATCTAAATGATTGCATCCATGAGGAAGCTTTAAGTAGTACTTGAGGCAGCTGACAGTCCTGAGTTCCCTCATTCCACTTACCCAGTGGAAGGTCAGTTCACAAGGAGGGGTTTTTCTAGGGAGAGTTTTATTCCATCTAGGATGGACTGAGGTCATTGAGTTCTTTATCTGGGTCATGGCTTCTAGAGGAAATACATGATAAGCAGAAGCAATAGTTCACAGCAGTAAGGGCTTGGAATGATGGAATGATTTCACTGTTTAAAAAGTAATTGATTCCTAGTGCAAAGCATATCCAGTATTGCATTCTTCTCATCTGGTCTATGAAAGTGCACAGGTAAAATGTGCTATTGCATTATTTACAGGGTTCTATGATGAAATTCTTTCCCTGCCTAGGTGATTCTCTACTCCTAGAAATACTTTCAGCAGTTGAAAGAATCATTTCATTGCTTTCTCAAACTGTTAACTAATCTTTCCCAAGAGCTTACTAGAGAAATCCACCTTAATTCCAAGAGTGAAATTAGGCCATAAAGATCTTTGTGGATGTAGTTCAAGACAGGGTTATGAAGTTTGCCAGGATACCTCAGATTTAATTGAACCTAAATGTCTTGGTGAAAGCATGTATCTTATTTCATGCACTTGCATAAAACTTGATGGCAGATTACACATCACATGAATGCAGGATAGATTAAATTGATACATCATTTTAACATACATCACTTGGCCATCCCACCACTTCCTTCCTGAAGTGAAAGGAAAATCCCAGAAATGTGCATCAGTCACACCACCTTTTCCTTCAGGCTTTCAGGCAGAAGTGGATGGAATTAGTTTGGCATGTGAATCAGCAACTGGATCACAGCATAGGTAGCAAAAATTTTTATTGTGCTTGAACTCTTGGCACTCCCACAGTGTCAAATGGGTTTTTAATTTTCTGTGTGCTGCCACCAGTGAGCATAAAGGCAGAGCTGCCTCCTCTGCCCCAGTCTAATTCCATCTCTGCTGTGCAATGTCCTGCACATGGGATGCAGGAGGGCAAGGGAAGGAGGGTCATGGAGGTATTTGGGTAGGTAATACACCTTGAAGAATGCAGCTACTGCACAGGTAAGTAATTTTTTCTTTCTGAGTAGCCATCTGTATAAGATTCCTGAAAAGAGGCTGTCACTGTTTATCATTCTGGTATTTTATCAAAATACAGGAAGATTTGCCATTGGTGTCATGCTCAAAGGTATGATTGTCTCAGAGGAGCAGTCACTGTAGGAAACATGTTTTAACTGCAGTTAAAATTGATAGAAGATTTTTTCCAGAGTTTAAATCTTACCACAATAAAGGTAGAATATTTCATGTAATTAAATGGAGGAAAGCAGCAGCACAGGTCAGCATGAGCCTGACATGTTTTAGAGTTCAGAGCCAAATAGTTGGAAGAACACGCTGCTGTGTCAAAAAGTTCACTTCAATTTTATCTACTAATACAAGACAGCAGCTTATATTTTTTTAAAGTCTTTCAAATACTAATCAGTCATGAATCAATGAACTAGAAAAAAAATCCTTCTTTAAGAGTGTTTTGAGACTATGTTTCACTAATGGCTGTGCTACTTGACTGATCTGCTGCTCCTGCCAGTCATTTGTGTGGTTTTGTCAGGTGGTTACAACATCATGACACTGTTAGAGGAGTAAAATTGCACATCTTTGAAATAGGTTTGACTGAGACAGAAAGGAGAAACTTATACCCAGGCTTCTCTTACTGAGTGGGTTCTTCATGGTGAAGTTCACTATTTCTAGGCAATTCATTCTAAGCCTGGATTTTTAACTTGTGACCCTCTATCATATATGTAGAAGTTTATGTATTATTTCAGGAAAAGTAATTATATAAGAATATAGATTTTTCAACTGCAGGTAATGTGGCACTGTATTTTTAATATCATCAGTTTTTCTTCCTCCTGTCCCTTAAGCATTCACCTGTCTGAATAGAGCACTATGTAGTGTCATGTTTAATACTGTGTTGAATTCACTCTGAAATGTTTGCCTGGAATGAAGAGTGGATATACCTGTGTGTTAGAATGTTTAATTCTGCATTCTTATTTTAAAGGAGTTTCCATTTTAAATACTGCTGTTCAAATGTACAATTCCCACTTCTGTTAATCAACACAGAAAACTGCACATTCACCTGGCTGCCCATGAATGATATATCAAGGAGTAAAGTTCATAATTAGTCTATAATGCAGATAGTCAAATAAATATTTCCTATATCTGAAATGGTTACTATTCCTTGCACAACTTTTTGTAACGTTTTTTATTCATCTTTTTGATGAGACTTCATCTACGCTTATCATAACCATAAAGTAGTTTGGAAGATGTTATCAATGTTCCTAAAATATTCTGAAAATATGAAAACATGTTAAGCAACTCCTATTTTTGGGATGTAGATCTCTCAGTTTGTTTCTTTAGAAAACAGCAATTACTTGCCCTGTGAATCCATCTTGCAATGTAACCATCAGCAGGAAGCTGCTCTCCTCACAAACCTAACAGCTCCTGCTGCCTGTGCTGGTGCTGAGCACCAGCTTTGCTCTCTGCTAGGGCACTGGTGCCACATGTCCTGCACTAGTCTGATACAAAGCTTTGCATCTCTGCTTGAACACTCTCATTGAAAGTGGCAGTTTTGAGACTGCCAGAAATGGTTTTCATACAACTATCCTTGGGGATATGGTCCTAGAAAGCAGCAATCAAGGAATAAGTCAGATTCATTTGTTAAATTCCAATGAGTATTTTTTTTCATTATGGAGGTTGCAGGGACAATTTTTTCCCAAGTCAGTCTTCTTTTTCCTTATTCTTTATATGGTACAAAACTCTTTCAGTGTAAGTGGACAATTACAATCCTAAATACAAAATGACAGAAGCCAAAGGGGTATATCTGACAAAGAGGAAATGCCAACAAATAAAAGTATTTTTGATTCTTCCACTGCTACTGAGATGACTAAAAAGCCATATATTAACTTCAGTGTGCATTAATATCTCATTGGAACCCTATGGTCTAAACCAACCTGCAGGACAAGAAATGCAGAAATCTTCCATCCAGCTGCTCCCTTGTGGTGGATTTGTTAAGCAGCCATGGTCCAGGACATTCATGTATGCACAGCCTGCTTTGAAGCCTTCTGTGAAGCTCCTTCTGCAGAAGCAGGAGAAACACATTTATTTTCCTTGCAAGAGTAAAGTTAAGAGAGTCTCCTTTAATAAATAACAATACCATTATATTTTGTATATATATATTTTAAGTTATGCTGCTTGTAGAAACCAATAAAACATTTTTTGAGGAGCAGTAAGTTTTCTTCAGTGGTCTGAACATATGAGGCACATCTGAACTTACAGCTGTGAAGATGCTCTTGATCAAAGAATAAGTTTTTAGGGAGTCTTAATACTTGGATGTCTAAAATTCAGACAGCCCAGATGAATCCTTCATATTTCCTAGCAGGCCTTGGGTGTAAAGCTTCCTTTAAGACTTAACTGAACAGTGGAAGACTCTGTTGGGTCAATGTTTGCTTTTCTCCCCCTTAACCTGGAAATGCAAATTCCAAAGTGCAGTGCTCTGTTTCCCTTCTCACCACTCCTGCTGCTGAATGTGCGAGCCAATGGGCAATTCTGAATGCCTGCTACTTTCCTGCCACTTCTGGCTTCTCTGCTTCTTCAGAGCTGCTTACTAATCCTTCTTTTCCAACAATCCTTGCTTCTCTGTGCTGTATAATCTGACAGGACTGTGGTACAGCCACACCAGACAAACAATCTTGCTTTGATGTCCTGCTTTGCTGGCTTTCTCCTTCTCTTTACTGCGATCTTCCTCTTACTCCTGCATCTCTTCATCATTGTTTCCTTTGTCTGAAGATTATTTGCCTGCAAATTGCACCTTGGGAGGGAGAAACACAATTTTGGTTGGCTTAAAAACTTGGTTGGTTAAAAGGCTGTACTTCCAAACAAGTGGTCTTCACCTCGTCTCCCGTCATTTTCCAGGACAATCTGCGTAAAAAGGATGATCGGATTGAAGAGTTGGAAGAGGCACTCAGAGAAAGTGTTCAGATAACTGCAGAGCGAGAAATGGTGCTAGCACAAGAGGAGTCAGCCAGGATCAATGCTGAGAAACAGGTCTGCAATCTTGTAAAGTCACTGGTAGCCCTCCTAGGGAAGTAACCAGACATTAAAGTACTAATTTCCCTGTTGTCCTGCCTGAAACACAGCTGGCTTTCTTTGATCCTCTATGTCTGTTCCACTGTTAGGTAACAGAACTCATAAAATCTGCAAAACCTTCATTTTAAGTTGTATTCCATAGGTAAGATTTTCTTGAAATGAAAATCAAAATATAAGGTATCCTGAGCTTTTGAAATATTGGTTTAAGTAGTAACTCTTCTGATCTCTCTTGCCTGTCAAAGCTGCCTTCCCATGTGTAAGATATACTTAGATTTACTGTCTTATTCATTGAATTTATTTGAAAGACAATGGTTTTTATTAGCCTGGTTGTGTTTATGAACAACAGTCTCCTTACACTTGCAAAACAACTGGTTAAAAACACAAATCCCTTGGCTTAAGCCAAGCATGCACACAGAAAATACACATTTGTGTACTGAAGCCACAAGAAACTTTCATGCATTAATTGATTTTATGCCACTGATACTCGGAAGAATCATGGACATGCCTGATTTTAGCTCAGGTAAGTAATCATCAAGAAAGCATACTCTAAGTTATGAAGAAATCCATGAGATTTTTATAAAGCTTGTGAAGCAGTAGCTGAAACTGGCACTCCTAATTTTGTGAGCATTCTTAATTTTTTATGAGTTTTTCATTGTTCCTTAGGCCAGTAATTAGCAAACAGGAGCCTTTGGTCAGTTGCATTTCAATGGAGCAATCTCTTTGTTATTTACTTAGCAACAGTTCTGACCAAGTGCACTTTAAAACATTTTTAGAGGTTTTTCTTATCATGTATTCTTATATCACAGATGTTAATGAGAAAGAAGTAAAACCAGAAGTTTTTACTTTTTACAACAATTGAAAATAGCAATTGTTTCTCTATGAGGTAGAGTCAAGCTCAGCTGTTTGCTGATAGATGTGTTGAGGATAATTCTGATTGCTTTATTTTAGGATTGTAGACAGTGGGAGGGAACATACTTTCAAGAATGCATTCTTTCCAAGCTTCTTGTAGCCTTTAAAAATTGCATGAAATAGAAATGTTTACTGGGTAGTGAATGCCACTTTGAAGACTAGATCTCCTTGAAAGGAAAACATATCTGGCAAAGCGTTGGGTTCTATGATGAATCACAAAAGTAATCCAGCTAGTATGTGATTTGATGCCTAGGATGTTATAGTGTTTTAATTAATTAGTTACAAGACAAAGTGACCATTTTTATATTCTTTGAGCATCTAGAAGCTGGTGCTCAAAGAATATTAAAATATATAATTATAAAAATATAAGCATATAAAAAATATTGGTTATAACATTGGTTATAACATCTTAATTGTTATAACATCTTAAAAATGAGGCAAGGTGGGGAAATGCACACCCAGAAGATCAATAAACCATCAGGGTCGAGAAAGAGATAGAAAAGGGAGGAAGAGAGCCAAGACAAGTAAGATTTGTGGGGAACAGCATAGAAAAGGAATATGGTAGGTAACAGCATAAAATGAAATTAATTTGGGTGTATCAGTGCATGCAGAAGTGAGGAGGAGAAAGGAGAATGGAATGAGAGCAGCAGTATTGGAAGAAAAAAAAGTTTACACCTATGACAGCAGTGGCTTACTGCAACAGAACTAAACTGCCACCTCAGACCAATTATGGTTTTTAAAATATGAGGAACACATCAGCACAGTGGAAAAGGATCTGCAGACTGTTCTAGTCAGCACTAGGAGACCTGACAAACACAGGTAATATTAGACTTTTAAAATGCAAGACTCCATATTCCATATACTATCAATGGCAAATCCATTGACTTTCACAAACCATATAGTAGGTTATTAATATTTTTAAACCAAGTGTGAGTGATGTGTGTGATTTTTAAAATGTTGATGTTCAAACTGTCTGTAATTTGCTTTTAATTGCATGCTTTTTTCTTTCCTCTCTTGTCTATCTTGTTTTCTACCATTCTGCCACTTCACTGCCTGTCTGAAGCTTTTTAATGAATCAGTGCATGAGGTCAACCATTTTGGCTTTAGGTGGTTCAAGGTATGAGGACATCTCACCTGTGTGTGCCTCTGCCCCAATATTTTGTGTTGTTACTGTAGCCTTGTCTTGTGTAATCCTGCCCTCCATCATCTCATGATGTGTGGTGTTGTGCTATTTTATAGGGTTCACATTTGAATTACAGTGTCCACAAAGACACCCTGGATTTCATGGTTCTCATATATCCTAAAATGTTGCTTTTTTTAATCCAGTGTTTGAAAATATCCTGTCAGTGTGTATCAGCTGTGACAGTGAGTAACCATATTAATGCACAATCTGTGTATGCAAGACATCTCCTGCTGACTAAAAACTTTCTGTTTATTTTACCATTTCAGACCTGGTCTTTCTTTCATCTTTCTCAAAAATAAAATCAGGCATTTCCTGCTGGGAGCAGAGCCCCCATGGAATTGGGCATAGTTTTATTATCCCCACTAATCTGTATAGCAGGAACCCTGCCATACAGAGAGCAGATGAGGCAGTCTTGCATAGATGGGAAGGCTTGAAAGCTCTTCAAGCCTTTCTTTCTAATAATAGTCACCTGGTTTTGATGGTGCACCTGCTGAATCCTCTCTGTAGATGCTGTTGTGAATTCCTCACAGCTGTGGGGTTATTTAGTACTGAGGCTGGGCCCACTAGTTCAGCCCTGTGTGTGGAAGGTCAGAAGATGTTTGCACATTTCTTTCTCAGTGCTCCCATAAGGCTGAAGGTAGGATTTCTCAGGTAAACACTTCTATCATAAAGGTTTTTTTATTAGAGTCAGACACTATTGTAAGTGTAGATTCAGACACTATTTCTGCATTAACCAAATCTGAGTTTATTTTAGAAAAGCTGTCATTATGTTACTCATGGGAGAAAAATAGAGCTGCATAGAAGTTTTTCCCTGCTCAGAAATACAGCAGTAGTTTTGCTCCCTAAGAAAAACTGTTGGAGGTTTTATTTGAAAAGAGGTCCTGTGTTGTTCACAAACCCTTTCACAGTCCTGGTGCATCTTACCATCCCTTCTCCAGCAGCAGGAAGCAGCAGGTTATCCTTTGTATGAATTGGATCCTGGTCAGCACCATTCCCAGGACAGTGCTGGAAATGGGCTTTGATCTTCATGAAAGAGTTGGACCCTTCTTGTGAAATAAAGTGAAACACAAGTTTAAGTTCTGTGACTCAGTGTTGATCAGTAATTAGTGACAGGTTCTTGTCTCAAGGAGCACAGTGTCAGGATTACTGGCATTTTTAGCTTTCCTTATTGAAGTTCACAAATGTTTTCTGACCTAAGATAATTCATGCTCTCCTTTTCCTTGCTCACTTTCATGCCCAATCTTGAGTGCACATCCCAGCTGTTTCCCCAGCTGAAGTTGTTCTGGGGCTCTGTTGTGAAATGGAGCAGACCTGGAGCAGTTCATGGTGACATCTGTCTTATTCTTTGAAGGGATTTTTTCATGTGAAGCTCTTCACTGCCCTGGTTCATGAATCCCCATGCACAAATTGAGGTACATCTGAGGAAGTGTTGACCTGTGTGGGCAGGACTGAAAAGTGAAGGCAGGAGTTGATTAGCATTATTACTAAAAATATTTTTACCAGAAATTTATTGCAGCCTTTGCAATGGGCTCCTATTTCTTTGAGTGAGATGGTGCATTGTCTGACCACAACATACATTTCTCTAGCTTATTTTATTTCCTTTGAATTTAAATAGCAGAAGAGTTTAGAAATTTAAATAACATTC
This sequence comes from Ammodramus savannarum pratensis, assembly GCA_020466415.1. NCBI lineage: Eukaryota > Metazoa > Chordata > Aves > Passeriformes > Passerellidae > Ammodramus > Ammodramus savannarum. Next base: position 10,761,443 of record JAHXMQ010000028.1, on the reverse strand, counting down.
CTGCTGATAGTCGTGCAGCTCTGTTCTCTCATGAATATCAACTCCTGCTTAAATACACTCTGTGTACAGTGTCAGCTAACATTTAACTCCTTACCCTAAAATGTAATGGCAAAAAAGCACATAAAATAATGGCCATTACCTCATCATTCCTTCCTTCCTTAAGTAGGTATTTAAACTGAAATTTTTAAGTTGGCAGTCTGATCTTGACACCTTCCATCAACTTTTTTTGAAGTTATGGTTCACAGTGGGACACTTTAAATGAGATTAAATATGTCAACCTGTACTATATCTCTATTCATACATTCTGTCTTTTTATCCTATAGGGCAATTTTTTCTGTTTTCCTTTTCTTATGGAAAATATAAAAGATTGAATATTGTAAAAGTGATGTATTGATTGAATGTATTTTCTTACACTCATTCCTTTCTCCCACTGTCTCTATAAATTATTTCAGCAGAATTTAGTATTATTTCAGATACACATTACATGTAAAATATGTTGATAACAATACTCCAGAAATTCTGTATCACATATGCCTACTTCAAAATCGTTATCTGTTTGTTAAGGAAAAAGTAAAGATGAAATAGATTAATAACTCAACCAGAACCTCCTTCACAGTTCTCTGCCATTTCCCTACTGTAAATACAAGGTCTGCAAGAGTTTGAATGCAGAGTAAGAGCCTCCAAGAGCTTTTTGTCTTCTCTGTAAGTTACTGTACTGAAATTCACACCAAGTTTTGAATTGTATCTGTCATTTGCACTTCTTTCAGAGCACCATTCTGGTTTTAACTTTCTAGCAAATTATTTAGACTATAATTCATTGTAAGAATGGAATAGAAACTACATTTACAACAGATTTATCATTGGATGCTAGCCTATCAAATATCTTCTAAAAATGCAAGATAAATTAAAACATATCTTTTTTGCTGAGCATTTTGTTATTGAAATAGGTCTGAAACATTTTCTCAAATATGTTGAGAAATAATTGGAATTGTTTCACAGCACAAATTCTGAGACATTAAGTTACTTTCTGCTGGTCCCTGTAAATGAAAAAGATAAAGTGGAGTTTCTCAGGAACCAAATATCTGCAGATGTTTTCTGAGCAGAAGTGTCAGAGTTCTGACTGCTCTGTGATACATGCTGGACAGTTTGCTTTTAATGAATGTTTTTGTCTCTTCTTCTGTATCTCCTAGTGAGAAATTTGATAAACTTAGAGATAGAGGATCAAGGCAGTCCAAGGTATGGCTTGGTGGTGAAGGTGCTGGAGATATTTTTAAAGATTTTTCTTGGGAATTTACATTTCTTTGGCTGAACTTCCCTTGAATATCTGCTGAAAAGCTCTTTTCTGTAAAAGTCTGCCAAAATCATTTTGGCTTTTGAGTGTGTGTTTATATGTACACGTGCAAAGTAATTTGAATACTTAGTTCATATTAAGTAAAATTCTGTGCTAAAAATTTATATTTTCCTTTGTTTTACTGATCAAAATTTAAGAGCTTTTTAAGTCAGTGTCAGCCCAAAGTATAATCTTACCTTTGTTTTCCAAGAGATTTACTTTATTCTTTTGTCTGATTGTTCTGCTTTGGTTGGAGAAAGCATTTTGGGTAACTGAAGTTTACTGGGCCCTGTCAGTGAATATGTTTGCAGTCATTTTTAGGAGCACTGCATCTCCCTAATGTTACTTCTTTTCCCCAGATATTTTAATGGATTACATAACCTTTTCCTTTAAAAATACACAGATTTGCACTGAGTCACACTCGCTGCAAGGGAGAGGTAATTTGGTGTGTAATTCCCTTTGCATTCAGTAATGTACCTTTTAAGAGGTGGAAGAGTGGAATTTTTTCTGTCTTAGTTGTGTTCAACTGTGCTGAGCTGGGGGCTTGGGAGGGTTTTTTATCTCCAGATGGGAAAAATGAATAGAGAGAGAAATGAATAGGAAATCATGCCTAACAACTTTGAGACAGAGATCTTTTTCTATCATTATAGAACAAAAAAAATATTAAATCTTTCAGAATCATGGAAGTGTTTAGATTGGAAAAGACTTCTAAGATCATTGTGTCCAACCATTAACCTGATACTGCCAAGCCCACCACTAAACCATGTCCCTAAGCACCACATCTACCTGTCTTTTACATTCCTCCAGGGATGATGACTTTGTTTTTGTTTAATTTGTTGCTCTCAAAGTAGTCAAAATTTGATGACTTTCAGGAGAACTGGGGACACTGAAAGCATAATTAACCTCTGTGAAAATACACACTGAGCATTTCTCCATATAATGACTCACCTTTTCATTTAATGAAATGAGAAATACTGATGGAAAATGTTATCTAGAAATTTGGTGTAAATGCTGATTTTAAGGTCATTTTGTCTGTGTTTTCATCCCTTTTTATTGTTTAATAGATAAATCCTGATTTCATATTATGGCTTTTACTAAGCCAGGTATCCCAGACAAAGCTCTATCTTGGCATCCCTCTGCCTGTTATATTATTTTCTTAAGCACCTGCTTCTAGACAGCATTTTATTTGTTGTGGCTCAAGAGAAAATCAAATTCTTGCAGACTTGGTTACATTAATGCTTGCTTGTGATTGTGAAGACCCACACAAATACTTGTGTTGTATTTGTTTAAGCTAGTCCTGTGCTTTTTTCATTTTAACTTCCTTTTCCAGTTGCATTTTCTGTGATATTAAATGCAAGTGTGTTACAATAATATATAGGTTAAAGCATTAGAAAAACTCATTAGACTTGAACATTGGATTCATGTATGTTCTTTTTCTGACATAATTGATTTTTCCTCCAAATCCATGAAGTGCAAGAAAATAAATTTTCCTTTCCGTAGCATTCTCCTGTATAGAAAAACACAGAAGCCTGACAAGCTTGAGGTTCATTAAATTGAGGATGCCTCTTCATTTGAAGCATTTCCTACTCACAAAAACTTTCTGACTTCCCTGTACTGCTGCTTCCCATTGGATTTCCTCAAACCCTTCACTGAATTTCAGCCTGAATTCAGTTGGCTCCAAATAGTGGAAGTTCTTTTTATTTATTGTAGTTAGGTTCTGCTACTTGATCTCTGTTAACTGCAATGCTAAAGATCTGCTTCCACCAGTTTGTAGAGGTGGAAACTTTCCTGAGTTTGCCAATGAGACTTGCTTCTTCAGTTGCCACATGTTCAGCCTTCACATGGCAGTACATGTGCTTTCATTTATTTATGTTCATGATCTTTAATGTCTTTTTGGAAAAGAGTGTTAAAGTTGTATATGGAATCAGCATAACGTTTTTCACTGCTTGTAGTGACTTAATATATCATAGCAGAGTTTTTCTCTTTGGAAAATCAATCTGTGCTGTATAAATTGTCAGTCTTTGCTGTGCTGTGTAGCCCAGCATTAAATATTTACTTTGAGTATTATTCAGTTAGGTCTAAACTGTCTGCCATGGTGACATATCCTAGTTAACCTGAAACTGTCTAAAATGCAGCAAAATGGAAATCAGCATGGTCTGCAGAAAGCTGGTTAAAACCTGCTGAAATCCTTGGGCAATTAGTCTCACTTCTACCTTAGCAGCAGTAGATGTAACCTAAGAAAGGGCAATTTATTTTGAAGATGGTCATGTTTAGAGTTCTGGCTGGAGTATCATGATTTAATCATAGATTAAGAGAATTTTGTTTGGATGTGATAAATTGTGCCAAATGAGCACAACATGTGCAGCACTGCACAGGATGTGCTTCATGTGCTGCATTCTAGGGTCGCTGCCTCTGAAGAGATTTTTAAAAGGTGATCAAAATCCAAGTTTTTTCAAGATAGATTATTGTTCCTAGTGATTGCTGCTGTATTCCTGAGGGTTGGGAATTGCAGGTCCTGGAAGGTGAATGCAAGACAGTTTCCTGAGACTGTAGATCAATGTAAAGTAGAATAGGACTGCTTCCTTTGGTTTGGTTATGTGGATTAAAAAACATAATGAGAATGTTGCATTGGGTAATGGTTTTGCTTGAGGAAATAGAATTGTAACTTGTTATGCTCTTCAGATACCAGTGACTGAAACAGATTTCTTTTCCTCAGTAGAAATCAGAATTCAGATTTCACTTACTTTTTTCCAAGGCCTGACTCAAACATTCTGTTTGTGTTAAGCAGAGGCAATTATTGTTTCCCTCTCAAGAGCTCTTGTCCCAGCAGTAAGCTGTTGCTTATTTGTGTAGGTTATAGCCCACATTTAGGAGATACAACTGTCAAAGCTACCTTCAAACATCCTAAAGGACACAGCTGTGACTTACTGAGCCCTGAAGGCTCTGGAGTTTTCTCTTTTCCAAACATCTGTGAATCCTGATTCCTCTTTCTTCATACAAAAACTCATCCCTCTCACAGTATGAGTGTAAAAAAATTCCTGAATACTCAAGTAACAAAACCCTTGACAGAGACTTCTTTGTTGATGTTTGTGTGGCTTCTGCAGGAGGAACATAGTAATGTCTGATGTCTGGTAAATCTCATTAGTGCTCTTCCTTGCCTAGAGCCATCAGTGGAGACAGCAAGGAGCAATACAGAGCATTAACTCCTTTTTATTATCAGATGCTCTTTTTATAATGAAGTTTTTGTTGAGAGATCAGCTCATGGAAATAAGAGACATCAGCTGTCTAAATATCTCAGTTTCACAATGATAAGAAAAATTGCATTCATCTGCAGTATCCTGCAGATTTTCAGACCATGGGCTTTTGTTCTCTTTATCTTGCTCCTCTCCTTTTTCCCATTTAATAAGGTAAGAATGGAACAGTGGCACCAGTTCTGTTAAGCCGCCAAGACACTCTATTTTATCAGGGATGCTGAATGTACAAAATCCAAACAACCAAAAGAACAAAGGCACAAAGACCTAAGAAAGCCACACAGTAATGTAAAGAAAGACAAAGTTCATCCCTAAAATTACTGCTATATATTACAGATGATCAAAAGACCCTGCCTTTCTCTGGAGAACTGATAATCCAGCAGCCATTTTCACAGCTCCAGTGCTCACTCCCCTCTTTACTGCAAACACAACTCCTCCTCCATGTGCAGTCTGCCACAGTCCTCTAATGCTGCACACAGCTGACTTTGGCAAAAGGTGCTGCAAGTCTGGCTCCCCCTTTGAGATGCAGGTAGGAGTGATAGAAACATCTTAATTCCTGCATCCTGTGCCCTGGTGCTGAGTAAGAGGGGCTTGAGCTGAAGCCAGAGCTCCAGCCTGAGTGGTGGGACAGAGCCATTCTGCTGCTCTGTGCTTGAGGGCTGTCCTTACCTTACAAATCAGACATTACAATATCATTTTAATGAGGGACAGGAAAAGTTTTTTTGTTATTGTTTACTGATTTCTCTTGTTTTCCTATGATACTTTTAGCTCTAAAGAAGCTATGCCTAACAGTTTTCCCAGTATCTATAGGAATTTGAAGTTTGTTCCCTTAATTCAGAATAGCCAATAGTTTAGTTAAGTGTCTTGGGTATAATCTTTAAGAGTACCTTAAAGCCACCCTACTGCTTTAACAAAAATGGGGCTATGATGAAACCATAACTCATTTCCCTCTTATTTTGTGTAAAGGTTTATTAGCTTGTGATTTAAGCAAACCATCTGGTCCTGCTGGCAATCCAAGTTATGTCAGACTCAGTGCTTTCTCCCTGTAATATGTTACTGGAGGCAGTTAAATTACATGCCTAAGTCCCAAGTCTGGCCTGTGCTTTTTCCATGTCTTAACATCTGTTCTAGGAATTTTTTCTGGGACCCAAACAAGTTTACACGGAGCCAGATCTCTTGTCTTTGTCTTTCTTTTCATGTCTATTTCTTTTCCTTCTCTGCAGTCCTATCAGTTCAACTGAGTAAAAGATAATGCAGAAATTTGCAGACTCTTTATCATTTCAGCAATGTACATAGTGAGATAAAAATACTTGAAAAACTCAAGAGCTGTAGATAAATAAGAGACTGTCATCTGAGAGTGACACTTTAAGAAATGTTAATTACTTTTTCAGTCCTTCTGATATTCTTTCTACTGACTTTTAACTGCAAGACTTTTTGTTTTGCTTGCCTAATTAATTTTGGGTAAAACTACAGATTTTTATTACATTTTGTCTTGCAAAGCTAATTTCTCGTTTATACAAAGCAGGTCTATGTTTAGAAAATAAGTCATTTCAAATATACTTGTTAGCCTGCTGAGATGGTTTTGAAAAGGTCTCTAGTGATTGATTTATACACAGATAATAGAAAATGCCTTTGTGTTGGTATTTGTACTTGTGTGCTCTGAAATGCCATCATTTTGTATTCTGTCTGGAACTTTTGAGGCACAATAATGAGTATTAACAGCTGTCCCATGGCCTGCTGTGTCTGTATGTATATTGAAAGAACTAGAATTTCTTTCCATCAGAAACATAAAATCTCATTCTGAATCAGAAGCATAAAAACAACTCTGATTACAAGTATGTAATTAAACACTGAACTGTGTTTCCTATGTTTGGCCTAAAATAGTGTATCTCCAGCTTAGGAGTAGGGATCACAGTGTAAAGTCAGGTACCTTTGTCATGCCCTTTGAGACGTTTAATTACAGACTGGCAAGTTTGAGGGAGGGGATTGTCCCCTCTCTTTAGCTCTGGAGAAATCCCATCTGGAGCATCCAGCTGGAGGACACAAACCTGCTGGAGCAGGTCCAGAGGAGGCCAAGGTGCTCAGAGGGCTGGAGCTTCTCTCCTGTGAGGAAACCCTGGAAATTTGACTTGTTCAGTCTGGGGAAGGCTCTGGAGAGACTTCATGGCAACCTTGAAGGATAAAAAGGGGACTTGAAAGAGAGAGAGACTCTTCCCCAAGGTCTCTAGTTACTGGTCAAGGGTCAATGGTTTTAAACTGAAAGAGAATAAGTTTGCTTTCATGTTTCCTAAGGAGTGAATGCAATACTATGCAAAGTATTTGTCCTATATTAACATTTCCCTTTTCTGCTGCTGTGAATCTCATCCTGATCTAATTGACATTCTTTGCCTTCTTTGTTCAATCTCTCAGGAAATCTCTCCTCTAATGGAAACTTATTTCAGCTTGATGTTCTTCCATATAGATAAGCTGTCACTTGGGCAGGTCACTTAAGGCCTAAGAGCAATGAACAAATAAGTCTCCATTTAAGTTCTCTGCTCAGAATACATGAAGATTTTCTGGCCTGTCTACAGAGAACTGAATTGGTGCTATGTCCTAGACAGGCAGAGATACATCTTGCTTTATTTTCTGTCATTTGAGAAAAAAGTAGCAAGATTCACTCTTTGCATCTTCAGAAATGGGTGGAGACTTTCTAGTACAGCTCACAGGGCACGAGCTTACCCACAGCTAAATTGAAAATGTCAACAGCATGTCTGAAAATGTCTCAATGTGCCAAGAGCTCTGGTTTTGGCAAATATTTTTTCTTTATTATGTAATTAGCTGCTCTCAGGGGACAAAATCCAAGGGCAGATATTAAGGTTTTAGTGTAGGCTGAATTAGATGTGCATTGTAAGTAGTTTCCTTCCAGTGAATATTCCTCTATCATTTCTCACAGGATTGCTTGCTGAGATAGGTCTGCACTAAGATTCGGAAGCTGCCAAATAAAATGTTTTGTTTTGTAGAAGTTTAATTGAAATAGACCCATGGACTGTCTACAACCTGATGAATCTGAACAACAAAGTCTTTACTTGAATACAATCATCACTATTTTGGTGAACTTTGACTTTAAGTTGTGTGACAAATGGCCTTTGCTGGGGAGCTTGAAAGGTAATGACAGTTCTGTAAACCAAGCTGTTGGCACAGTTTAAAAGCTGCTCACATTCCAGCCATTCCTAGTACACGATTAGATCAATTTTCTATTGGCCTGCAAAAATCCAAACTCAAACCTTAGAATTAAAAAGTTAGCAAACAGAGCAATGAGAAGAAAATTAAGTACCTGCAGTGAGCACTAGTAGGAGATACTCTTGCAGAGTTAGCCCTTGCCACCTCTCCCTAGGAGAGGTATCAGGCTCCAGTTTGCTCATGTCAAAGAGCTCTGAGTTGTCACACTGCAGATCTACACCAGGCAAACCAATCCTTCAGTGTCAGCATCACAGACCCTGATGGCTGGCAGGGGGAGGAAGCCTGTCAGAAACATTTCAAACCTGATTATGGGGAAGATGTTGCTTCAGAGCTTGTTTTATCCTGGCAGCTGACAAATTGACACAGGCCCTTTAGACTGTTGCAGTTGGCTGGGGGCTTGCTGGTTCCAGGTGGTTTTCTGGTCAAGCCCAGGGGTTTATGGCTGGAGTGCCTCTCTTCAGTTTAAAGGAAAATGTGCATGAAGGTATTTTTGATCTACCTACAGGAAGCAGAGACTGATATCCTATAGCAGCTGATGCACAAGTGCACCTTCATTACTCCACCATTTTTCTAAGAATCAGTTTCCATCCTAGTACTATTAGTTCTGCAGTTCTTGCATTCTTTACTGATATGTTTTCTCTATTTCACTTTATGGAGTTTTCTCTTAGTTTTAAAAACTGACAGGTTTTCTGATCTTGTTTTGCACACTTAACAGTAATAAAACAGGCAAAGTTTGGTTATTATATCCATGCTTTCCAGTTTGGACTACTTGTCACTGAGGTTCTCCTTTGGTCTGGTAATCACTAGATGAATTCTTGGCTGTACATTTTGAATAATTTATGATAATTGCATATTTTAATTTTTTTATTTAGTTAGCTTAGCATAAGAATACCACCTTTTGGCAGCTGCATTTGAATGGAAGTAGAAAGGTTTTCTGCAGTAAACACTGCACAATGTCTGTGCTAGATTTTTATAAATCTCCTAATTCTCAATTGCAGTGTTTCTTGCTCTGTCACATTTGAGGATGAAAACCAGTCTTATTATCCATGTTTGTCCTGAGACATTAGCTCTACCTTTAGGAGTACAGGATTTATTAAATATGTTACATACTTCCCTTCTACAGCACCTATATAGCAAATTACATACTCAACTCTCCTTGTAAAAACGTGTAAGCAGAAATTGAGCTTGTTGTAAATTCAATACTTCACTTCCAGGATGGATCACAAGTTGACTGTTATGGAGGAATATAAAAGCAATGTAGTGCTATGTTTGCATACTAAATTTATACAAATGTTTGATTTTGTGCAGCAGTAGCATCTGAGTTTCTCCCTTTGAAAGCACATTATAAAATTGCTTATGAACACTTGGTTTGTGATGGAAAGAGAAAACCTTCATGGAAGAAGTCAGTGAAAGTAGTGTGTGCTGTGGTATTTTCTAAGACCCCTGACAAAGGGAGGAAATGATGAATCTTACTTCATCTTCTTAGAAGGTTAATTTATTATTTTAAGATACTGTAATATATTAAAGAATGCTATACTAAAACTATAATAAACTATACTAAAAAATAAAAATATATACAGACAGAGAACTAAAAAATAATAATGAAAAACTCATTACTCTCTCCAGAGTCCTGACACAGCTGGACAGTGATTGGTCATCAAGTAAAAACAATTCACTTGAAACCAATGAACATGAATCATTGTTTACTGTTGGTAAACAATGTCTAAATACATTCCAAAGTAGCAGAACACAGAAAAAACATATAATTATTGTTTTCTTTTTTCTCTGAGACTTCTCAGCTTCCCAGGAGAAAATCCTGGGCAAAGAGATTTTTCAGAAAATATAACAGTAACAGTGCGCCATTGAGCTTTATTATAAAATTATTAAAGCACATCCAGAGGTTTTTGATGCTATATGTAGCTAAATTTAAGCATGTATTGTGATTTTGAATGTTAAATAGTAACAAATTTTACCTAAGACAGAACCTGTTCCGAGTGCAAAATAAAGTTACTCTTAATTTGTGTAAAATATATGGGAGAATTTATAATTATGTTGTTTCTGAATCTTTCCAGTTTGCTGAAGATGAGAGCATTGTTCTGATGTACTTCTCTGCTATCAGCAACTCTTTGAATGTCTTACATTGCTAAATCCCAACATGTGCCTAAAAGCATTGTTCAAATGGTATTTTGAGGGAAGTAGCCTCACATCTTCATGGGAACCCATTCCTGTCCCTGCTTCAGAAATGTCACCTTTGTTCCTAAAATGCTCATGTAGTTTCTCTTTAGGCATAATTTACAGTGAAAGTGTTTTATCCTTTGGTGTATTATCAGTGTTTTTCCTTTAATACCTTGCATTTTTCTGGGCCAGTGTTAACATATGCAGGCCATCCTCTTATCCCTGTGGTACACTCTCTGAAACAGAAATACAGAAGAGTTGAAGGTTTGTATTTAAATGATTATGTAACCAAACTAAGTTAACTCACAAGCTGTAATGCTGCTTGGTCAAGTGTAGGCATCCTGTGCACAGCACTGGATGGTGCCTCCAGGCTGCAGAAGTGCTGAGTAGCTTCCATTCCCTGGTAACATTTGTACTCCAATTCAGTTGTGACACTTAGTAAGTTCCAACTGGTCACACTGCATAATTTTTCTCTCCTCCTGTCTTCTCCAAAAATGTTTTAGGTAGAGGAGCTGATGATGGCTATGGAGAAGGTCAAACAGGAGCTGGAGTCAATGAAAGCAAAATTGTCCTCTACACAACAGTCTTTGGCTGAGAAGGAAACCCATTTGACCAACCTACGAGCTGAAAGAAGGAAACATTTGGAGGAGGTCCTGGAAATGAAGTAAGTGTCTTCTTTTATTGTTTGTAGGCTTCTTTTATTGATGTCTCTGCATTCCTTTGTGATCCTTGTTCTAAAGACAGCCCTGCATGGATAGGTCTCTGCAGATACAGCTGTCTGTAATGAGTCAAGCCTTCAGAAGTCACTTTTGACCAGGGATTACTGACATCACTTTCATTCTTCCTCTAGAGCTCAAAAACATTTCTTCCTTTTGATTGTGTACGGTAGACTTCTGTTATTTGCACAACAGCATCTTCAAGGATCCTAAGCAACTATTGGGACTCAATTCTTCTATGTCTAATAAATGTACCAAATCTTGCTTTGAGCAGCCTATAAGTGCTTCAAGGTAAGGTGCAAGGCAGTGTAGCAAATGACCAAAAAAAAGAGGGAGAAGATAAACATAACGTCAAGTGTTTGTAATGTTAAAGTCAGACTGCAGATTTCTGGTCTGCTCAAGTATTGTTCAAACTCATTCAGATGATTCATTAGCACTAGAGCAGTTTGTAGTTCTTTACCAGTCAAACTTTTCTAATTATCCTTAAACAAGGAAGCCTGGATAAAACCAAGCTTTGAGGAGGTGGGGAGAAGAGAGGGATTAGACTTCCCAGGCTTAAATACTTCCTAATTTCTGACTGTGCATTACAGATAAATAGTTATCCTTGGTTTAGGGAGACATGAATCCATTTAGTGCAATGATGGATAGGGCTGCCAGCAGTTCATTAGAAGCACTTTCAGTTGTTTAGCCAGCCCTGAAGAGAAGGAACATTTTTATTGGCAGGACTAGCAGTGGTTCTTCCACTGTGGTTTTGTGAGCCATTATTTATTTATTTAACTATTCTACACTGGTCTCTTTCCTTTCCTTTTTTTTTTTTTTTTTTTAATGAAAGGATAGAAAAACAGCTGTTACAAAATGGAAAGAGGTGCCTTAGATCTTGAAACTGTAACTTAGAACTGCTGTATAAAGCAGGCCAAGCCTCCCCAGCTTCATATTCAGCTACAACAGTTTGATCTAGACCTGGCATAAGGATGTTGGAAGACTGCAGTACTTAAAAGCCACACTTCTTATTTTTAATAAAAAAAATTTATTGAGCTATAAATTTGACTGCCTTGAGAGTTGCTGTATGGGGGGATGGGAAGAATAGCTCTTTAGGTGATGTGGGAATCCAAAGCAACTGGAGGATGTATCCCATTTCCAATCACTTGAGAGTACTTTCTTCTGCCAAACTGCTCTGCCAAACCTTCTCATTAAAATCTACACTCAGTGTAGTCTATATCCTGAAACGTATTTGGAATTATGTAGATCCTTTAATATATCTACTCACTTCTGAATGATGACCTCTCTTACCTGTGTAAGTTATTGTTGGAAGGTTTTTGTACTGAAATGTGGTATCAGGTACTGCACGAACTGCCAGATCCATTGTGCCTCAGAAGGAAGAAGAACACTGGAGAGAATGGTAATGCTGTCAGCACATGGAGAGAAAGATGGAAAAAGCATTACATTTGTATAGTTAACTAGCTGAGCATGTTTTAGTCATAGCTGGTCTGTCTTAAAGTTCTATAAAGCTGCCAAAGGCATCCAAACTTCAAAAGCTCACCCTCACCATGAGGCTCTGTTGCAAACAAGTCTCTACTGAGGACTCCCAGTCAATTAATATCTTACTTTATATACAGAAACTCCTCTATATTCTTTGTTGCCCTTCTTTCCCTATGTCTTGTATGGACAGCACTCATTTGTTTTCTAGTTTTGCAACAAGTTTCTCATGTTGTTAAAGTATTTACTTCTATTTCAACTGAAAAATGTCAGTAATTGAATGAGTGGCCAGTTTTGTGAAGCAATTAGCTGCTTTTGGAGTTCTTATGGAGAAAAAATAGTTGTTGTACAGGTAGTGTTCAAAGGGATGCTGAAGCAATATTGTTTCCTATGTTCTAGGACATGCTTCAGTGGGAAAAGTTTGAGGTGCTCAAACCCAGCACTGATTAAATTTGAGATTTGTTGGGGTGTAGATTTAACAACCTAGGCCCTGCAGTCAGCTGATGGGGCTGGGGAGCAGACAAGAAAAATATCTTAGGAAGTGCTGCTTTAGGAGATTCCTGATATGGAGTGAAAGAGAGTGTTAAAGCAACAATGGGACTCCAGAAAATTACCTCTGGGCTTTAATAGGAAGTTGTTAGATATAATACTAGTGAAAATACATGTTTAAAATACTGGTTTTTAGAGTAGAACTTGTGTTTACTACTGACTCTGTAACCCTGAGAAGATCATTTCACACTCCTTAGGGAATGGTGTGGCACTAGAATAGCTCAAGTGTGAAATATTCCAAGCAAGAAATTTCACTCCTTGAAGAAATACTATGTATTTTGAAGCTCTCTTCCTTTAAGTCTAATATTTTCATTTTCTTTAAAAAAACTTTATTACAAATAATTATGAGAGAGGCAGATAATGGTCTCTATTTATATCACCAAACCTGATCTACTGTAGAGAAATACTAGTGAACTGCTAGGATTTTTGTTTTGTTATGTTTTCTTTAAGAACTTCTAATGTTTCCATCATTCACAGCAAATCTTTTAAATTAGGCAGGAATAAAGTGCTGTCTACAGAGAAATCTCTGTTCTTTGTCCCATAAAAACCTGCTTAGGCTGAGCTGAGTTATAAACTGTTGAAAATCACCAGTTTTACTTTCTTTTTTTTTTTTCCCCTGGTGTTGTCAGCAAATTTTGGCAGTGTGTGAAAATAACCAAGCACAAACAGTCTAATCTGAGGCCGAGCTCCTGCAGTTGCCAAATCTGCAGCAGTGGACGCTGCACTCACAGGGGAGGGGAACAGACACTGTGTCTGCATGTTTGCTTTTTGTTTTTTTTTTACTAGACAGGCCTTTTGTTATGGTCAGAAGGACCAGAAGGGTCTTCCCAGTCATGTGCTTCAGGGTTGAAAAGTCCCAGTTGGGGCATTCCTCAGGGTGTTCTTTCAGATCTGGAGAAGGATCCAATAGCCCTTTCCTGAGTTATGCCTTCTCCTGCTAATTGCAGTTGCTGCTAGCCCTATAATTCAAGGTATGCAGACTTACATAACATAGTTGGCCCTTCAGAGTTGGATCTTTCATCCTGCTGGCTCACAACAGAAGGATTATTACTTCTCTGAGAATAATTTACTCTCCTCTCGTTTCTTGAAAAATAATCAAAGATCTTGCAGATGAATTGTTAGCACAGAAAATAATTTATGTTTCAAAATCAAGCTGTCAGAAAGCATATTTGGATTTCTTGTCTGACCGTACATGAGTAGTAATGTACAAAAGCAATACTTTTGAGTATCTATCACAGTAGTTTTTAATGTCATGAATTCATCCCACAGATAGTGTTTCTTTCATACAGAGTGGAGGCAGTGGTCAGAAATGAACCAGGCCTGGGTAGCTCAATGAGGCTGTTTATTGTGTACTTTCCTTTCTTCATCTCAGAGCTGGAAAACTTCTGAGAGCTTCAGAGGGTCACTCATAAAAAATGAGATGCCAGCCTAGGCAGGGCTATGCAGGAAGACTGTTCACCCATACCTCTGCTACAGTTTTCCTGCATGATATGACTTAAAAATACTTGGTATGGAGAAGTCCACATCTTCATTTTCTGGCTCTCAGATAAGAAAAAATATAAAGGCATTCACGTGACTACTCACAACTAAAAATGAAGTCAGTGGAAGATGAGGTTGTTTATCTTGTGAAAAGTTCATCTTCCCAGCAATAAAGCAGCATTGTCTGGAGGTGTGAGTATGAGGCTGAAGTTGAAAGTAAACCAAAAGAAACTGATTAATTGACACAGTTTATTTGCCAGAAAAGTAAAATCAGTTGATCCAAAATGAGATGTGAGGTAATTTCAAGCCCTGCAAACAGTTTAACCAAACAAAAATACTTTAGGTTGTGTGCACCTATGGTGAACAGAATTAAAAAAAAAGAAAATATTAATGTCCATCCAACAGTAGCTTGTTGGCTCATCTACACCTGTCTTCTTGGAAATTAAGGAATTTCCTGCTCCTTAAAGAAGTTATGGTTTATGCCTATGGAAATAACAGCATCCTCCAGAGCAGATGAACAGCTGTCTCTAGTTTGAAATACTTTGGGTTTGTTGCCAGTGCCACAAAGCAGCAGCAGCATGTTACTCTCACATCAGCAAGGTGTGACTTCCTAGGCCACATCACACTGGGCTGGGCTCACAGGCTTGGGGTCATTGGTGTGTCAGACATCACCTGATGGCAGCAGTGGCACCTGAACTTCTCCTGTGATTGCTTCATGTGCACTTAAATAAGCTGCAGTCCCACAGGGGGCACTCTGTGTCTGTAGGATTCACAGTCTGGGGCAAAGCTGAGCAAGTGCATCCCTGTCAGTCCCTCTTTCCTTCTTTTAGCTTTGGAATTTTCTTTTTAATTTTTGGGGCATGCAGTAAAAATTAACACACTGATGTCCTGTTACCATTGTTTTGTCCTTTTCAATTTTAACCCATTTTTGGGCAGCACTACTAAACTGGTCAATCAAATGTTGAATCTTGAATCTCAAAGTGTTACCAAGTGAAAAAACTGCAAAGCAAAGACATGAAGCTTTAGCAAAGCCCATGTAGACAAAATACTCCATATGAGTACACACAGAATTAGATTGTTATGGTCTACTCTGTTTCTTTAAGTATTTGGAAGTTGTATTTACCTTTTCTAACTGGTTTGTTGTTACCCTTCACCTGCCTTGGAAATCTTTTCCTTCTGTAGCTTTTCAGGTACTAAAACCTTGGCATGATATGTCACAGTCATGTTCTGTCTTGTGATAAAACCTTCTGTATCTCATTTTATCTCGAGTTCTATGGTCCCTGAGAACAATCTTGCAGACAGAAAGTATTGTACTATCTTAATGAGCCATGACAGGCCTGGAAGCAAAACCAACTGCTGAAAACTACACCAGGTGGTGTTAAAGCATTTTGCTCCACTCAGTAATTTCTAAGACTGTTGATGTTGTAGGGAGGACTTGGGAAAAGAGGTCCAGTCATTAATTTCTGGAGAATTCAGCTACACTGTGCTCTTGTTCCTATGCCTTTCCATGGGAAATTATTTTTCTTGATATATTTCTTCAGGGAATGGGTTTGGTGTAAGTGATCCCTTCAGTGTCATAGTTTTTGAGATGGCGAAAGACAATTAAACCTCTTTCAAATTAGAATGTGAAAAATTCAGCATATACAGGCTCAGTGTTAAAAATGTAGAGGTTTTGTCATGCTTTCATTTTCTATTAAGATATTGCAACATTCCTACAGAAACTGCTCTGAAAGATCTCATCAATAGAGATCCTGGCATATATATACAATGCAAAATATATGATTTTTTTAAGGCTTACACAATCCTGACTCTAGAGGATGAATACCCTTCTTGTCTTTTATCAGTTTTGCTAGTCATGATTGCAAACCATCTTAGGGAACAGGTGCAGCACAAGAAAATTTCATGTTCTTTACTGCCCAGAGGGCATTGCTTTGGTAAAAGTCTGTTTGTATCATAACCTGTATGCAGATCATGTTATCTAAGAGAAAAATAATTAATTTTTTTTCTAGATAACCGAGTATTAAATTGGTAGAGGAATAGGGAGAGTGATGGTTTTATGTTGATTGATATATAGAACAGATTGTAAGATAGCTCTAAGGGCACCAACATACTGCCTTCTGCTAACTAATTCTGTGTCCCTTTATTTTGTATAATTAAATACACTCAGAAGTTCTGTCACAAGTAAAAGTTTATCTGTGTCATTTTCCCTTGGAAGTATGAATCCTCCACATCACTTAGTTCTAGAGCAACACTTAACAAAAGTACATTTCCAAGTTTCCTGCATGCAAAGACATTGTTTGTGTATAATTCAATACAGAAGAAGCATAAATATGACTGTGATTTTTGTTCTAAAATATGCAGGAGTGTTTTGGCTCAGGATTGATAGCAAAAGTAGATTTCCTATGCTGGCTGTTTCAGCTGCATCAGTGATTCCTGTCTCCATCCCTAATCCAGTGTAAGATTGTGGGGCTTCCAGGGGTGTTACTGAGCTAAACTAAATCAGGCAGTTTTTACTCTCTGTTGAAGTCAAAAGAACCATGAGTTCCTTAGGGTGCTTTTTCCTCTTTTATAAATGTGAATTGTAAATAGCAATGCATATAAATCAACTCTGTGAGCACTACATATTTCATTAAATACAGTCAAGCTGCGGGTTAATAGAAGTTCCAAGTGAAAATATTATGGTATCTCATTGCATATATTGTAGATTTAATGTAGTGTGAACAATAGTAGCTTTGAGCAATTGTAAATCCCATCCGGACATCGTCAGCATAGTTCAAAACACAAGGAGGGAACTCTCCAAGGGTGCATGTGCTTCCATGGTCACTGGGCATGTGCAAGTCACTCTTTTATTGGGTTTAAAATAACACTGGAGCTTTGCAGGGTGTAGGTAAGGCAAAGTCTAACTCCAGGCTGGTTTCTGGAGTGGAACAGAAATTCCTTTTTTTTAAAAAAAAAAAAAAAAAGTGAGGTCAATTTGCTTTAATTACAGAAATAACCTCTGAAGCAAGTAATTGCTTCCCTGCAATCCTAGAGGACAACAAGTGGGAATTGAGCAAGAAAAATTGGAGAACTGAGTTAAGTTGTTGGCAGTACATACAATCTTTGTCTTTATACTGTATGGGAATATCCATGATGTGTTTTTTGTTTTCTTCCCTTCCCAAACAATACTTTTGTCTTCTTTTTGGCAAAATAAGAAGCATCATCTGCAGGTCTGTAGAATTTCTGAGAAAGCTCCACAGTGATAGGATTTGAGAATTGTTGGTTGTGTTTGTCTGGTGATACCTTGTGTGCAGTGAAAGTGGTTCCATGTAACTGCAGTCAAAAACATGAAAATTGACCAGAACTGTTCATTCAAAAATCCTGAAAGATGACACTGAAAGTGTCTTTCTTTGAGGTGTGATGCTGTCACTGCTATTAAGTCAGTTCTCCCCGGTTCAGTAGTTTTATAATAGTTTTTTGCAGATTGCAGGATGAAGAGAACTCTTCCTGTACTAGAAGCTGGTGCATATAAAAACACAGGGAAATCTGAAAAATCATTTGACACAATGTTATATTTGGTGTTGCCTAGCCCCTTTTTTCATTCCTGCCTCAAGCACTAAATAGATATGGCTGTAGCTTTCCCTAGACCTACAACTCTTTTTCAGTCTGCTGGCATTCTACAGCTTTAAAATTCATGTTGACTTGAAAACTACAGGATCACATTAGTGTATTTCCACTATGTAATCTAGGAATCAAGCTTCGCATGTGAGGCTGAACTAAATTATTTAGTTTGTATTTGCTATACAATCAACTAGTTTGATCATTTAGTTTAATTTCATTAATAAAGATTTTGGTCGACCGAGACTGTTGTGAAAAGATGACAACTACAAGTTGCTTTGAGCAGAGGGGGATTTCATCAGAAAATTATTGGAGTAAATGGTCAAAGATAGATGTAAATGTTCAGAAAATAACTAAAATGTTCAATAGCAGAGAAAAGAGAAATTAACTTGTTGAGACTAAATCATGACAAATCAACCAGGTGTTTCCATATTCCAAGTCATAGTTTTGGTAATATAGCAGTTTTGATCTCAGGAGGATTTGTGTCATCATCTTGCAGAACTGTCTCATCAAGCAGGGATTGTATTTCTTATTAAACCACTATGAAGTGAATAAGTAGGTAGCTGGAAAATAATTAATTCATTTTAATTCCATTTAAGCAGTAGTTTACTGTTGAAATGGAAACCTCTGTTATGTGATGTTTAGAGGTCTCTCTCAAGCCTTCTGCTATTCAAACTCTCCATAATGAAGTGGCTGACAAGCCAAAGCCAAAGGGTGTGTATTGCCAAAATTCCCTGGTTAGGTGTTCAGGTGATTTGGGGAACAAGATGAGAATTCAAACAGATCTCAGTAAAGTGAAGAGGAGTTCTAGAAGGTTTTTACATCAGCAGATCACAGATATCTTAAATACAGCTGAATGTGCTTTGGGGTACTTTAGGTGAAGATGAAGATGGAGACTGTTATCTTGCAGTTTTTGGGATTCTTCAGCACAAATCATACACTTTCCTTACTGATTGTCTGTAAGTAAGAAAAATGTGTCCTGTAAAAATGTATTGTGTGCCTGAGCTTGTTCCTCATCTGATGTGGGCACAGTTCTGTCTGTTAATATTATCTTTGGCTTGCAAGTTCAATTTCTAAAGAGAAACTTTGCTTTTGTAGGTAATTCATGTTGAACATTATCCATGCAAAGGAAACTTATTTATTTATTGGAAAGAATAGCAATAATTCAATTTGTTGGTTCAAGGTGGCTGCAAAATTTTTGCTGTCTTTCAAGCCCTCATTAGGCAGGAAACCTGAAAGGGTTAGGACTTGCTAGATTATAAAGAATGCCAGGGATATCTTCTTATATTTGGAAAAAGCCTTTATCTCATCTAGCCACAGTTTCATCAAAAAGTGGCTATAAATAATAGTATTTTTCAGTTTAGTTCTTTTCAGTAAATGATTTTACATTTCAAAGTAATTTTTTAAAATAAAAATGGAGAAATGCCATTGTTGTTCCTCAAAGGAGTAAACTGAAAAGCAAAACATGAAGTGACTTGTTCACCCATGGCCACAGAACTTCAGTGATGTCAGGAATTAAAATCTGAAGATAGTGAGTTTGTAGATTTTTCTGATGTCTTAACAGTTTGAAACACAAACATTTCATGGGAAATGTTGTGCATGTGAGATACAGAGTTCTTCATGTGTTTCTCTCTTCTAGCATGTTCTCATGCAGATCCTTTGTACATCCTTATTTTTTGTTTTATTTCTCTGTACCTAAAGTTGAGTATGCATTTCTTGCCACTTCAGTGCTGGTTTTGGAGAGAAGCAATCTGTTCTGTTGTGCTGAGCTGATCTTTGGATTTATGTTGCTTACTAGAGTCTCATTGTTAATGAGGACTCTGGTTTTGAGTTTGAAAAACTAGGTTAATTTAGCCAGGAGATGTTAATTTAGAAGAAAAACAAATACATTTCTGCCTTGCCTTTAAAAATATGAAGCTGGCTTTGGACTGCAGTTTCATAGATTTTGTGACAAATGAGGCAAGAAATAAATTGGCAAACTCCCTATGTCCAAAGTATAGTGGTGGTACAGTGTGCTCTCTAATTCTCAGCCCCAAAGATCTCAGAAAGGCCTCAAATTAAACAAAGCCAGAACTAATCAACTTTACAATCAAAATACAATTATTAAGGCTTTCATTTACTACAAAGAAGCAGTTGTGAAAGAGGCACTGGAGCAAGTTCTTTTGTGCAGTAAGGGAAAATCAACAGCAAGGTGTCAAACAGAAAAATTAAACCCTGCAGGTGAGGTGTTTGGAGCCAAGAGAAACCAGCACTTATGCAGAAATGCAAGTAAACTGTTGGAGAATGGAAAAGGTGTTTGGTGCTGAGCTGCAGAGGGTGTCAGAGTGCACTTGGCCCAGGCAGAGGAACCCTGTGGACTAAAGCAATGCTCTGGGGTCAGCCCTTGGAATGACATCCCTGTGAGGATGCCCTGCAGGACACACCACAGCTGACAGGACCTCTCTTTATACATTTTCTGCCCTTTTTTTAGGAGACAGGCTGCTCCACCTTGCTTCATGACATTCATGGATACATCCTCATTGTCTGTGTTTATACAGATACTGAATTTCTTGTTCTGTTTGATGGGCAAATACAATCTCAGTGCAACTTAAATGCAACTAAGTGAAAGAACTTCATCTTTAGTTGCCTGTTCCTGAAAGAGAACTTGTAGAGTTTTAATGAAAGTAGTTTTAGAGGGACTTTGGGCAGCAATATGGTTTTCATGTCAGGGCTACAACTAGCATAAAAACTTGATTCCCATACATGGGAGATGCACTGTCTTTTAATACATCTCTATTCTACTTCCATTTTACAAACTCTCAGAGTAGTATTAATGTGCAAGTGGTGTAGTATGTCTAATATTTTGTAGAGTACACTTGCCTCAGTCCAGCTGTGGTCACACATTTTTGTGCTGCAGATACTCCCATGGCTGGAAATGCATCACTTGTGTTTTGTTTGACTTGCCTAGTGTATGGGTCATTTTCATTTTATAAATAAGTATATTTAATTTTCTGGAGACTCTGATAAGCTCTGTAAGTTTCTTAGCAGATTAATGATTTAATGAAAATAGGATATATTTTCAAGGTAGGAATACTTTTTAAGAGCTGTCAAGTTGTAGTCTGAGGCATGGAATAAAACCCTCAGCTCTTCAGAGTTGCTTTACCCCCTGTTTCCAGTGCCAGGTCAGTTTGGAAGCAATTGTACATCAATCAGCAGACCATCATAATGAAATTCCTGCTTGGTAGAGATGGAAAATTTAACTCCTTATGACCAACAGTCTCAGATTTTCAGTTAAACTTTCATTCCCATTCTGTATACTGATATGGCTGGTCTGGAACATACATAGTAAAGAACAAAATCTACCCTTCAGGTGCTCTATTCCCAAGGAAATCCTACAAGTTTTAGAAAAAAACCTTTTAAAAATATTAACTGTAGGAATGCACAAAAAAAAAAAGCTCTCATTCCTCTTTGGAATTCATGCACTGCCCATTTTTCTAGTTTATGTCTTAACTATGTATTTTGATTTGAGGTAAGAGTTAGGACAGCCTAGAGGAAGTATTTCATTACCAAACTTGCCAGCACCTCAGCTGAGGTTGGTGACAGTCTGCTGGGGCTTGGAAATACACACCTACACCTTTAATGAACAAGAGGAGTTTGCTGATCAAAATGGGTTACTATTACTTGTCTACACATTCTAGGAATAGACTTTTTTTATTTTAATTGTGCAGCCTTCTATAATTTCAGTTTATGCTGTGGCCCTCAGTTCTCATTATGATACTTGACAAGAACTTTGGAATGATCAGTCCCAAAACACAGTCCAGCTACTTCCACACTATAGGGTAGTCACCTCACTGAGGCTGAAAGGGTCTTCTAATGTTTTTTCTTCATATTTTGGAAGAGTATTTTATTCCTAAAACACTGCTAGTAGCTGATTCTTGCACTGTCTCCTTTGAGGATGTTGTAATGTATTTGATAGCTCATTGAATACCTGAACTATGTACTTTAAAAAAAAGCCAACTAAATCTACATCAATATTTTTTACTTTTGTAATTTTAGCACGTTATTATTTAACTAAGAACAATAGATCCTCAATGTCATTCTAACATTGTTTTCTGGTTTTGCCAGATAATTTTTCTATCCTCAACTGTCATTTCACTGAAAATTCACAGAATTGTGACAGCCACATGCACAAATATTTCCCCAGTCTGTTTCACAGTTACACCAAACTCAGCTATGTTTTTGTCTTTTGGATTGTGACAGTAATCATCCTTAAGGAAAAGCTAGCTTTGAATGTGTTTTTTTGTAGTTAATAAGCTTTTCAGTGGTCCTTCAACTTTTTTGGGACTTCTGGTTTCATTGGCCAGTTGCCAGAACAGTTTTTCTCTTGCACATGGCTGGCTGTTCTTCTATTCTGTACCACTGTGTAATCCTGAAAATATTGGTCTGTGTTAGCTAAAGAGCAAAATTTATAAATTTTAACAAAATGATACGTGGAAAGCCAAGTCTGTGATTGGAGATGTGCACTAAGTGCATTGTGTTAATTAATAGTTGGGATGTTATGTATTCCTCATTCATAACTTTTAAAGTTGTCAGTCATAAAAGTAAATGCAAAATCTTGCAGAGATTTAGATTAAAATCTGTGTGTATGGCTTATAATTGAAAAAATGCTAAGAGAAGGGCATACTTTTTTCTGAAAGATGCAAAAGCAGGATGGTTTAATCAAGCATATTTGCAAAAATGATAAAACAAATCTATTTTTTTTAAACAGCTTTATTTTTCATATTGTGCCTGTCAACCTCTTCTGGTTTCAGGAAACTGGTTTCACTTAGGCCCTGGGGTAAACAGGAGTCCTTGTTTACATGGTACAGGGCAAGAGGCTAATTGACTCTTTCATTTCTCTTCTTGTGTTTCATACACATTTAGGGAAGGTAAAACAGAGAGAAGCTGCAATTACACAACTTCTGAAGTTTAAACAGCCTGATTGGGAGGACAATTAAGCTGCATTTATGCTTCTAATAACTCATGCCATGTGCTGATCTGTATTCAGAGCCACCGCTTTGGGATGTTTCCCAGGCCTAGACTTTGGGTTTGCAGATATGCTCTCATTTTGTTACTACACTTTGAATTTGTTCCTATATGTCTTTCCTTCTTTATACATAAGGTGCTACAGAATGGCAAGACTGAAGGTGGTTGTTCTAAATGGCTTCCAAACTTCTTCTTGGTGTGTAGTTTTGCCTTATCCAAGACCATTTTTAGGTTTCCAAGCTCTAAAATTAATATATAGCTACTTTTTCTTACTTATTTTCATAACTCAGTGCAGGTTTTCTTGAAGCCTCTAAGTGTATAAAACTTTTTGAGATGCCAAAGCACTGTAATGCTGGTTTTTGCATTTGTGTCTTCTGTAGCTGGCCAGGGAATACAAAATCATACATAAAATCTTTTAAAAAAAATAATTCTTTCTGAATATTATACTTAGCCACATTCTCCACGGTTGTTTAGGTCTTATTGAAATATATGAGTATGAAAATAAACAGAAGAGTTCCTCTTGATGTTACAATGCAGTAAAATCCCTTTCAAGAAGCATTTTAAACTTCACATGTAATTTCTTGTTCTGCCCTGCGGCGTGAATGAAGCTGTGCTCTGCAGGCCAAGAAAATACATTTTTGGGAGCATGAGGATCTGTGGTCTGAGCTACAGACCCATCTGCTCCTGCTCCCCTCTTCCAGCTCCTCCTTTGGGCTGTGTCTGTAACTCTCAAACTCCTCTGCACTAATTTGGACACTAACATAGCAATAAAACATCCACATTTTTCTGATGTTAGTTTTCTGCTGGCTTAGTGCACTGAAATGGCAATCCATAAGTCTCAGACAACACAAGGCAAGGTTTGAAACTTGTGTTGTGGGAGGGAGATGACTGACAGCGAGCTGCTAGAGTGGCCTGAGCTGCAACTTCAGTTGCAAAACCAAAATCCACCCCTTGCCTTCTGGTCTTCATTCATAGCTTGTGTAATGGGCTGAGATCTCTATGTGTAATAAACTTTTGCCCTGCTTTATTATTCCTTTTTAGCTTTTCCTCTTGATAGAAGGCTTGTCCTGCTCCTGACCTGGGAGGCCTTCTGCCTTTGGCCAGCTGCCTCCCTTATCAGCAGAGTTTCCAAGATGCAGGCTGGTGTTTTCTGTTAAGGATCTGAGCTGCAGCAGTTCCGTCCCACCATCCTGCATCTGTCACTCATTCCTCTTTCTGAGTGGGGTGGGTTGATTAGGCTGATTAAAGTAAGTGTCTGGATTGAGAGGGTTAAAGCACATCCATCTGTTCTGGATTTACTGCTGCTTCAGTGGAGGCAGGAGGGCCAGGAATTAGTGAGTGGCTTAGTCCAGTTCTCACTGCTGGCAACTGACAGGAGCGCTGATGAGGTGATAATGAACTAAAAAGTCTGCCCTGTTGGCTGGGTGGGAAAGGGACCCAGACAGTGGGCAAGTCTCACCCCAGTCCTTGCCAAGATTTTCACGTTTTAATAGAATCCATCTAAAGCAAAATTAACGAGTATACATTCCTGGACAAGCTTCAGTGTCGTAACTTATCGCGGTGGATGCGACAGAAATCCCTGCGGTGGCGTTGGCAGCTCTGTGGGGCTCGGGCACCAGGCAGCCCAACGCAACAGGAGTGGTGGCACCAGCAAGAGTGTTTATCAAATGCACAGTATAACTCCTTTTAAAATGCCATCTGAGGTTGTGCACAGCACACCCCTTCCATTTTAGTTCTGACCTTTGGTGGCACTTAGTAACATTTTTGACCGTAACAGCTGATCCTTGAAATATTCCCATCAGGACTTGAGATACATCCTAAAGGCATTGCTTTGTGTTTTCCCTTCATTGCTTTAAATGCCGCAAAGCATTTGTTTTTCTTACTTTTTCTTTAAACCTCTGTCTTTCATTAGAACATATTCCAGATTGCCTGTAACCTCACAGTATTTTACTTTTGACATGAGTCCAGCTAATGCCAAGCATGAGTGTTCTTTATATGTCTGTGCTAACACAGTGTGGATATACTGCCATGTCGAGGTGTAAGGAGCACTTCAAGCTGGTTGGGTAGCTGAGGAATACAGTGTAGGCACTCTACAGGCTTCTTACATCGACTTTAGGTGTTCTTCTCAGCTTACTTGTTGCTGACAGACTTAATAAAGGTTCAAGATTTTACAGGCCTTCAATTTGTAAGGAGTCTGTGGAGTACAACCATGAAATATCTTAGCAAGAGTTTGTCTTTTTGTAGACAACAATGCTGAGTTTTTCAAGCTGGGTTAGAAGCTGTTTATTCCATAGCTGAAGTTTCAAAGTTTATTCCAAAGCTGAAGTTTTGGAAGGCAATTTCATTCATAGAGGGAAAAACCTCTGTGACCTTTGTGCAGAACACTGAGGGGGAAGATCGTGACCCCAGAGTCTCCGGTGGCTGTTGATTGAAACCTTGTGTTTCAAGAAATAAATGTTTAAAAACACTTCCTTATAAGGCCCAGGCTGCATAGACTGACTTTTTTTTATAGCATTTTAACTATTTTGGTAGAAGGTGTTTCTTCCCCTACCCCCCTTCTGATCCTACCAGAAAGGGCTAACTCAGCGCAATCGTTACCGTGACCCTTAGACTGAATGCAATTTTGTCATTATAAATATGACTTAAATTGATACAGCTTCTTTTCCCAAGCCCATGGGCCCAAGCTGTCTCTGCATAAGTGTGTCTATATGACTGTAACAATGTCTGCATTCATGGGCTTGCCCATGCCAATTGCAGGGATCTATTTTGTAGGTACAAAGCAATCCAAGAAGGAAAAAATAGTAAGTTGAGCCTTGAGAAAAGACAGCAAGTATAATGGGTGGGATTGGATGTGAGGGATGTTGGGAGCCATGTCAAATCCTTATAAAAACTTAATTTGTGTGTTTAATTGTTACCACTCAGAAAGACTGAAGTAAATATTTTCATGCATTATTTGGTGTCTCCATATGCCTTTCTATTCCGAGGCAGAAATTCAGGAATTTCAGAATTTCTTACTTCATCTGCCTTGTTCACATAAACTTTTAGCAGTATTTGAAAACATGGGAATGCAAATAGTTCTGCTTATAGTCAAAGTACCTAACCACTTTCAGATTAGATGTGTCCCTTGTTAATTGGCAAACTGCTTTGTTTGCCATACCAGTGCCCATCATCTGGTATAATCAGGGCTCCAACAACTTTCTTTGCTACTGAAGGAATTGCTTCTTATGTGGTGCCTCATCTGCACCATGAATGTTGTAATTCATGAGAGGAGGGAATTATTTTTAACCTGATTTTTGTGCAAGAGGGACCAAGGAGTTGGCACATGGACTGTTATTTATGACTAACAAAAAGCAGTCTCTTTTATGTGCATTATGGTTGTAGTTTGTTGTTTTCAAATTAATTGGAATTGATGCATGTTTTCTCTTTTTTTAATTTGAGGGGAAAGGGTATTTGTTCAAAATCAAAATTTTAGGATAAAATGACATGTGGTTGTTAAGTGTCCACTAAGCTCAAAAAGTAATCTGTCCCATGAACCCTTTTCTCAAGAGTCTTCCTCAAATAAGGCCAGCAGTGACATTGAGCAGAGCTGCTAAGAATCTTGTAGCCATTCTATCTTAAAATGTTCCTTTTCTTCTAATAGAAAGGGTGGCAAATGGCATTTTTGAATCTGATGCAGGAAAGGACTTTTTTTTGGTCTTGATCAGATCAGCATTTCTCTTAAAATATATTAGAGCAACAGATCCAAACATTCTTGTCTGACCAGATGAAAATTCAGTCATCTGTTCTGTAATTATATAGTAAGGATATACTACTGCTGATTTATTTGGTATTACATTCACTTGGTGGTATGTGTCTACTATTCATGTCTAAAATAGAAACCATTTTGATACAGAGAACACAAAATAAATTTTTGCTGTAGAAAAACAACTGTTGTGTACATTTCAGAACGATACTGATGTCATCCTGATCGAATTATCTTTTGAGTCTTGTCTTCTGCTCTTCTCACTTTGTGGAGGAGCAGACTCTGGAAATTGAAGCCACTACATAAAAAATCAAAAGTCATCTCCAAACTTCTTCTAAGCAAGACTTGGATGTAAAGGCAATCAGTTTTATCTTCTATGTAGAGTCTCTTGGGTTTCAGGATTTTGTGGTAGTCTTCAGGTAAGGTGATCTAATTCTTGGGATAATTAGGACACCTATATAATATAACTAAAAATCAAGCAGAAAAAAGCTGTATGTTGATTAGAAGTACCTCTTAGCAACTTATATTGATGAATACAGATAGCTTATTGCTTAGGTAGCAACTTACATTGATGAATACCATCAAACTTCTGAATTCAGATTTAGCTTCCCATATTTCTACTCTCAAGGTAACTAGAATGCACTGTTTTTAAACTCAATTGTGCGTTAAATGCCAAGTAATTTTCTACCCAGAAATCATTTTTCCTTTAGTCCCTCTGTTTTCCCCCCTTCTCTTTTTTGTTGACTATACTCACAAGTCAGGGTGTGTCAGAGTTGCTGATGCTGCATGGTCACCATTCCAATCTGCTTGAGTTTCTTATTGATGTTTAGTGGTCTTCCATGTAAGATTATCCTTAGCAAGCCACGTGGCTGCTTCCCACAGGAAGTTTGGGGATGGAGTGAGAGCATGTTTGATGCCATCCTGTCGAGCCAAAGGGAAGCACTTCAGCCTAGGAAACATTTCCTTTTGAATCAGGTTGTACAGCATCTTTGGCTTCTTCCAGGGCTTTATTGACACTGCTGCCATTGTGATTAAGTGTCTTGGTATTGCTGATTATTGCGATGGCCTGGAGCCAAAATCACTATTGCTTTTGGCTGAGTAGGAAAAAAGACAGCATGAAAATGTTTTCAGCAGGAAAAAAAAAGAAGTACTTGTTAAAACTGAAGAGTTGATTGTTGTATCCTTGTATCATGCAAGAATTGAAGCTGATTTTTAACACCACAATATTCAGTATAGTTCATGGCAGAGGTGCTGGGTGAGGCAGCATTAAGAAATAACATTTCCTTGCTGAATACATAGAACAGATAAAAAGTAAACTGTTTGAGTGCACTTCCCTGCTGTGGTTCCCTGCTTTTGGGGAATTTCATTTTGAAGAGCAGGTGCCCCTTATCTTCCCTACTGGCTCAGCTGAGTCTTCCTTCATGCAGCAGAGTTTTCCTTCTGTGCAGGGTGCATGGTCACAGTTCTTTCCTTTCTTCACATTCCCTGATGCCCATGACTGCAATCAGTCTCTTTATAAAAGCTGATCTTTTCCAGCCTGAAGACTTAAGAAAGTCCATTTCTGAGCCCCAGCTCATACCTAGAACTTTACCAACAGCTTTAAAAGCCACCTCTGGCATGGGAATGTACAAACTTACTTCCAATGAGACTTTTCCTTCTCATGTTACAAGTAAGCTGGTCTTGCAACATTAAAATATGTCTGTGGTGGGTTGAATTTGGCTAAGGGCCAAGCTCCCACCCAGCCTCTCGCTTACCCTCCTCAACACAACAGGAGTAGAAAATAGGATGAGAAGGCTCGTGCATCATAAAGACAGGGAAATGCTGATTGCTGTCGTGGGCAAAACAAAGTCACCTCAGAGAAAATGAATGTATTGCCAATTAAAGGTTTGGGTAGTGAGAAACCAAGGCAGTAAAACAGCATCTTTCTAGTCCTATTTCCTACACTCCCCTTCAGTCCAGCACTCCAGACTCCTCTGCTCTCTCAGTGCAGGGAGGGATGGGGTGGGTATGGTCAGTACACAGTTTCTCTGAGGATTTGTAGATTGGTTTGGAAGGGACCTTCAAGGTCACCTAAGCCCCTGCCATGAGCAAGGACACCTTCCACTAGACCAGGTTCCTCCAAGCCACATCCAGCCTGGCCTTGAACAGTTCCAGGGGCTGGGCATCCACAGCATCTCTGAGAAACCTGTTCCAGTGTCTGACCAAATCCTGACTTTTGACCCAAATCTAGCAGGGCAAGCAAAGTAGCCTCTCAGTTTTTCATCCATTGCCTCTGAGAGCCTTCTCCAGCCACACAGCTCTGTGCATGCACCAGTGTGGGCTCTCCCCATGGGGCTGCAGTCCTTCAGGAAGAAATCTGCTCTAAGTGGGCAGCAGTGACTATATGCTCCATCATGGGCTCTCCATGGGCTTCAGCAGATCTGTACCTGGAGCACCTCTTTCCCCTCCTCCTTCTCTGATCTTGTTCTTCCCAGTGCTGTTTCTCACCCTTTTCCCCCCATGCCCTCCCTTTGCTGTGTGGTAGGTTTTGCTCTTTCTAAAATGTGTTTTCCTAGAGATGGCACCAGCTGGGCTGAGGGTCTGAGCAGTGTCCTGCAGTGGATTCATCAGGAGCTGGCTGTGTCCAGCACACAGCAGCCCTGGTCTCTTCTCCCAGAGGCTCCTGCAATCCCTCTGCTGCCAACACCTCGTCATGGACACCCAATAGAGAATCAAATGTTATTTAAAATTTTTGTTACAGGGAAATTAGGAGAGTGTAACAATGCTTACTGATGCACTACCATGCCATTTGCTGAGTGACAAAGAATATTTTCTTCATGGGAAGAAGGAGTTTACTTTCCATGCCGGGTTTTAACTCTTGCACAGATGTAGACAAGGCTGCTGGTACAGGAGATCCTCTACACAGGGAGGCTTTGCTCTTCTGCCAAATGTCAAACATGCTTAAAACATGAGAAAACACTTTATGCAGCAGGTCCTGAGGCTTTGTGGCCACAGAGAAGTCTGCACTGGGGAGACAGTGTCTGCAGGATCCAATGTGGCTTAGACAGACTCCTGGACAACAGGTCCATAAGTGGATATTGGAATGAGCTTAGCTAGGGATGTGCTGTATAATATTCTTAATTCTCAATGCTGGCAAAATATGAGTGACTGGGACAATAGGTTATGTTACAGGTTATAACAGAACTGAAGAAATGCAACCAAGAGAAAAGCATGGCAGTGAGGTCTGAAAGGTTGAAATTACAAAATATATTCTGTAGAATACAAAGTACTGAAATTAAGGAGACAACATTGAGCCCAAATGACTTTGAAATCATTGAAGTAAGATGCTAAGAAAATAATGGACTTTTGCCTAAAAAGACAAGCAGCAGAATTCTGTTTGTTGCATAGGTGGATGGGGTATAACACTAAGAATCTACAGATATTTTTGTCATATGGCTTTAATCCTGTTTCTTTTAAGAATGCCTCTTTCTGCAGTGTTTCTGCATATTATCAAGTGTCGAAGTGGATCAGATCTAAGTGGTTAGTTGGAGTTGTGGTCACCTCAATTACCCTGATTGCTGGTAAAAACAGCAAGGCTTGATTGGAGGAAGCAGATTTGGAGTTCTTTCAGAAGTGCCTACAAACAGTTTTTAAGAAGTTTGATCACACAGGGATTCTTTGCAACCTAAGAATTAAGTTTGCCTTAGGTTTCCCTATAATGGAAATATCTATCTGATTGCCTTTTGCTACAATTGCAATCACGTTTTTATTCCTCCTTATTGTAACTTTATCTTCCTTTACCTCAGATTTTTCCATTAATTTCAGGAAATAAGAGCCTGACACAGTAATGGTTGTGAGTGAAGCCTGGTCCTTGGCATCCTGATGTTTGAACTTTATGGATTAGAATTGTTGACTCACAGCAATCAGGTTCACTCTTGTTGTGTCTGACAGGGAACAGAAGGGACTAAGCCAAAACCAGAGTCCCCAGAGTAAGGGCATTAGACCTGTCTTTTCCAAAGTGAATGGTTTCCCTTCTAAATAGTCTCTGGAAAGAAGCTTAGTAATTCCTTGGGGAGGCAAGTTATAAAATTTGAGATGCAGATATTTAAATCCTATGAGCCAGCCAGCAGAGTAGTGGAATTGGCTGTCAGAACTTGTAAAAATCTCAACCAATCTCTTTTATTGTCTTGTGGCTGCAGCAGTGAGGCATCTCAGCTTGTGCAGGGTGAACTTTCCCCACCATATTCTGTTTGCTACTGTTTGTGTGAATGAAATGGCAATGCAAGTTATATCTAGAAGAAGCATCTTTAGGGTACAAAAGGTTATCACAGAGATCCTTTCATCTGCTATGAAATGTAACAACATGGGAATTTATATCCATCATACCAGGGGGGCTACAGAAATGAGTGGAGCCCAATCTTGCATCTGTTTGATTTTATTAAGTGATGCTGCCTGCAGTGTTTCAGATTCTTGTGTACAATATTTTGAGCTGTGTCATTTTCACTGGAAGTTGTTGAACATATGGAGGAATTTCCATTTGCATGCCAGTTAAAGAGTTCTAGAGTCTTAGGGAGGTTATTACCTCTCTGCAAAGGAATCCAGATAATTCAAGGAAATTCATTAGAAAAGGTCTCCTACCTGCTGTTCCCCATGTTATACATGATGCTACCACAACTTGCAGCATAATGTGACTCAAAATGGGAATGTCCTTCCTAACTACAAATTTGAACTTGGTGGAGTAGTTCTGAATCCCTGTCTTGTGCATCAAGCCTCAGAAAATCTTTTTATATTCAAGCTCTGGGCCCCAGTCTGGTTCTGGTTAGAATTCTGCTGTCTTAGACAGCAGACCAGTGTAATTTATGGAAATCTTCTGGTAGCTAGTGGTTAAAGAGGAAACTGTACTGCACTTGAAAGTGGTTATATGGTATGGTTGTCTTCTTTTGCAGGGGAATGAACTTGGTGACCCTACTAAAACAGGATTAGACAGAAAGATCAGTGTGGGTGGCAGCCATTTAAATGATAAGACATTAATTCATGTTGTCCACCTTTTTATGCCCTAAGCTGTGATTAAAAGGATATCTGTAAAGAGCCACATGGAGTCTGTTATTTGTCTCTTTTGAGTGACACAAAAATCCTGAACCCTGTAGCTTCTTAGCAGGTAGTGTAAGGTCTTGATCTAACAGTGTGTCTGTGTTCTAGAAATATGTTTCATTCTGGAACACTGCTGTGCTAAATCTGGAGCCCTCAGGTCCTGTGCCTGTTCAGGAGTCAGCTGTAGGCTCAATTTCAGACATACTGGTATTATCATGGAATATGCAACCCTGGTAACCTTGGTTGATTAGGAAACTTGATATAAAAGGAGACAGAATGATAATTTTTAGTAGTGTGGTTGCCCCTTGATTCAAAAAGAGGAATGTCTGCATGCAACTTAGCTGGAGGAAAAACAAATTCTAGCACAGAAATCAACGAGTTAGACTATTGTTCTTCAGGATGGGCTAGAAACTATCTAATAAAATTCTGTATTTATAATTGGATCCAGTTTTTCCATTGAGTTGCATTTGCATTGCATAATCTCCTACCCTGTTGAAAAAAAATCCCTTTGGCCCTTACAAAGCCCACTGTACTGACTGATAACTTGACTGCTCTTCAGGTTTTCCATCTTTAGAGTAGCATTAGCTCCAAATTTTGGCAGTGCTTGGTTTTGGTCTCCACAGCAGTCCAGGCTCTGTGTGGTATTTCAGAGACCATTCCTGATCCTTCTGGAGCAGGAGCAGCTGGATCCTTCTGGGTGGAACAGCTGCTCTTATGCAGTTGTGGTCACTATGGTTTGAAGCAAAATGGGGAAGCTGAGGGCTTAATCCTTAAGAATCAATCAATAAACCAATGGTTATTTTGGAAAATAACCCTGAAGAACAGAATATTTCCTGTGGCAATTCCTCATAACTGATGTATTTGTTTTCAGAGTGCAGAGGACTAATTTTAAGCACCACCTTTGGTTGGGTGTGCAAAGGAGACTTTGTAGAGTCCACCTGTTCTTCTTCTTTTAAATGCAAAACTGTCTTCTATGCTTTCTTAAAGTGGAAAGCATTTTGTGGACATGGTATGACCTTGTTTAATGACATCATGATTATAAGTGTAACATCAAGACGACAAATAAAGAAAATACTTAAAACAGCTTAAGATGAAGTGAGGACCTTGGTGAGTACTGTTAGTAAAGAGCCCCCCCAGTTTTGTATTTCCTTCTGCACAGGAAATGAAAAGTCACCCTAAAATACATCATACAGCCTGGTTACTGCAGTGGCACCCTACAGTGTGGGTTTGAAGTTGTGAGACAGAATCTCCCAGTTCCCAGATAATGTTCTAGAACAAGCTGCCAGTAAGCAGCTGTCACTAAGGGGATCAGCACCCTGTCCCCACTCTGTCATCATGCAGTTTTCACTTACAGTGTACAGCCTGGGACAGTCAGTGGTGTGCCATTGCCTCGGTTAGATGTGTCTCCTCTGAGCTCCTGTGAGCTGTAGATCCCACTTTTACAGGTAGATCCTCTCACTGCAGCAGTTTTGACTCCCAGAACTGGGGACAAAACAGGTATTCTCTTGTTCTCCTGTTGATTCATGTGTTCCTCATTTGTTGCCCAGCTCTGGTTCCACTGCGAGGTGTGTGGCTCAGAAGCTGTGCATGTCTTTCTGGGTGGTGAATTCTGCTTGTACAGCCAGTGCCTGGTTTGAGGCAATGCTGGGAGTGATAACATATATAAATGCCTTTTCAAGTGGGCCAGAGAGCTTGCTGAAGGCCTGTTGGCACGATGTCTGCTTCACAGGTGCATTCCCAGACTGCTCTATAATGACCAGTAGTTTGAAAAAAAATAGAGTAATGATAGGTTTGTATTCCTCAGGGTGTTGTTAAAAATCATTAAATTAGTTAATCAGTGTTAAATCTCAGAAATTGTTATATCAGTCTGTTGCATCATTAGAATTTCAAATTACTGCAATGCTTAAGCTTTGTTATCCATTCAACATTTTTTCTTAAATGATCATGAAATGTTATTACTTCTTTTTACTATTTGAGCTACTCCTGTAACTACCCATTGTCATGCCCTCTGTAGTCAGCTAATACTAAAATAGAGGTGCACAATTTCAGAACTTGTGCTGCACTGAAATTTAACAAAGTGTTGCATTTTAGTTGTATCATTTAATGTATGTTTTGAGACTTTACAATTAACCCTTGTCAAATATAATAACAGTAGTAATAAACAAAGACATTTCTAGTTTGAGGAAAACAAAAACATCTTAAATGCTTGCAGAGAGATTTTTGTAAAAATCCTTGTGTGAAGGTGCCTGGGAAATGAGGGCAGGCAGAGCCCCACTTTGCTATGCCTGAAGGGAAGTTTGATGGCAAAATTCCAAAGCCCTGAAACTCTAGGACTTGGAGTGAGTGTTGACACTGATGTAACCTGAGCAGTACAAATGACGTTGCTTTAATACTGTGGATGTTCAGGAGCAGTGATTACTAATGGAAAACACAGGAGTGCAGATAAATGTACAGGAAGAGCCATTATGAGCTTGCTGCACCAAGCCCTTCCTGAAGGGGTCTGTAAGGGGCTGCTGTGCTTGTGGATGAGTTCCACCTGTGCTGCCTTCTCAGCCAGCCTGGTGAGGTGGGAAGCTGTAAGTCACGGCCTGAGCACACCCCTGATGCTTTCTGCCACTTTAAGGGTCTGTGAAGAGTTTCTTTAATTGCAGACGATGGCTGAAGCCTTGCTGTGCTGTATGCCCCTCATTTCCTTCCTTTTTCTCTCATGCCAGCTCCTCCTGCTGTCCCCCTGTTGCAGCCCTGAGGTCCCCATGAGCAGCGTGGTGCCAGAAGTGTTTTTTCTGGAATTCCCAGGCTCAGCTGTCCAGGCTCTGCAGAGGCTCAGCCTGTCCAGATACACCAGGTGGGCTCATGTGGTGCTTCCCATGGGCTCTGTGTGGTCAGTGCTGCTGGAATCTGAGGGAGCCAGGTCTGCCTTTCCCCATGACCAGCCCAGAGCAGTCTGGATGTGGAGTCAGCACACTCAGAAGGTGGAGGTGCTCCTCAAAGCTCCTGTGTTCCAGAGAAGCCTCAGAAGCTGGCTGGGTGTTCTGAAAGGGTGACATCTCTCACATGGGAATGGTATCTCTGTAGGAACAGCCATGCTCAAGGGTCAGCTGAGCCAGATTCTGAACTGATAACACCCCTCTGTTTGTTTCTTGAACTGATTAATGTTCCTTGCAGTGGAAATTAGACATTATTGGTAATAACTACTTCCTAGTACCTGCTTCCCTTCCAATGGCAGGAATTCTCTTTGAGAAATTAAATGCTCTCTGGAGTGTTTTAATGAAATCCAAGTTTTGTCTCCGAGTCATCAATTTCGCTCTGTCTCTCAGCCATCATCCTTCTATTCCTCCCCAGAAACCCACTAACTAATCAACTTAGCACTGGGCATTCTGAAATGTTTGCTGAGAAAACAGCTCTGTTTTGACAGACAGCAATTATAGCACCTGGGCTATAGGCAGACTTTACAGCCCTTCTGGGGATCTCTTATGAATAGGCACCATGAGGCCAGCACAGCCCTGTGCAAACAAGCTTTGTAACCAAATTGCACTGAAAACCCCCTTCTCTTCCACCCACACCCTCCCCTCCCAAAATTACTGAGTAGCATGGATGTACCTCCTGTACTTAGTCTGAACCTGAAAAAGTTCTCACATTTTGTAAGAAAACGCCATTTAGATGTAGAGAGAGTTACTGTCTCGGTCAGATGTGCTTGTTTGGAGTCCCATGCATGGCAGGGTGTGTGTCATACACACTCATTTGAAGTTGTTGGACTTTCATTTGTTTTTTCATAATTGGAGAACTGCAGAATATTTGAGGACTTGGAGTGATTCAAGTATGTGGGAAATTAAGGAGAGTATGTTAATCTAAACACAGCTTTTGTCTGTGTCCTTTGGGGAGGCATATTGTCTGATACTGGTTACATTGCTCATCAGTCATAAATCACATTTTTTTGAGGAAGCAGTGCTCTGTCTGAGGTCACACAGTCATCCTTTGCTACCCATTTGAGACTGTCTTGGAGAGTCTGGGATCTCTTCTCAGCTGCCATTTTATTTCTTCAAACTGCTTTGGTTTATGCCGACATCACTTCTTGCTCTGAAAGGGTTTAATAGAAACTAAAAATTCTTCTGTAGTAGCATTCTTTCACTCTTTTCAGCAGAGTCAACTGGAGGAAAAGGAAAAGAAAATGTCGACAGCTAGGCAGCTAATTCAGGACATCAAAAATACGTGCAATGCTAATTTAAACAAAATAATATTGACCGGCCGTATTAATGAAAAACAGCCATTGACTTGAAAGCTGTAAAGCTGTTGCAGTGTGATAGCCTCCTTGTTCTAAAACATTCTTTTTCCCAGACAGTCTTTTTGGCCATTACTCTCAGAAGTATTTTCTGTAGGCTGAAATAGGTTACATTTAGTATGTGTACTTTATTTCTCCTTCTAGAGCTGACTGTCCTGCTCTATTTTTAAATTAATTACTTCAAAATCTTTCGCAGTGAGGTGTACGAGACCGAGAACATAAATGAGTGGCTTTTCCCTGAAGGTGGTGTCTGTTCCAGCCAGGTTGTTATTGCTTTCCTCCCCTCAGAGTGACCTCTGCTGGGAGCCTGATCCCCTCCTGCTGGGGAGAGGGGCTCTCACAGCTGCCTGGGCACACATGAAAGGCAAAGGTGTAAATCCCCAGGCCAGGCTTGTGCTGGGCTGTGCCTGCCGCAGGTAAGGCTTTCCTAGGATGGGCTTCTCTGCAGGGCAGGAAAACTGGCTTCCCTGGGTGTTGGCTGTAAGCAAAGAGCATCACCTGGAGCAGCCAGAGGGTTTGGCACTTCCCTCAGCTTTTCACGGCATCTCTGGCACATTGCACAAATGAGCTCTCAGGTTGAGGGGCTGCAAAGGGATGTCTTGATGGTCACAGTTGTGATTAGGTTACCTTTAAATAGAAGATTATAAATGGTACTGCCTTCAAGGGGAGATGTTTCTCATTTCTACATTTATTCTACTTAGTCACCTTTACCTTTCCCCTGTTCCTATTGCACCAGTAAATAAAAAACAAGATGTGTGAGAGAAAAAAAAACAATTTGCATTTCCTTTTGCTTCCTTACTTTGTTTTGCAGTGGAATAATGTTAATAATAACATATTATGTTATTCTATAATATAATGTCAGATTTTTTTAAATGACACATTGACGACAAAACCTAAACATCAAAACTTGGTTTTCCACTCCACCCTTGAACCCTCTCTATGTCACAGTTAAACACTTTGCTGCAAATGATTAGCCAAAAAATTCCTAGGGATCTGCCAGTGTTAATCTCTGTTCTGCCTGATGATGATTTTGCTAAGCAACTTAAGGTGCTTTCCTGCCATAGTCCCTGAATGTGTTACTATCTTATGTAAATAAGGTCTTGAAGATGAAATGAAAGACAAGTCCTTTGGCCAAACCTGTATTCATTCATTTAACAGAAGGCTGAGACAGCATAAAGCATCCTCACAAGCACATAGAACTAAAATTGCCTTTCTCAATGTCTGCAAATTTCACTTTGCAACATTAATATATTCAGAGTTTGTTATTAGGTACGATTTCATGTGTGTTTTTAAGTAGATAGATTAAATGCTGAAAGTTTTTTGGGAACTTGCATTGAAAATTTGAAGCCATTTGGAAGGAAGTGAGAGTCTGATCCCTTAATACAGCTCTTACTGTATGAAGTCAGTGGTAATTCTGTCTTTGGTTTCAGAGAGGAAACCATTTGTATTGGCTATAGTGATGAAAGACCTCTGTTTTATTCTTAATGCCAGCATTCAAAAAACCCTGTTCAATTATAAAAAAATTGCTGTTTTCTATTGATAGTAAATAGCCAGCATAATCAGAATTATTTTTTACTGAAAAAAACAAAATCAAGAAAGATTTTTTTTCCAGTTTATTAGGCCACTTGAGGTATTTGTAATATTCCTAAAATGTTACTTTACTGGTTTATAACATTCTTTATTGTTAATTTGGATCACATAAGACTTGAACAGAAATGGTTTTGCCTCTTCTTAGAAGGGCACTGTGGCATTCCATATTTCTCTTTCCAGCATAAGAAACTGCTGAAGAAGTTACACATGTGTTGGGGGTAGCATACTGCTGGTTTTGGAATCTAAGAACACTGGAGAAGTTGGCAAAAGGGAATTTTGGCTCCTTGAAAGTTTAATAAATACTGGAATTCTGGTGAAATTCTAGAAGTTACGGAAATGCTGAAGTCCTGGAAGTGTTGCAGAATAGCAGGCAGAGGGTGGCTAACGTGCTATGAATTGATTAACTGTTACAATTCATGAGCAGAGTGATGAATAAGCTGATAAAATATCCTGATAATATAAAGAATAGGCCTTTAATTAATACCAGTCAAATTACTTTGTGTAAGATGCGTAATGCCAATAAAATGTGATATGGTTCCTTGATTATCTCTAAAGTTTGGTTAAAAAACCCAACTTTGTTTAGTATGAGTAACTTTTTGCATTAAGTATAATTAATCTTCTGTAGAAGACCAATTCCCAGCATTATCAGAGAGTCATGGAACAGTTTGGTTTGGACAGGACCTCAAAGATCATCCAGTTCCAAACCTTCCACTGGACCAGGCTCCATCCTGGTCCCATCCAGCCTGGCCTTGGACATTCCCAGGGATGGGGCATCCACATCTTCTCTGGGCAACCTGTGCTAGTGCCTCAGCACCCTCACAGTGAAGAATTTCATCCTAATATCTAATTTGCTCCATGTTCTGTCAGATTGAAGGCATCACCCTTTGTGCTATCACTGCATGCCCTTGAGAAGAGTCCTTTAATGTTACCATTTAGTGCTGTATAGACAACGTGCCTAAAGTGAGCATTAGCTGTCAGCATTTTCCTATTACAGTTAAAACTGAATAGTGAACTTCATTTTTGGGCTTAACAGATTTTGTGCTGGGCTTGATGCTGATAATCATTTGATCAGTGAGCTGGAAGCAAGTCTAAAATGACTGTGCAGGTGATACAGGAAATAGTGTAGTGTTCCCTAATGGTAACATCTAGGGCCATTTAAATTGCTTCTTAATGCAAGATCATTTATACAAAGTGCATCTGAACATGAAGCATTTAAATCAAAACAATATGAAGTCTACTGTGCATTATTTGGAAAGCAGTGACTTGGAAAAGATTTGGTCATGTTATGGAAAAAAGTGTGGTCTTGGCAGCAGAAGGATTTTGGCTGCATAAAAATAGGATTAATGAGTATGAACAGAATGAAGATTTTAGTTCTGTATTATAGGACAGCTGATACAGTTGTCACAAGACTCTGTATAGTCCTAATATCTAGAAAATCAAATAATAGTAATATTAAAACACTTTATTCGAGCAGAGACAGTCAAAACAAGGATCATTATCCAGAAACTGAGAACAGAAGGGTTGGAAATAGAATGACATAAGACTATCACGGTGAAAATTAATAACCACTGGGACAAACTCACAAGGGCAGCAGCCTTGGCTTCCTCATGGCTTTCAGCCCCAAGTACATGTCCTTTCGTTAAGCTCTCCCAGAATAAATGATTGGGAGCAACTGGGTATGATGTAAATATTTATTCTCTACAGGAAAGCAGACTGGATAAAATCAATAAGCCTTAATTCTGCCCACTGTAAGCTCTGAAACAATCCACTGAAGTCAAGGAGATGCTGTAAGTAGCATAAAACAAAATAAAATAAGCAGGTGGAAGAAGTTATTTTCCACACAACTGTTTTCACTTGTAGGAAAAGTAATTGTGAAACAAATAGCTTCAGGAGGCTCAGTCTTGGATAAATCACATGAGTTTATTGCTGGTTACATCTGTTTTATCAATCCTTTCCTTCTCCTCTTTCCTTACCTAGATTTTTTTTTTGTTTGACCCATTCAATAGCATTCTTAACTTACAGTATTTGATGAATTCTCATCTAAATAGTCCCAAAACTTCCTCTGCTGTATCACTTTCTCTTATGTTTTTGTCCTCTGAACATCTTTCAGGTGTGTCTGTTTTCCACGAAGCAGCTTCCCAGAGACATGTTACTTTGTTATGGCTGTAGTTTTAAGATCCAAAAGAACTTTGAAGAGTAAAATTATCAGGACTTTTTCCACTGTTTGTAGTGATTGTACAGAATGAGTTACTGTCATCAAACTTCAGGAAAATCTTGCCTTTAAAT
This sequence comes from Ammodramus savannarum pratensis, assembly GCA_020466415.1. Classification (NCBI taxonomy): domain Eukaryota; kingdom Metazoa; phylum Chordata; class Aves; order Passeriformes; family Passerellidae; genus Ammodramus; species Ammodramus savannarum. The sequence continues at coordinate 10,721,680 of JAHXMQ010000028.1, read as the reverse complement.
GCTCGAAGGGAAGCTTCCCTTCCCATTTCTTAATCATGAACTATGGATACTGAAAAAAAATAGATCCTAGTTTAGCTCTGGTTTTGGTGATCTATTATGGATCTGAAGGAGGCAAAGCAAGTTTTTCCTCTGTCCTGTTTTGTGTGCCTCACTCTTATCTGAAGGATAGCTGGAATACAAGCCAGCCATGGCAGGTTGCTCCTCTACAGCCTAGGAGCTCTTTATGGTTGAAATGTTTAGAGAAATAAGGCTCCACAGCATATTGAGAGTGGAAAATAGTCCCTGCTTTGTTTCATGGCTTAAAATGAGCTCTCTTTCCTTTCTCCTGGAAACATAACCTGTGGTGTAAGAGCAACATTACTCTTAGCTGGGAGGGAGATTTCTCAGGAGTCCAACAATACCATCATCTCTGTCACCACCTCAGTTTCTTTCCAGATGCCAAACCCAAAACTTAGATCACAGCCCTTGATCACAGTGAGAACATCCATATTACAGCCTAAACTGCATGTCAGATTCTTCAGCTTGCAAAGAAGAAAAAAAACCCTTCCAGTGCAGAGTCTGCCTACAAAGAGAGAAACCAATGATTTCCCTTTCACTTCCTCTGTTGCCTTAACATTTTGAATCCAATTTTTACAGTGCAGAAGAGACTTAAAAGCTAAAATGGAGCAAAAAAACAACATATGGAGAGTATTTATTTCTTGGGTGGGGAAGCTGTGTCTGAAGAATAGGATTATATCAGAGTATTGCCTGCATGATGTTGTCACCACAGTAATGTGGAGGAGGAGGAGGCTCTCTGAAGGTGGTGTTGGGTGAAGGCAGCAGCAGGAGGAGGCTCTCTGAAGGTGGTGTTGGGTGAAGGCAGCAGGGCCAGCAGCAGAGGCAGTGGTGGGGCTCAGCCCCATTGTTCCGCAAGCGGCTGTGGGGCTGTCCAGGTGTCCTGATTTAAAGGCTGCTCCTTGAGACAGGAAATTGTATCTTGTTCTGAGGTTTACTGTAATAAAGTACATAGTCCTGGGGGAATGTGCTGCTGGGCCCATGAATCACTTTATGGGCTGGCTGTTCTGACCTCAGCCCTGTGATTTATTCACGCCATACCGCAGCAGGAATGGCAAAAATGTGAGCGGTGCATGGTCCTCCCAGCCTCCCCCTTCCCAGCCAGATGGGCCTTGAACTGGGAGCCTGCCATAAATCCATAAAGGCAGGTTTGCTGCTGGCTGCCAGTTCCACTTGTCCTGCCCACTCTGCCATGTGTCTGCTGGGGAATCCTCTCGCTGCTCAGGTGTTTCCTTCGTAGTTCTGTGGCCTGGTAGTTTCTCGTGTGAAAAGGTGAAAAATCTCAGTGCAGTCATGGTGCTCCTAGCAGAAATAAGTGTGCAAGTTTTTGGTAATCCCCTTTTTCCTTTCAGTTAGCAATAAGCAACAAAAAGAAAGAGGCCTGACTGTTTTCAGCTGAGAATGTCACTGTTTTACAGATGGACCAGATGTGCTCTTTAGTAATAGTAGCATTTGCATTTACAGAGGTAGTTAAATGGTGTGCTTTTGGTCAAATCACAAATGACAGCAGTGAAGAGTAGCTCCTGACTCTCAGCTCCACTAAGCTATGTTTCTATTACAAATGACACTGTTTTTTAAAAGTTTTGCATTTAGCAGTTGTTAGTTTTAAAATCTAGCACTTTCCTTTGGTGCTGGTCTTTTAGTTTTGGAAATACTTCTTTTACATGAAGCATCCTGATATTTTCTTGTAAATTCATTACAGTAAGAATTTGTACTCTTCAGAAAATGCTCAGAATTTTTATTGATGTCCAAAACACCTATTTCTTAAGGATAGTTTCGGGATTAAAAGTTGCCCATGTCACACATGTTCACCCTGCCTTGCAGTTATTTTCTGCCCCCTTTTTTTAATAAAGTAGATAAAATTTAAACATCTTCAAATTCAGCAAGATTTTTTTTACAAGAAATTAACCTTGCCACATATCTTAACTAAGTAGATACCAACTATTTGGTACCAACTAGATTCCTAATAATTGTACAACCAATTAAAGGTCAATTTTACCAAAATAAGCTAGATGATACTTAGAAGAAGATAGGGGAACTTTCATTTATCTGTAGTATAGGCAGGCTTTCATGAGAGCCAGTTTCTTGTGTGATACAAGCTGGTCTATTTCTGTTTGTCTCTATTTCATAGTCTTGAAATTTGGAAGTTTATTACTTTTTTAAGATGCTAAGAGCTACATGTGTAAATTTATCTGTGATTGTGTTTTTTCAATAAGGCAGTTTGGGAGGGATTTTTGTTCAAACTATAGCATGAACACAGCTTCAGATTTGTTCACTTGAAAAGATGTTGGTTGCTAGAATGTACTAAATTGAGGTTTTTCCAATGTCCTCACGTATGAATTACTTGCTCTCTCACTTTGTGAGTGTTCCTTAAGGTTCGGATATTTGTGTCTCATTACAAAACAGGCAGTAACAGCTTACTTTGAGATGGCTGAGCTTCTCTTTATTTCAATAAAAACTCTTTAGATCTGTACATGAAAAGAGGCTTTGAGTTGGAGTGTATCATTACTGTGCTTAGCAGGGATCTGATAAAGGATTGTCAGAGGTCTGTTTGCATGGTTTAGGTCAGGCTTAACAGTGCTTGTTCTGGAGCAGAGTACACATGCTCAGTCTCTTCAGCTTTTTAGTGCATGCAACTCTGGTTTCATCTCATGGAGAACAGTCACTGGATAGAGGTAAAAACAGAAGGGAAGAGGTGGTAGGATGCTCCCTAGTTACTGTAGAATGCCAGTTGCTTCAAGCATCTGGGAAGTTATCCTCAAAACTCATCAGAAAATGCTGTGGTGCCCATTCAAACAAATCTGCACTCAGGGACTGCAAGTAGCTACACCTGCTTTCAGACCCGGATCTGGAAAAGGAAATTAAATGAAACCTCTCAGGCCCCTTCTGCCGCAATTACAGAACTAAATATATCCAAATTTTATCCATAGCCCCTGACACCTGCTCCATTTCTGTCCTCAACCCTTTCAACAGCTCCTGCTTGCTTAGAAACACTTTTTTTTGGCACTACTTAAGCAGCAGCCATTGGAGCTACCAGGAGCAGGAGGCAAAGTGATGCCTCAGTGTTTAATGAAACTGCTTCCAGCCTCTTTTTCCCCTGATGCTGCTATTCCTGTCCTTATCCAGACACTTGGCATTTCTTGTGCTCCTTTTTTAATCCCTTTCCTGGGCAGCAGCAGCAGCAGCAACCAGAAAAGACTGAAATACAGGTATAGTTAGGGTTAGGAGGGAACAGAGATCAGTGTTAGTGCTGCTGTTGTTACTACCACCAAAACCCAAACACATCATTTGCATAATTAATATAAAAGGTCTGACCTTGAAGAAAATATTTCTTTTTAGAAATCAGACAAAGTGGTTCTGGAAGAGAAGCTTGAACAAATGTTCAAAAGAACCCTCAGAGAAGAAGGAGTAGGAAGTTAGGCAAGGCACATCCAGGTTGGTGCTCAGATAAGACAATGAAAGCAATCCATAGCTCTGATAAGATAATTTGTTGAAATGCTACATGTGGAAGAATATTTAGATGTGTGTAAAAGAACAACAAAATGAAGTAGCTGTACACATCTGGTATGTAACATGAAACTGCATGTCACAGGGATAACAGCAATTAGTGAGAAATAGATTAATATTCAGAGCTGAAATGTGGGTACAAGTTGTTCAGGAAAGCTAAAAATGAAAGTAATGGTGTTGTGTATTAATTATAATGGAGGTTTTGAGGAAATAAAAAAGTGTATAAATTATAGCATTACTTTGAGTCGAAATAATGTAAGGATCATAAAAGTTACACATAGAGTGGATGGTATCCTGCTATGGATTTTAGGCATAATGTTGTGTTAAATGTAAGTAATAATGGAGAAATGTGATTTTGTCAGATGTATCTATTTGGATACAAATCAGAGTAACTGCCAGGCTTGTTAACTTAATAAATAATGACTAGATCACCAAGGTATAATGGTGTGAGACTGTGAGGATTGTAATAAATAGTGATGACACTAGAGAAAAAATCATCACCAAAACTGACTTCACCTGTAGTGATCACAAATTGATTAAACCTATATTCAAAGAAAAACAAACTATGCTAGAAAAGTGAAGTATTCAATTTCAAATTAGTAGATTGAAAAATGGAGACTACTACATAGCAAGTGAATTGGTCAGAAGAACACAGGAGGTTTGTGTAGAGGAAGCAGAGTAATTATTTAAAGCAAAAGTCCAAAACTATAAGGTCTTTGCATCCCAAACAAAAGGGGAAAAGTTTAAGAAAGTTACAAAGCTGTGTATCTGTATCCAAAAAGGGAATTGGCGGCAGCCTTAAATTGGTCAAGAAAAAGAGACATTTAGGGAAAGCAGAAATTGTAGGAATAAAGAGAGAATTGTGAAAACTCGTGCTGAATGAGACCTCCCAAAAGAAATAAAAAAAAAGTATTCTTTAGCCACTCCTACAAAAAGATCAGGAGAAAAAATGGAACCACAATGCACTGAGAACAGGGGTAGTGTGAAATAATAGTTCCAAAATTAAGTTAATGCCTTTGCCTTGTTTTCCAGTGAGCTGATAAAATACAGAGGAAGGCAGGTATGATCACCTGTCAGAATGTCAGCCATGGAAATGAGAGAGATGCAGAAGTGAGATAAATTATACTCACCAGAAATGACATGGAAGTCATTTAGCCAGGAGGTAGATGCTCTGTCTGATTTGATTATAAAGACTGGATAATTTTCTTAAAACAACTGTATTATAAATCATGAGAGTTTTTCACTAAAATGAAATGAAATGAAATAAATAGTGAATAATTCACTAAATGAAATAAATAAATCATGACTAGAGTTTTTTACTTCTGTGATCAGAAGCCACAGTAAGATTGCAGTATTGCTGTCAGAATTTGATAAAGCTGAAATTTCTTTCTACCGTCTTTCAACCCGGGCCAGATTCACAAAGACATCAAGACAGTTGTTTTCACTGTAGTAATTGTGGTTGTTTGATATGTTATAATCAGTGTGAATTCCATTATTCATTTTCCATTCTCATGTTTTGGCAGTGCTGGCTGTGGCAGCGGAGGGTTTGACACTGTCGCGGTGTCAGGAGGAGCTGCAGCTGGGCAGTTCCTGCAGGGATGAGGAACCTGCGGTCAGATCTGGGTTCCTCATGTTTATCCAGGGTTTTAGCTGGCTCCTCAGGCTGCAGGGATACACAGCCAGTGGAGGGGCAGGAACCTGGAAATGGGAGGGCAGAACCATCTCTTGCCACAAGAGCCTGTCTTGTGTCAGCTTAACCCTATTGTGAAACCACATGCTAAGCTAGAGCTCAACCTGAACTTGACCATGTCCCAGGAAAAGAAATTGGAGCTGCCTTTCTTATAAGGTCAGTTTTCAAAAGCTAGTGGATGTATTCTGGTGGCCTCTATTGCTTGGATGAAAAATATGCCTTGAGTTTGTGCTCTGTCTGCACTGCTGTTAAACTGCGGATGAAGAAAGAACGCCAATTTCTGGAGTTCCTTCTCAGAAAAGCCAAATCTCAAGAGCCTTGTAAGTACTGCTGTCTCTCATCCACATTCTGCACTGAAGGCTGCTAAAGCAAGGAAGGTTATTTTCAAAAAAATTCTCCCATAACATCAGGTTGACAGGGTTGGAAGTTCCTTCTGCAATGTGCCGTCTTGGGGAACTTCCACTCTTCACAGGCACCCCGGGAAGGCTGATGGGCTCTCATGCAGCAGCCAGCTTTTCACTGAGCTATTCATCAATAAAAATAGTTCAGGAAATTAGGAGTGGGTTTGAAACTTCTCTGTGAAAGTGTTAGATTTTTTTCTAGATATGCTGGCAGACAGTCTAAGGCTGAGCTGCAGTTCTGAGTGCTCAGAGCTGAGACATGAGCAGGACTAGCAATTGCAAATTTTTCCCTCTGGTGCCAAAGTGATAAAATTAAGATGGAAAGCTTAAGTACAAGAAAGGCTAAAACGTTGATGGAAAAGGTAATATAAAATATTTATAGGATTACTTTTGACTTTATCAAACATATTAAGGGAAAGGACTTTTAAAAGCACTGCTTATCAATCCTAGTAAGGAGTTCTGTGATTCTAGACAATTGAGATGTTAGAGAAAAGATGTATAGGAAAGTCTAAATGTATTATCAGTATCTTTTTTTTTTAAACAAGGACAGTGGAAGTGGTAATGCTTCCTGTGTCATAGAATTCACATTAATTATTATCATGCCATTCTTATAATGGAAAATTAAAGGGACATCACTTTTGTGACCACACAACTGTATTCACCAAGAGTTTGTGTTTTTATCTTGTTTCCACTTGTGCTCACATGTATGCAATGACATTGAAGAGACCAGTGGAAAGGTGTTCATTCAGAAAGCTTCAATTTGCTGATGACAAAAAACTCTTGTTTTCATCTCATTTGGTTTGCTTGAGTTCTGATGTGCCAGCCAGGCCAGACAAAGGTGATGTGCTGATTCAGGAAACAAGGACTGGAATGGAAGGAGTGTGGTATTATCCCTTTTGACTAAAGATTTAAGGCTGTGCTTTGGAAATTAATTTGTAGCCTGAGGTTTGATTATTCCCAGCTGTAATTAAAAAAAGCAGGTGGTACCTATTGCCAAGTTAAATTTTTTTCTCCCCGCTCTCTTGCAGTAAGAGGTAGCTACTGTTTCTTTTGGACAAAAGTTTGCTCACTTTGGGATACTTTGAGCTGCATCTTAAATGCTGCAGAAATCACAGCCAGTGCAGAATTTGGCAGCTTGCATATTAAGTGAGTTATTCATCTGTTAGCATCATGAAATGTCATTCACGGGTATAATTGCCTTTTTAAAGGTTATTTTTAAGAACCAAATCTTGATACTCAGAGCTTTGCAAGGACTGTCTCCTTCCTGTGAGGTACTGGAAGTCAGAGTTTCTTAATTTTCTGAAGATGTTCTATAAACAGCAAAACATAGAAGTGTAAAAGAATGTGGAGTTCAGAAGTACTGCTGCAGTGGTAGACACAGTTTATGATGGAGAGGAGATGGAGCCAGGGCTTCTGGCCCATTGAATCAGAGGTTTGGTGTGTTGTACTCCTGATTACTTTTTAAGAGTTTATTGAGTGTGACCCACCCAAACCCTGCCATTCTGCTAAACTCATGAAATTACTGAATGCCATATCCCAATGCTTTTATGCTCTAAGCTGCTGCTTGTCTGTCTAGCTCTCATAACACTGCAGTGCTCTATCTGAATCTCTCTGCCTGTGAGTTCTCTCTGTTGTTGTCACATCAGAGGAGGGTTTTTAATTCATATGCAAATAATACAGTTCTTATTGTGATGGTGATTCACCAGGGTAAGTCTTACAAATGTCTCTGATAGGAAAGCATTAATAGCTTTTAGCAGAATTTTCTGTAGGCTTGGAGTAAATGCAGTGGACAAAAATCAGGCAACCAAAACAGTTCTTGTACGAGTGACACCTCTGTCATTCTTGGGTTTGTGATGCCTTTACCATGAGTAAAAAGCTCATGAAACAGGAGGATCTTTCCTTGTGCACTAAAGGCATGACAGCCATAATTACAGTGCATCTCAGTGTGCAAGGATGAAAATGCTGACAGCTTAATCATTGTTCATGGAAGTGCAGCAGTCTCTCTTGAAGGAACTGACTGGATTGCTATGAGCTTGTAGCTACCTGAGCTCCTCAAATTTGTGTCACTCTTTTAAATGCTTTAGTTTAATGCCAGTCAGAAGGAAAACAGATTTGATCCTATAATGCAGCTAGGGCTGATGGAATAATCCCAGTTCTTCCATGACATTAAAATCAAAGCTGATATCAGTATTGCTGTCATATTATCTCATGCACACATTCAGAAATGCTCCAGATAGGAAGAAATTTCATAATTTGAAATAAAATTTTATAGATTAATATATTTATAACATCTCTCAATGGAATAAGTGTTCTCCCTGACATATGTAAGCATATTCTTTAAATGAATATGTATAGTTTTCATGTTTTGAAGCATCATTAATTCAGCACTGTTTGCAGCCTGTTATTCTTTCTAATTATACAACTGATAAATATTCTGGTGCTATGACCCTGGGAACAGTACTGCAAAGTACAAAACTGCTTTTAAAAGTTCACCTCCTCTTGTGCTTTACCAAAAGGATTCTTCTCCTTTATTGGGAAAGGGCTGTGATGGAATTATGTAGTCTTCTGAAACCAAGTGCCATAGAAACCCATTTGAAGACAGCTTGATTCTATTAATATTTGTAATAAGTAGCAGTGTAATAGTAAACTGTTGCCCAGTTATCTTCCCCAAATCAGACATTTCTATTCAAGAGTTGAAGGAGACATGCATTTGCACAGTATTCTTTGTGTTTGTTGTCAAATCTCTCTGCTCTACTGGCCTGTAACTATTCTGTAGTCATCTGTTTTTAAAAGGCAATCCCATCTTTCTTTGCATTATTTCCTGAAGACTGCAAACAGAGCAAATTATGATATTGATCTTGAGATTATATCTACCATTAAGAATTAAACCTACTGTTCTTGATACCACTCCAGTCTGTATTGATCATGATCTACATTCAGTGAAAGGCTTCAGTGCAAATAGAAGGAAAAAATTAATCTTTTTTTTTGTCCAGTTTGGAGTAAAACTGGAACCTGTTTTCAGTAGATTTTTCTACACTGTTGCCATTTCAGGTTTCCTTTGGTAGTGTTCAGTCTGTGACAGAGTCTGATCACTCTTGTGAGGTGTGTACAGCTCAGTTGAGGCTGCAGACCCTGCTGCAGTGCACAGATAAATGGGCATTTTGCCCCTGCTGAGTTGATGTTGGCACAGCTACTCCAGTACCAGCATCTGAAATCCCTGAATTAACTTAAGTGACCTGTGTCTGCTCAGTGACTCTGGCCCTAGCCAGCATTTGAAAAGATCACCATCCTTGGGCTGTGCAGCATGTTTTGCCTGCTTGTGAGAACTTTTCAGGGCCTCCAGTGTTATGAGCTGAGGAGAAGCATCTTGCTGAATAAGCCAAGCCTGTGGCAGTGCCTGAGCCTCCAGGACTGACTGCAGCACTCCTGATGGATAGGTTTGTTCATGTGCTGCCACCACCATGCACACAGCAGCTCATTTTCTCTTTCTTGCCACATCCCCTGTCTCACAGCAAGTTCCTCTGGCCTCCCTGGGGATAAAGCTCTCAGGAAGGGAAATAAATCACTTTTGTAATGCTCTTCAATCAGAAACCTTGTCTTTTGCTTGGTAGTATGCCCTTTTTGTTGTCTTGGAATCATTTGGCAGTTGCAAGCTCTGCTGAGAGCAATAACTTGCCACTACAGACTTGTCCATTCCAGCAGAGCTGACAGTGACACCTGCACTTCTCCCACATGGAGCAGTTTATGTTTGCCTTGCTAAAGTAAAAACTGCAGCTACAATGCACTTATCACAGGGTATTTTTCTTACTTCTGTACAAACTTCACTTTGTTTCAGTTCCAGAAAACAGTCAGAAATCCACAATAGCTTTTACCCACTTCTTGATCAGCACGCTCATCTCACAGCACTGCAATGAAGTTTTGGCCAGTAGGAAATTCTTTTCTAAGACATGGTTGTGGTATTTTTCAGGGTCCCCCATGGCAGGAAGGAAATTATGAATCTGACTCTATGTTCTTAGAAGGCTAATTTATTATTTTTTAATATTATATAATATATATTACAATAAGTAATATATTATATATAATTTATATAATATAATATAATGTATCATATTTATTATACTATATTAACATATATAATTATATTATATATTATATTAAATATATATTATATTAAAGAATGCTATACTAAAACTATACTAAAGAATCGAGAAAGGATATTTACAGAAGGCTTAAGAAGATATTAATACAAAACTCATGACTGCTTCTACAGTCCCAACACAGCTGGATGGTGATTGGTTATTAAGATAAAACAATTCACATTAAACCAATCAAACAACCACCTGTTGGATAAACAATCTCCAAACTACATTCCAAAGCAGCAAAACACAGGAGAAGCAAATCAGATAATTATTGTTTTGATTTTTCTCTGTGGCTTCTCAGCTACCCAGGAGAAGAAATCCTGGCGAAGCGATTTTTCAGAAAATATGGCAGTGACACATGGTGGCAAAGATTTTTCAGGAATAAACCAAAAAAAACCAAATTGACTGCTATCCATATCTCATTTTCCTGGGCTTGGGGTTTTCACTTAAGAAGAAGAGATGGGCAGAAAGGATTTGATTGCAGAAGGTGTATGGCTTACATGCTATTTGAGGCACCTCCAATTTCCATACCAGAGTAATGGCTCCACAGATAGAGTTACGGAGATATTCTTGGCTCTGGTCCTGAATCATCAGCGAGGATTGTGGGCTTACTATTAAAAGAATAAGTGTTTCTTTATAATCAAAACAGATTACTCCAAAGAAAGTGAAAATGACCAGAGCTCCAAGCCAGCCTGTCTTTCCCAGGATACCGATAGCTGGAAAAAAGCAGAGGTCATGGATCATGTTCTGTCACTTCACCCTATTGGTATTTTTCATGTTTCAGGCAAACATCCAAAACTGGATACTTTTCCATAAAGCAAAGGCAGCAGAAACAAAATGGCAATAATAACATGCCCATTATCCATTGTTCCCACACCTACAATATTGACACTGCATCTGGGAATCTGATGTGCACCTTTTCCTTTCTTTTACTTTTTGCCTCCAGAATATTTGTATTTCTTCATAGCACAAATGTATTTAGAATACTTTATGATTATCCTAAAGTATCTTTAAAAATTTGCTTTACTTTATGATATTACATTTTGAAAGGGAAGCAATAATGTTTTTCTAGATATGATCTAGGCAGAACCCAAGTACTCTCTACACTGGATCTGTGAGATTTTTTGATATGCTGATATTTCATTTAAAACAAGCTAACTCTCTTGGACTGTACAAGAAACACCTGTGTAAACCCAGAGAGAAATTCCACCTACAGAAAGTCCATTGTGTAGTCCACTGTCTTGTCAGATGGTGAACAATTTTGTCTTTTCCTCTTAAAATACATGGGGTTTTTCCACATTTTTGAGACAGTGGCTTAAATTGGGATTCTGATAATAAACTTCTTGATATTGAGTGCTGCAGCAAAACCTGAAGTGCATTTGCAACTTTACTTTTAGATGAAATGTAGATAAGAAATGTGCTGTACTCGGTTTGTCTTTCATCATCACTCCTGCATGATGCCATCTTTCACACCACCACGCATTCAGGACCTCATTTTATGCCTTCTTTGCAAGGTGATGAGAGTTGAGGCAAGCCAACACTACTGGGCAAGAAGTCCAAGATTTTCTTTGAAATTCTGTTGCACATCACCAGCTAAAGATGAGAATTAAATGGAAGGACAGAAAAGGTTGCTTTCCCTAACGTAATCAATTCTTTGGCTTCCTTTGAGAACTCTGTTTAACTGTTAGGGTGATTGTCTCCTTTCTTCCCAGTATGTATAAAATGTTTCTGAATTCTATTTGTAAGAGTTTTCTGCTGCAGGGAAGGAGTATGGGAAAATGTTCAGCCAAAGTAATAATAAATGGTAGTTATTAAAAACTGAGAAGATGAGTGTAGAAGAATATAATGTATTTTTCTTACCCTATAAGCTGCAGTTTGGGATCAGCACAGTTGTTTATAGGGAGGTTTGTGTCTTGACTTCTGTTCCACCAACAGACATGTAGCCCAGACAAAAATATTTATTACTGCTTTTCAGAGCTGCACACTGGTACAATATTTATGGTATGCTCAAATCTTTGTAGAGGAGTCCTCTAAGTTTTGCTGGATTATAATGTAAGTCATTTGGGTTTTTTTCAGACAAGAAGCCCTTCTTGCTGCCATTAGTGAAAAAGATGCCAATATTGCTCTGCTAGAGCTTTCATCCTCTAAGAAGAAGACTCAGGATGAAGTGGCTGCCCTGAAACGGGAGAAGGACCGTCTTGTGCAGCAGCTCAAGCAGCAGGTGGGTACAGGAGGGCTAGGAAAAATCCAGTTAATAATCTGGTGTGGGATTATTATCTTGATTTATGGAACTAATAATGTGTAATCCTGTCATGTGTTAGCATGGAAAGTGCATAAATAACAATTTCAAACTAGCTACTGGACTCGGCATTGAGGGGAGTTTCTTTGTGTCACTGCCGGAGTAGTAAATGTGTGATAGGATGTATAGGAAGTTGTGAATGAAGAGGACATTGGTTACAGGCACAAATAGTCACAGATTCAGGGAAAAGTAGTGATATTTCTCTTGGGGGTTTGTATCTGCCTTTTTGGGGAATAACCCTGTTTGGAAGAATAGGCTGTAGAGCTCAGATATGAATGTTACACCACACAGTCTCTCCTGTGATTTCTGATTGCAACTGGAGCACCATGTGTCAGCTTCTAGAACAGACTCTGGGAGGTCTTGTGCTTGTGAGGAGATTGGTCCCTTCCTATTTCTGGCCTCTCACCATTTCTGAGATCTTTCTGTGTTGGCATAACAATTAGAAAAAGTGTGTTTCTGTTAAAGCATTTAACATTGTGTTCCAATACTGAATATAATGTGAAAAGTACATTGCCAGTAAAACACAGAGGAAGCAAAAGGCATCCCTGGCAATAAGAGATTTAGGATCTGAAAAAATCTGTGTAGATTTTTCACTTCAGCACTTCTGGTAGGTTTTCCTGAGTTATTCCCTTGCCACATTCCTCTTAATAGCACATATGCTGCTGCCAATCCAGTATCAACTTCTTCAGTGCCACCATTTCCATCTTCATAAAGTTTTATGTGCAACATTTCATCTGTCAACCAGATGATTTCTGTTGCTGTCAGAGAATGTAAGACAAAACCAGGTCAGCATTGTGATAAGGGATTTCTGTGCTTCTTCCTTAGCAAACACAAGTAGGTTATTGGCCATGTTGTTTAAGATAATTATTTATGGTTTCATTTAAGAACAGTACTCTTGGGGGTTTTATGTACCAGCTTCAGAATGAGCAAGAAGTATAGATTTCAGTCTTGTTTTATTCACTTTTGAGCAACAGCTGTAATTGTTGTCACTGGCCTGCCAGGTCATCTGCTAAAACAGGAATCAGAAGTGGTCACAGCAATGACAAGTACTTGTTTTGTTCATGTAATTGTTGATGCAGCAGCTGTAATTTAGGGTACCACTCATTCCAAGAGAAATTAACACCACCTCTTAGTTCTTGCTGTCCTAAGCTTAAATTCAGGTGCTTTCATGCCCTTTGCCCTTCCCAGTTTCCTTCTGGTTATCTTTTGTGAGTAGCTGGGTTTTTTTGCTGAAAATCTGTGTATACTTAATTAACATACTAACATTGGGCCTGTCTCTAATGACTTAGATTTGAGGTAAACAATTTTTAAAACATTGTAGTTCCTGTTGTTTTCTTTCAGTGCTGGTAAATCTAACAGTATCATAAACTCTTCCTAAAAAGACATGGCCATTTCCCTTAAGGATACCAGTTCTACAATGCTTTTCTGTGTATTTGTGGGATACTTTCCCAAATAAATGAAAATTAAAAAGGAGATTAATTTGAAATTGTTCTTGGTATGTAGTGAGACCAATTATGATTTGAGGTTGGAGCAATAGTCCTTTTTCAACAATTCATTGGACTGTTGAAATGCCAGAAAGATTCTGGTTCCAAAACTGCAGTCAGCTACAAAGACTTGTCACTGTTTAAGGTTGTTTAAGATTTTAATCTTAAAAATTATGAAGAAAGCAGAAAGTAATCTCCTCAACACATCTGTGCTGTGGGTAGTATAAATAAAAGTTTGATGTGTAGTATAAGTATAAAATCACAGGTATTCTCCAGTACATCCACAATCCCCAAGGCAGAATGAATGTTTACATATAAACAATCTAAACTATATTTAAAATATACCTGAGAAATATTTATGTGACCATACAGAGATTTGACACATCCTCCCTAAATTCTATCCTGTGTTTTAAGGATGTGTCATCTTATATCCATTTTTTTTGTGTGCAGCTTTCAACACATTGATAGAAAAACTCCTCATTGCTTATTATAGGAGAGTATTACTCACCACCTCTATGAGTTGCAGAGAATCTAAAATTCCATTTATTTTTTTTCAGTGCCAGTAATTTTGGTATGTACTCTTTCTGAATAAATTCAAATCACACCAACTTTGACAGCTCCAGAAATAGGAGATGGGTCAGAAGAGATGGCTGTGAGATTTTACAAGATCTTCATTACTGATGTAGTCAAGGGAAATCTCATTTTTCCACATGCTTTGCAAATATTCTGTGTACTTGGCCCTTGCACTCCTCTTCAGTTGTTCCAGGTCACCAGCCTCCTATTTTCCAACAAAACAACTAAGCTGCTTCCTCAGTTTAAGCCTTCTCTACATGGACCCTTTTCTGCAGAACAAGGGTCCATCTGTGTTTGCCAGCTCCACAGAACCATGTCACCTTTCAGGAACTTCCTAAAAGTTCAGCTGTAATTCTTAAATTCACAGTAAAAACTGTAAGTGAAAAAATCTTTCAGGCTTGCAGATGTGTTGAACACAGCTGTTCAAGGCAAGTGATGCCACAAATCAAGATATTCTGGAAAACTTTGAAAAGCAAAAAACCCAAAAAGTTTATTCAACCCTTCAGACTCAGAGCTGGGATCCTGATCTCAGTCATTTGTGTTTCAGAGCTGTTGAGCTCCCTGATAAGTATTTGGTGTTTCAGTCCATGCCATTCCTAGGAAATGCTTAGGCTTTGTGGTGGGAAAGCAGCTCCTTCAGTTGGTGGTCAGACAGAGCTGAGCAAAAGATTCCCATTTCCACGTGCGTGGGATGCTGACAGAAATGCTGAGCAATGTGGGAAGGGCTGTTTGTGGGAAGAGCTGTGCAAGCTGTGTACCAGCATGGCTGGGGCTCTGCAGGCTGGGAAGAGCTTCTGACAGGGTGCTTTAGTGTCCTGACCATGCTGCACTAGTGAGTGTGGATGGATCCAAGTGTGTAGGATAGGATTTGGATCGTGACTTTTCTTGTGCTGGTTACCATTGGCTGACTTGCTGTTAAATGTTGAGGTACAACACTCACAAAACAAAAACTTATTCCAACGATTTGCCTGAGATTTTTATTTATTTAAAAGTGTCACTGAAGACACAAAGGTTCATCAAGGGAAGGGTACCCAGAATCTGGAGGACTCTGCTGCCATTCCTTGTGCTCTGTCCTTTCCCAACACTGGTCACTCACACTGGAATGGTGCTGCTGCACAAGAGAGGGAAGGAGTCCTGCCAAAGACATTTTACTTCTTTAATTTCTCTAAGTATGTGCATTAAAGTTAGGATGAAGAGAAGCATTTTGGAAAGAGGATATGGCATCAATGTTGTTTTAATTTAGAGTTTCTAGGCTCTGAATTGCAGGAATGTGCCTCAATACAGAGCCCATTTCCTAATGAGGCGCTCAGCATTGACCAGGCTCTGCAGTAAATGCAACTGCCTGTTTCATATTGCTTGTCAGTTTGGATGAGGGATTTCCTCTGTCATCAGACAGGCAGGGCCATTGCAGGGCGAGGGTCACAGCTAATGTGGTCCCAATTTATTCCTCCCAGGGCACTGTGTCTCTGTGGGCAGCTGAGGCAGGGGCTGGGAGGCTGCTCTGGAGGGGCTGGGCTGATGCAAGAGCTGGAGTTGTGTAACCAGATCCAGATGTGGTGTGGAGAGGGCCCTGCTGGGTGTCACACCGGGCTGACAGGGACCCAGGGAGCTGTGGCCTGCTTGGTGGAGCACAGACACTGTTCAGCTGTTGGGAAATAGCCTGCTTGCCATTTATCCCTTTCCTCGTCGAGCTAAGTTTTAATATCAGCTTCTATTTATTGTAACAGAGCAAAGCACCACTCCACAGTTTTCAGTGGTAAAGGGAAGGCATATCTGAAGGGGCTGAGGTTTTCCTGTGTGTGGGCTTTGGGTCTTAAACAGCTGGGATTTTCTGCTAGGAGCTGTTTGTAGCAAAGACTGCCATATTCTGTATTTGTACAGGGTGTAGCAGAGTGGGTGCCTGACTTGACCAGCATCTCTGTCACTGCCATGCCATAAGTGTGAAGTAATAAGTGTTAAAATTTTTAGGAGGCTCTGAACAATATTAGTGTTTTCTGACAGCTTGGAGTATTATTCAGATTAATTGTTTGTAAGTAGCTATATTCACTTGTGTTATTATATAATGTTTCATAATTATTATTATTATAGCAGAAGTTAGCTTGACTCAGTGTTACTGATGACAGGCTCTCAACATTTTCCTTTGAAATTGTATGACTTCAGGTTAGATTAATATTACTTATATTTTATTATGCTTATACTTATTACTTTTATTATGCTTATACTTTTATTACTTATATTTTATTATGCCTAAATCAAAGTTATTTTCAGATCAATTCCTCAGTCTTTTAAGAATATGTTGAGTTTTCATTCTATACTTCAGCATGCTCAGAGAATCACCCTGAGTGCTTAAGCTTTCTCCATGTATTTCATAAATATACATTTTCTTTTGTCATGCAAACTGTTAATGAAAAATAATGAATAATATGAGATCAGGAGAGAGCTCTCTGCAACTGAGTTGATTCATCCAGTTACACCTGAAATCTGGTCCTAAAGACTTCAAGTGGAGGAGACCTTCAGGCCTGGGAAGTCTTTTTTTAATATCTTATCTGTGTTTATTATTATATGTAATATCCCTTACTGCAATTTAAGGTGATTACTACTTTTTTCTCTGAAGGGAATAGGAAAAAAATATTTACTCCTTGTCGTTCTTACCATAGACACTCTTGCTATTCACTCAAAAAGAGTATTTCTATTTTAATAAAGGGAGATGAGGAGCCCCATGCTATTGTAAGTGTGGGTTTTGTAGTCAGCCTTGCCATTCAGAGGAATCTTTAATATCTGTTGTTTCCTTCTGCTTCTAAATCCTCATCAAGTTTGTGCCTTCCTCTGTGGGCCAGCATGAATTTGAGGGGCTTTTATTTAACATTCCCACTGATGGAGAGGAATTATTTGGCAATGGTCAAATAGCTCATAATTGACTTGTAATAATAGTACTTATGCACTATTAAATGTACATTTAATCTAAACAAGCAAGTACCAGAGCTGTTTTTTCTGTGCTGCTTTGTGCCTCTTCCCTGTAAGATTTTGACTGGTTTTCTTCATGAGGCCAAGTTACTGCACAGACTGGTTTCCCAAGTAAATGTGGTTCATGGGATCATGAGGAGCTGTAGATTCCAGAGTAGCTTCTCACACCAAACATCATATTTTTCCTCTGTTACTTGTTTCCCTGGAAACCCTGCACACTGACACCTGACACTCCTCTGCTGTGAACTTTTCCAAACTGAAGTTCCACTGGCTGGAGTCATTTCTGTTTATAACAAGAGAATGTAAAACAGGTCAAAGGAGACTGACAGGCAAATGTTTTCCTCTTGCTGCTGTGGAGCTGTATCAGCATGACCACACTTCTGGCAGCTTTAGTTACCACCCTCCCAATGAAATAATACAGATTGGGAGGGTGTGCAGTCAGTCTTTGCTTCACCTTAGCTGCCCTGGTTTGAAACCATGTCTGATGAGAGTGATTGCCCTGCTAGCAAGGGAATTTCTTCTTCAGGTGACATGGATACAACCACTGCAGATAATTGCTAAATGTGGTGCTGTTCTGTGACAGAAACCCTGCTGTTCTCTGAAAGGTTCCAGCAGTCTGGAGTTCCCTGAGGGGAGGCATCTCTCAAACCAAACTTCCTTCCAAACTGTTCAAAGAGAGCTTAGGAAGTCTAAGAATATGTGTGTAAGTTGTCTGAGTGTGGTGGTGGTGGCTTCTTTATAACTGAGGAAGAAAAAGTAATATTTTAAATGAGTGATGAGATTCAGGGCACTTGGATCCATCTTTGTTTATTGATCTCCTTACCACAGTTCCCATGGACTTGCACTGGCAAGAGTGCAAATAGATATAAAAGTGGGGACAGAAAATTTTTGTGATAAGAAAGTTAAGAACAGGCAGGGGAATTTGAATGTGCTGTGCCAGAGGTTTCTTTATGAACTGGGCAGAACAGAAGGTACTCTGAGTTCTGGTTTCTCTGAATGCCAGGTTAACCAATTAGAAGCAGGAAGAAACAGATTAATGTACTTTGCCAGAAATTTTTCAAGGACTAGTGAAGCATTTCAATAATTATGGTCACCTGCAGTGGACCTGTTACATACAAAGTGCAGTCTTAGCCTCACCTCTCCACTGCATGGTCTGTAGAGTCAAAGTAGTCACCTTTCTTCAGGTTCTTGTACCACCAATATCTGGATAGTCACTTGCAGCTTTTCAATTACTGGTTTTAATATACAAAGGTGCCAAAATATGTAGTTTTTATGGTATATTCTTAGCTGTGCTGCCTGTGTAGCTGGCATGTGAGCAGGCAGAAGTGGGCAAAATCACTCTGTACACTTCCTATTCAGGAAGCTGTTGGACTAGAGACAGCAGAAACTTCTGGCTGAAGTGAATATATATCCACTAATTGGCTCTCATCAGGCATTGCCAGCTGTCAAATTTAGGCATCATGGCTTTTGTTGAAGGCCTGTAATGCACCCGGATTATCAATCACAGCTCTGCTGGCTCTGCCAGGCTTTGCTCCTCAGTAATTGTTTCTGTCAAGGGGGGAGTCTCTGCCAGGAGCAGACCCCAGCACCCTGACAGAGGCTTTGTCATGCCCTTGAGCACAGCACTTGGAGCCCTCACAGATGAAAAGAAAGCACCTTCTCCCTGCCATGTGCTCCAGGCTTTTTTCCCATCATTTTTAATCATCTATTAGCACAGTAACAGCACTCAGTGCAGCATCAGCAGTCTTTTCTGGGGCAGCATTTCATCTCTCCCTGCTATTTCTTATGTTCTTTTTGCTCTCCCTCCTCCTTTACCTTCACCCTTTGCCTCTTGCATGACTAAATAAAAATGTATTTCCTAAGTTTGAAGTTAGATTTCAAAAACTTGTTTCACTCTGTTGGAAATTTTCCTCCATTTATTGAATATATTAAGATTTTCATAGTCTAGTTTTAGAACTTTTTAACTGACTAAAAATTCACACAAATAAATTTAAATTAATTGTATAACTGCCAACAGCATTAGTGCCACATATACACCAGTTCTCATTCAGGGCTTATGAGCTCCTATAGGAAGTTATTTCAGTAACATTGCCTCTCTCTAGAAAATCAGGATTGCTGGACAAGTCTAGGTTAGCAGTTAAGAGACTGTATCCCATTCCTGTAAGTGACCAACTTGATGGTGTTGGATATCAGGAAGGATTGTTAGGGCTCCCCTGGGAGAACCAGGCTTGTTAGCACTGTTAAAGAGGTGAGAATGCTCACTGAGCTTGGGCTTCCTCAGAAGACTGCACTAGAAGATCTAATTTGGGCTTGAAAAATAATCATTTCCTGGTCTGTGAATAGTACTGCTGGACATTGGTGCAGTGTAAAAACAGTCTCTGTCATTTGACATCACACTTGTACCACACAGTGGTTTCCTGTGGTTGTTGTGGCCCAAACCACTGGTCTGATACACAATGGTTTTCAGTTAAATAAAGAGAATATATTAGAACAGCTCTCTGTGATACATACATTCAACAGAGGATTTATGGAATTCATTCTGTCTCTTTGCTACAAATATTATGTTGAATATAGTTCCTGACAATATTTGTCTTAGCTGAAGAGCCATGAGATAGATGCAAAATCTCAGAAAGTCATTTAGAGCAGCTCAGGATTGCCCATGGTTGTTCATTCAAGGAACACAATTATGGGTACATCTTCTTTTGCTTAACTCCCATGGTTTGTGGGGTAGCTGGAAGGACCCATGCATGACTGCTCCTGATTGTCTTGCAGTGGCAGGATGTGCCTCAGGGGTAAAATATTTGAGACTTTCCAACCATTGGTCCTTGTGGCTGGGCTGGTTTGGCATCACCCTTGGTATTTGAATTGATGATGTCTGAAGGATGACCAGAAAATACAGTGAGTTTATGATTACATTTAAATTGTATCTTTCAGACCCATTGTTTAGGGAACTCTGAAGTGTTGGTGACAGGAGAATTCCACTTAAACATATAAAAAGCCTTCATGAGATAAATTCACAAATAGATTTTCTTTTGTGAAGAAACAGAAATTTCACACTGACATTTCAGATTCAGGAAGATTTTTAATTACTTGCTTGAAGATTCTGAATCTTGAAGATGGGTGTGAATGCATCCTTACAGGTATTTCATTGATTGGATGCAGATTTTTCTGTACTAAATTATTCCTGTTCATCTGGGCTGTTTTACCTGACAATGACAATTATCTAAGAGACACATGTGTCCCTTCACGAAATATCCATTCAAAATGTACTTGGTACATTGTGCTTATCTCTTCCTGTATTTAAAGGTATTATTCCTCAGGGAGCACACAACACTTGGAACAGTTTAATATGAAACCTATACAGTAAAACTTTATTTGTGGTTACCTGTCATTGGATGAAAGGCTGTGACATTACCAACTATCATATATAAAAAACAGTTCACACATTGATAGTCAGTTAAAAAGTAGTAGCAGAAAGGTGAAAGGCATTTCTCCAATTTTAGTATTTGTTTTAATTTTTGTGAGACCTGTAATTGGTGAGGTGATAGATGATTCAAGGTGTTTTCCAAAAACATGTAAGGAGAAGGTGAAGTCAGAGATATGAGGTGACTGATTGGGTTCATAAACTAAATATGTAGAAGGTTTCAAGTAGATTACAGATTAACAGTTGTATGACTTAATGTGTTAGTGATGTGTTCTTTACTTGAAGGAGGAATGAATGATGGAAAGAATTGTACACTTAGAATATGTAATGAAAACTAATGATCTATAAGATAGAATATATTGCATATTTGTGATTTTGCTGTGTTATTTTGGGAGTAACATAATAAATCACTACTTCTTTTTTTTTGCTTGAAAAGAGAGAAATGCATAGTCTGCAAAAGAGAATTTTAATCCCCACCATCTTAAAAATTGATAATGGAAAAACTTTAGTCTTTACTGCATGGAATGAACTTCAGTAAACAGTGAACTGTTGATGAACAGTCATCTCAGGTATTTTTTGAGCTTATGCACTAAATATCTCTCAGTCTACAGATTTTTTTTTCTCATCTGCTGTATTAAGCTCATTTAAGTTTGAAAATCATTTCCCTTTTTGAAACTGTCTGATTGGGCCAAGTCCAGTACACCATATCTCAGGCAAATGGATAGGTGATGCAGGGGAAAATAGAGGTTTCATCTTGCAGTTTGAAATCTAAGATGCTGTCAGTTAGTAGTAGTTTCTTGATAATAATCCTTCATTAATTTACATACCATGTTGTGGAAATTGCAGGTTTGTCAAAATGAGGCACATATTTCTGAAATAAGGCATCAGTTACTTGTGATAGCTTCTGCAAATGGCCAGGTGCTGGTGGCTGCAGGTTCCCCTCAGTTCTGTCAAATTCATGGTGTTATGTTGAAGAATCTAAGCATCAAAAATTACTATTCATGTTTATATGCAGAACAAAATATGCCTTTACTCCTTCATAAGTACATGCTGTTTTCTACAGCCGCTTTTTAAGGTGAAGAAATACTCACAACCAAAGAAAAGGTGTGCAGATTTTCTCCGCAGGTCACTTGTTTGCCACTTGAGATTTGTGAATGCAGGGAGGGGATGGAGATTTTCCTGCTGTCTCCTGACTGTGAGGAGTCTGGGAACAGCTGCCAGGAGGTACAAGATGAGAAAGTTGATACTGATGGAGATTGTGCTTGAGTCCCTCCCTGAATGGCAGTCTGGAGACAATGCTGTCAAACATGAGTTAGTGATTTTGGCAGATCCTCTTTAGGGCTGTTGTGTTCAGCTGTCCCTGAGCAGACCTGTATGGAACACAAAATAAAGGCACAGTTTCTGTGTGCCTTGTTTTGCCTTAAATATGTTGCCAAAGGTTTTTGAGTCTTTGCACTAGCAAGAAGTGCTTTTAGGGATTAGTCCAAGATTTTGCATGAAGACAAAATAAGTCTCAAATTTAGCTATCAAAAGATTGCTGTCTGATTTTACTTGGCATAATCAAACATTTATCATGTGGATATAAGAAAACTTTGCTGATTACATACCCTCAATTTCAAATCCAAGTCATTTACCTTTGCAATTACGTGTTGTAGAATTTTAGATTATCAATAGTATAGGTGAATGTTATTCTCTCAACTTCCCAAATATATGTGAATATATATGTATATAAACTCTCATCCCAGGACTGGTGTCTGGAGGAAGCAGTGGTCTTTTATGTTGAATACAGCCCTGGTTAAGGGGTAATCATTTTATTAGAGCTTTTGTTCTCTTTATTTGAGTACAGTTTTACAGTCACAGAACCCAGTTCTTTGTTCTCTTTCTGTTTGTTTACTACCAATGGCTGTCTGTCTTAGTGTGAATACAAATATTTCCTGTAGTTGAGTAAACAAAAAATAAATGGAGGTCTCACAGCTACCTCCAGGCAGGATTTGAACAACCTAGGTATCTCTTGTTTTTACAGTGGATTTTTGTTTGGAGTGGGAAACTTAACATTTTTAAACATTCTGTTTCACCACTGTACCACCCTTAATCCTTTTAATAGTCCAGAAGTTGCTCTTCTCACTGTTGTCATCTTAACATGAAACATGACCATGATTTATGACACCAAGGCAGTGTGCTCTCCATCTCCTGAGCACCAGTAGATGCAGCCTTGGCTTTGCCTCCTTTATTCCAGCTAGCAACCCAAACCTTTGCCAACTGCTGACAGTAATGGTGCTGAAAAAATAATAAAAGCATTATAATGATCCTTAAAAACACACACACTCACAGGTTGTTTAAAACTTGGAAGCCTGCAGGAGTTTATTTGTTCTCTGTAAGTATTAAGGACTGTACCTTCTCATTTTAGTTTTTCCCTGATTTTTTTTTTTTCCTAAAGGGAAACATATTTACTTATATATGCAGATCTTCAATCATCTTTCAAGTGTCTTCTCTATCTCATATGGAGGCATGCAAGATGTGTGTTCTTCTGCACTAATAAATGAAAAATTCACAGATTTGGTGGGTAGGATCCACAAACTGGGAAGTGCCGACTAAGACTAATTCCTTCTTTTCCTAGACCTTTTCATCACTATCAGATCACAAAAAGATTTTTCTCTTCCCCCCCTTTCCTGATTACCAAAACCACCTAATCCTTCTCCATTGTCTGCCACAAAGCTGGTTTGTGATATAAAAAGATCTTAAAAATATGAAGGCTTCCTTGTTTCCTCCTAGGTCTTCTAATTGCAAATCAATCAGTCAAGGTTGCTCTTGTCCTTTTATTCATCATTTTCTGTTTCTTCCTCTGCTTTGTCAGGGCTCTTTAACAAGTGGAATCACCTATCTTAAGTTTAATGACTTAGCAGTAAAAGGATTGTTAAGAAAAACTCACCAGAGGTATGACTGGCCTTTTTCTCATCTTGTCCCACAGATCTTTTTCTTTTAGCAGAGAGAATTCTCTGAGATTTTTTTCCTGAGCTTTACAGAGTGCTTTATGGTGTCCATTGGGTGGGCCTCTACTCATATGTAATGGCATCATATAACGTAAATCACAGAGAGACAGCAGATTAGGTAAAGAGCAGGCAAAGACAGGAATACTGGAATGCAGACACCTTAGAGAAATTCATCTGGCCAAACTGGCACATCTCGACACATAGTGTGCTATGAGTTTTGTAGAGAATTAAGAGAATTTCTTTCCTTGGTGAGAATAATTTTGGCACAAATACAGCAGAGAAACTGAATGTTTTTTCAGTCTCTCCAGCTTAGTACCTAAGCTTTGATGCAGATTTAATAGGAAAAATCAACCTCTGCTGGAACAGCAAGCAAAAAAAAAAAAAAGTGTTGGTTTATTGTGGTTCTCCTTGACTGTGTGCAAGAGCAGAGCAAGGGCCAGGACTCATCTGCCCAGCTCTGCAGTGCACATGTGCTGCTGTGTGCTGGGGCAGAATCCCCTCTCTGTGCTGCAGACAGGGACAGTGAGGATGGACAGGAATCCTGGGTGTGCAGACCACACGCACGCACGGTGTGGACAGACAGGAATGTGATGTCTGTGTGCCTCTCGAGGCAGGGCACTTCTAGGTGGATGTCAAAGCTAAGAATTGGCCATACAGAAAAAATTCTTAACTTTTATTTAGCTTGGGGTAGCAAAGTTCTGGTGGTTGTCAAAGGAAATGCCCTTTCAACTCTTCCCTCAAGCAGTTACCATGCAGGATTTTGATGGATTCAAAGATGAAAGCAAGGCACAAAAAGCATAATACTGGGTTTCTTTTTCTTTTATATGCAACAGCTTTTAAAATTAATTTCAGAACGAGCACAAATAGTCCTGAGGTTTCGTTGTGTGTGTTTTTTTAAAGTTGCTATCGACACTGTTTATATCATGTAGACACAGATCCATTCATGTATACACCCAGAGCTGGGTTCTGGGCAGGCACAGACAGTCTGTGCTGGGATGATACTGAGCAGCTCACATCACTTTAGCATCTAGGAATTTGTATCTGTACATAACTCCTTTTTTTGCCAAGAGCAGCATGTATGGAGAGGAGGGGGGTTTGCTATTAACAACTCTTTGAAGCTGCAGGCAAATACAGTCGAAGTGGTGAGTCACAGAACAATAAAAATGTGTAACAATAAAAGGTCTGTGGTCAAAACACTGGCATATACAAAACACTGTGCACAAAATTCAAAATTGCTGGATAAAATAATGCTTTTACTGTATTTATTGTAACAACACAGTCACAACACACAAAGATTGGAGGACTTCCAAATCACTTCAGCCAGGAAAGGTGTATGTAGACACACATGAGCAGATGGCCTACAAATTATTTTGTTGAGCCAGGGGATCATGACTAGCTTTTAAGATTTTGCAGTAGGATGCATCTTGTATGTAAATTCCTATATGAGATTTTGCCAGTCAGGGTTCATAGATACCACTGGACTGAGAAACTTTTCTTGTTTCAGAGCAGGAGAAAGAGTGAGGCAAAAGCAGAGTAACTAAAGTGGTTGTCTTACTCAGCTTTGTGAAGCTGAGCATATGCAAGTGGATTTATTTTGGAAAGGAGAACCAAATAGAATAACAAAGGAAAGAGGGACAGAATAAGGTAGTTGAGGGTAAGATGAGCAGGGTGTGGAGTGAAGCAGAAGTGAAAAGGGAAGGAGAAATTTCGGGCAAATAAAACAGGAGTCCCATCAATGATGTCAAGCAAAGATTGTTCCTTATTTGATAGCAATATTTGCCTGTTCTGTAGGATATAACATAGGTAATTTAAGGGCTTTAGGGCCTTCAGATTTCATATAGATTTTGTGAGACTAACCTTACCTGTAGTGCTCAGTGTTGATGCTTAAATTGTACAAGTTTAAAGTAACCACAAGATCAATTAAATGCTGATATGTATTTCAACCTTAGTATAACCTGAGATTACCTTTTAGATTCTGCTTTGTAAAAGATGTCGCCAAACTATCAAAGTTCTTAGGAAGAGTTTAGGCTCCAAAATACATTTCAACTTGTTTATCTCACTGCTTTTTTGTCTCTGCTTTTCTATTATTCTGTAAAACAGAAAATTAAGTTTTTAGTTTGCCGCAAATACAGTGAGAAGGGAAAAACGAGCAAGGGGGAAAGTACAATGAGAAGTTTCCAGCAGTTTGATTAATGAGGACTGTGGCAAAGACTGGTGTTTCCTTTTGTGTTGCTATAGAAGTAGCATTTCACTTTTTTCTTAAAATAAATTGTCTTTGGGAATAAGTATCAAAGTAGATTAAAGAGACAATAAACTGTATCTATTAAACATTCAGCAGACACACGAGAGGCTGATCATGAGAGGCTTGTTTGCTGCTGATCACTTGAGAATTTGTAGCAGGTCAGTCTCCTAGAATCCAAAATGAAGGCATGTACCAAAAAAATTCCACTTCTGTGTAACATTTAGTGCAAGGATATCTTGAGAGTCTACATCCAGACTCTTACAATTCCAACAAAATGTATTAGTTTGGACTCCAAAGAAGAAGAGCTTGAATGTCAGTGCCATCCATCTGCTTAGCTGAGCTGTAATTCCTACCCAGTAACTTTTCAATTTATTGACCATTTTCAACCAAATTTGACAGAGGAAAAGAAGTCTCAAAGATTTTGTAGATTTATAGGAACTTAATTAACATGCACAGCTGGGTAGAGGCAAAAAGAGCCCAAAGTGGAGCTCCCACACAGGGGAAGGCAAGGAGGATTGAGCTGTGCTGTTTTGTTTGGCTGTAGCACACACACATGGCTGGCCATTCAGACTTTGACTCTGCTCCCAGCTGAGTCTTGCCTGGAGACACCATGGGGGAGGCAGGCAGCAGAAAGAGATTGTTACAAGGGTTGAAGGCCATGCTTAGGAGATGGAGAGCACAAATCCAAAGCACTCAGATCTCATCAGTCAATATAGAAGGGTAGTAAAGTGGACTCACGTGCTCTTCAAGGGTAGCCATGCTCTCTGGAAAAGCAATT
Source organism: Ammodramus savannarum pratensis (assembly GCA_020466415.1). Lineage (NCBI taxonomy): Eukaryota > Metazoa > Chordata > Aves > Passeriformes > Passerellidae > Ammodramus > Ammodramus savannarum. The sequence continues at coordinate 10,695,135 of JAHXMQ010000028.1, read as the reverse complement.
GCTTCTTTACTCATTAAAGAAGCAGTGGACACCTCACAATAGTCCAAGAGTGGATGTAGCAGCATACTTTAACAAAAAAACCCCAGTTATTAAGCTAATTTAAATCATTTAGTCTTTTCTGTTTTAAGGGTGTGTGGCAGCAAAAGATATTGATCTTATATTCTCTTCTGCAGCAAGACCTCTCTTCCATGGTGAGGAATCAGCATGTAATTTGCCCTAACAAACTGCACCACAGAGCAGGCTCACAACCCAAGAAATACCTGCTTATTTTAAACCTAGAGGTTTTATCTGCTCAAAACTGGAATGTGAACATAAGCAGTTCTCATCCTTTACCTTAGGAATTAAAATAGCAGCTCATTTTGTTTGCTGTTCTGTCTTCAGATCAATTTCAGACAATAATCTCTTGGGTTTTCTTTTGTGTGAGAGATTGAGGATTCTTTGGGAATGCTGTTGTGGGTTACCATTTGTCCTGCTGATGCTGCCTGAATGTAGTTTCTTGCTGCATAGACCACCCATTCTCTAAAAATTAATTTTACTCTATGGTTGTAAATGCAGCACTCCCTCAGACATCTTTGAGATACAGGAAGACACACCTTAGTGATATTTCTGCCTAAGACCCTTACATGCAGTGGAAAGATGCCAAAGAAGTAACATACTTGGCTTGCTCCTGAGTAGTTAACCATGAGAGGAGGTATTTTTTATTTTTAGTTCCCTTTCAAACCTGTGGCTGGGCAGGTTCCAGCTTTTATGGAACAAGTAATTGAGAAAGGCAGTTCTATTACCACTGATCTTAAACACATCTTGAGGTATCTCTAAAAAGAGTAAAAGAGAGCTAAAGAAACATATATTATAATGATTGTGTGGTATAGCACAAAAAGGAATCCCAAATACAGATCTGATTTGGATTTTTTTGTGTGTCACTGGTTTTCTTCATACAGGAATCAGAGCAATAGACTTCAGTAAACTTTGTCACTGGGTAATTCCATGGTTTCATAGTTTGTCCATCTCCTAAGGAGCTGAGTTCCAAGAGACACATTCCTGTACAGGGAAAATTTCAGTTCCAAGTTTATTTTTAATCCCATCCACATATGTCTACAGATGTCAAGTCTCACAGAGCATGCCCTATCTAGATGATCTGCCTCCTTTAGTTTAGTTCAAAGGCTTGTAGAGTATGAATTCTTCAGGATGAAGCATCTCAGTAATTATCACATGTGGGGAGATTAAGAGGAAAATGACATCTTTAGACACAGAAATTAGCTGGGCTGATAAAGTCACTTTATAAAGTAATATTGTTGGAACACTGCCAGCAGCCAGTGCAGAAGGCAGCATCTCAGGTAGAGCTGTGTTAAATCCTGCAGGCTTTGACAAACCCCAGCAGCTGCACAGGCTCTTTGCTGGGCTCACAAAAACACAGGCTCCAGCATGTGCAGAAATGTAGTAACAGGAGTTTCATGTCTGTGCAGTTGAAATTTGTGCTGGTTTGCTGCTAATAGAGAAATCTCAGTTGCTAATCTTAAACGTAGCCAAAAGGAAAGCCAAACTTCACCAAGGATGGGTCTTTTAAACCTTACAGAGAAAGATAGCAACTCAGTGTGTGCCATCTCATACAAATTTAAGAAATTTTCATAAAATATCATGAGTGGGAAGGGGGCACAGAGTTAAATACTTAAACAGTCTTTCAGAGTCTTAATGCTCTAGGTAAGTATAGACTCAAGGTAGTATATTTAGGGTAGGTATAGACTCAAAGTAGTATATTTCAGGTAGGTGTAGATAAACTCAAGGCAGACCATCATATTCAAATAACAGGGATTATTCTTTCTCTGTTTTTCACAGCCAGATTCCAGTAGGGAGCTGGTTGGACATTAACGGGGATTATGGCTCACTGCAGGTTTTTAACAAGTAGAAAGGAACCATCTGAAAGCCTTCACCGGTGCATAATTGTCAGAGATAGGTGATTGTTCTTACAAAGTGTGGGCTGAATTCACTGAGTTTTCCCATTCTATTTCTATGTTATTAGTGACAAAAATGTTCCTGAACTGTTGCTTTTGCATGTGCTTCCAGTGCAACATTCTACACGAACACGAACACGCTGCCTCCACCAGATGCTCATTTGTCACAAATACAGTCATTACATTAATATTTACTTAATGTGGGGTTTTTTAAACTCTACATTAAAGGATTAATACAGCTTGTTTAGACTGGTTAGCAAAACCAAAATTACCCCACGCAAATATTCTACAAAAAATGAGAAAGGAGCCACTGATGTCATAGTTTGTGCTGTGTTTCATAGTGGAGGAGCAGACTTGATGCAAACTCTTTGAGTAAGTTACTGCAATGAGCACATGAAAGAGACTGGACTAATAGAGAGAATGCACAGCTCATGAGCTGTTTCTTAGAGAGCTTCCCTAGAGATACAGAAATGTGTGATCCCCATGAATAAAACATGATTCCAAAGCTTTCCAGGCTAATGGTTACCAGAGCACTCTGTCCTGCAGAAATGCTTAAGAAAGGTATGTACTCTCGTTAGAACACACAACTTCGTGCAGGCTTTCAAATGAAAACATTCTGTAAAATATATTATCAACAATGTCTGCAGTTATATCTGTGGCTTTCAAATTTATGTGTGGGATTCCACAATAAAGAGTTTGTCAGATCTGGGCAGCACTCCTCTAGGCTTTACCAGCTGCAGTGCAGAGTATGTCTCTGACTTTCCCTAAACTTTGTGGATCAGAATCAGTTCTGATTTTTCTCATGTAATAATTTAACTGTGATAAAATCTATTAATTTGGTCTTTATGTTGAGGGGCACAAGCAAGCTACCAGTGTGGCCTCCAGTGAGCATCAGTGAACACAAAATAATGTACTTTTAGGAATCTACAGGTGAGAGAGGGCTTTGAAGCAGTACTTCCATGAATGAGGAACTCAGTGATTCTTTAAAAATTAATTATTGCCACAGTTTTGGCAAGTAAAATAGTGTACATGTGCAGTTTGCAATGAAAGTTTTCAGGTGTTGGTTATGTTAGTTTAACTGTGGTAATTTCCTTGTTTACCCAAATATTTAGTGATTATAGAATATAGGTAGGAGTGAACTATATGGTACCCAGGGGAAAAAAATCTAATGAAAATACAGTGAAATCATGGCAGGGCCATGAAACAACCAAGGAGAGCATGTTTAAAGAAGTTCTGGTGCTGATCATTCATATTCACTATTAAACCAGATTTATCTCATGTTTTCTCCTGGTGCTTTTCTCTTTTAATGTAACTGCCTGCTGCAGCAAGGGATAGGGAAGAAGTAAGACTTAAATAATGGCAGGAAGTGAAAAAGGCATTAACAGTAACTGTATCAAAGAGGCAAAAGGAAAATTGCAGAAATTCTGGGGTGCAAAAAGGGAGGGGTGGGCAAGATCTAAAGTCTAATATATGACATGGGGAAGTTGAAGTTTTTTAGATGCAGCAGTCTTGCAAATGTGGTGTTTTAGACCTGCAGTTCACAGACTCTGGTCTGCAGAGCCAAGGCCTCCACAGTCACTCCTGGCTTTCAGCTGGGAGCTGGAGAGTGTGTGCTGGCCCTTGAGTAATTTTGAGAATTTACACCAGTGTGAAGGGTTTGGGACTGTTCTTTGCATGGTGACTATTGGAAGAAAAGAGCATTGTTAAGGGCTTTGGGGAAGATATAATTGGAGGGCCAGGAATAATTTTATGAAATCTCTCAAAAAAAAAGTGAAATTAAAGTACCTTCTGGAAAAAAAATCACAAAACCTATTGGGTTATGGTATTTTATCCAGTTTTCTTCATTCCATCATTTTTTTCTGCACATGCCTGAAGAACATACCTGTCAAGGGCACATGGTATTTTTTATAAGCAAAATTTGAACCTGACATCCAGTTCCTATCACTGCTAGTTCTGCTTGCAGCTCTGGAGGTTTTAGACAAAAGCACTCCTGACACAACTGATTTGTCTGCACTGCTCATTTATTTTCTCACAGGACCCTGTGGTTCAACCACTTTGTTGTTCATACTTTTTACAGTGATGTAGAAATGCTTGCCCTAGGATCTGAGCCATAACCTCATGAGGTGGGAGAGGATTGTATAATAGCACCATGACAAACCAGCTCAGGACTGCAGGATGTTGGAGTGGTTCCCCACAGAAAAGTAAACGGTTTGTTTTTAAATCATTACAACAGCCATTTGGTCTAGAAATTTCCATCCTTTTGGACATTTTTTTTCCTGTGGAGGAGCAATAGGAGAGAAACTCAGTTATTTTTACAGTTATTTTTAAAATTTTAAAGTGAAAGTTTGTCATTAGTAGTCCAGTCTTAAGCAGAAGCTTTTTATTTCTAAGTTTTATATAAAAATAATTGTAAAAATATTATAATATTATATATTTTATTTGCAACCCTGCTTGGGCTTTAAATTTTGGAAAATAAGCTACTTTTCTTCCATCTTTTGATTTTTGCCTAATTCCAATCCAATATATATGCATAAATTAATTCCTTTAATGGAATCACAATACTAATTTTGGCATTTTCTTGCCAAGACTTACCACAAACACTCACACTTAAATGAAGAGCAGCTGCAGTGGGAGGTCAGGTTGAATTAAGGGGGAACATAGAAAATGTCCTTCTAGGTGAACTGATCCCTTGTCACCATCAGGAGATGGTTCTGGGTTTAAATGTTCAAAGGGCTCTAATGGAGCTAAGCAACTAAACCATATTTGGCAAGAAAGAGGAATTTTGGAACTTATCTCCCTCTTCTGCAAACTTGAGCTTTGAAACTCCAAAATGATCTGATGAAAATTCCAAATAATAAGAATTGCAGCATATTTTAGGTTGGGGTAGGCTTCTTTGTCTGGCCACCTGCTGAGAGCATCCCTAATTAGAGCAGCTTGCTCAAGGCCTTGTCCAGCTGCATTTTCAGCATCTTCAAGGATGGAGATGCCACTGTCTCATGGCAGCCTGTTCTGGCATTTGATGCACCTCATTATGACAAGAATTTCCCTGATCTCTAATCAGAATTTTCCATGTTCTATTTTACATCTGTCCTTTCCTGACCTATCCCCTCCAATGACTTCATGTCCTCTGTTTCCTCCTATCAAGTAATTTTTAAAAGTCTCCTCTTTTTAAGGCTAAACCAGCCCAATTCCATCAGCCACTTTCTCAATACCTGCTGCCCAGTATTAATAGTACATTCTACTCAAATTTAAGTGACAGAAGCACACAACCTCTTCAATTTGACTTCAGAATTCTCTCTTGAGGACTCTGTGCTTTTTGCTGACCAGACCCAGCCCAGAGGGAGGTGTGTGGCTTCCCTGAGGCCTGGGTAAGGGACATCACCAGGAAACTTCCCAGCGTGGTGCAGCCCACTGATTGTTACCCTCTTATGGTTTTCTGGGTGGGCAGCAACAAAGTCCCAGCAAAAAGGAAAATGAGGAGAGGCCTCAGAACCTTGGAAAACTGGCCAAGGGATTTGGAGCACACATTGTGTTCTCTTCTGTGCTGTCATTGCAGGGAATGATGGAGCAAGAAACAAGAAAGTCATGCAGATGCACACCTGGCTTTGAGAGTGGTGTAAACAGCAGCATTTTGTGGTTTTTGATCGTGGGTGAATTTATACAACACTGAGCTTGCTGGCAGCAAATGGGGTCCACCTGTATCAGAAGGGAAAGGGATCTTGGCTCAGAATTCAGCAGGGCTTGTTGAGAGGGCTTTAAAATAGATTTGAAGTGGGATGAAGGCATAGCCAGGCTCAACAGAGATAAGGTGTGGGGCCAGCCTGCTGGAAAGCAGCTCCGAGGAGAGGGTCCTGGGGGTCCTGGAGGACAACAAGCTGTGCATGAGCCAGCAGTGTGTCCTGGGAGCCAGGAAGGCCAGGGGTATCCTGGGGTACATCAGGAAGAGCACTGCCAGCAGCATGGGGGTGATCCTGCTCTCTAGTGAGGGCTGTGTCCTGTTCTGGGCTCCTCAGGACAGGAGGGACACAGAGCTCCTGGAGTGGGTCCAGTGGAGAGTGACAAAGATAATGAAAGGGCTGGAGCATCTCCCTTGCAAGGACAGGCTGAGGGAGCTGGGCCTGATCAGCCTCAAGAGGAGACAAATGAGAGGGGACCTGAACAGTGTCTGTCAGTGTCTGCAGGGAGGAGTCAGGGGATGGACAAAGCTCTCCTGGTGGTGCTGAGCAATAGGACAAGAGGCCATGGGCAGAAACTGATGCACAGAAACTCCACCTGAACATGAGGAAGAACTTTCCTGTGCAGGTGACCAAGCACTGGAACAGATTGTCCAGAGAGGGTGTGGAGTCTCCTTCACTGGGAATATTCCAGAACCCTCTGGAACCAATCCTGTGCCATGTGCTCTGCTTGAGCAGGAAGGTGGGAGCAGATGACCCACTGTGGTCCCTTCCAGCCTGACCCAGTCTGTGATCTCTGCAACGTTTATATTCTTCTCTACCTGTAACAGCTAACATAATTTGTTTGGGATTGGTTTTTTTTTTAATATAAAACATGCTGCCTCTATCTGAGAAGAGCTAAGTCTTCTCTCAGGACAGTTAATGTGCTGTACCATCATTCTGCTAAACATCTGGGTTTCAATAGCCTTTCTTCACACACACACACTCTGGAAGTCATGTAAGAATTTATTATTTATTATCAAAACAGTAAATTTCCCAGAAAATATGAAATTCTTTAGAATCAATTGTTCTCATTGCAAAGAAGAAACTGTTGAAGAGGCAACCTTAAACATAATAAAATAATAAATATTAAGAAGTGCCTTTATGATAAACTGGTTGTTTTAGGATTAATGTGGCCTGTTTTAAGTAGTGATTTATGAAAGATGAGTCAGACTTGGAATTCAAAACTTGCTTGACAAAGCAGAGCAAACAATATGAAAATTTTGCATGATGACATTGCTTATTGCTTAAGCTCAATTTACTATTAGCTTTTGTTAAATTATTCCAAAAGAAAATCAAATCCAGATTCAAAGCCTGGACCTTCTCTCATGATCTGAATAGAGAGAAGTAGAATGTGCATTCTCCAGCTTCGAGATGCTTATTAAAGTTAGAGTTTTCAGTGAGAAACCATGGAGTTATGAAGGGATTGAATCCACAGCTGGCATTTCTGTCAGCTTTGAGCTTTCAAGACATTTAATTTTAGTGTAAGTCTGATGATTTCATGTGTCTAGCTGTAGATAATTTGCTCTGTATCATACCCAGTGTAGGTCATGGTAGCCTTTTGATTTCCTTAGAAGACAAAATTTCCCAAAGCTCAAAGTGGGGCTCTTTTTGCTTTCTGAGCTGGGAGCAGAAATGCCATCAGTCACTTCTGGGGCTGCTCCATGTGTGAGTTCCCAACGCCCCTGGCACCCAGAAAATGCCAAGGGAGGCAGCCCTTGGCTGTGCAGGACCCTCACCCAGCCCTTTTGGCTGCCCACAGGGTATCCCTGCTGCCTGGATGGGGAGCTGGGACACTCTGCCAGGTGCATTTCTTTCCTGATTTGTGTTTGTAGGTGTTCAGGGACCTCACTCCAGAGTAGGACTTTGTAATGTTCTTCTTCACCTAGAATGGTATTGTTAAGTTCCATTTATTCTTACACAGTTTATTTTCTACAGTGTGTTTTTCAAAATCCTATTTCTTCTGGAACTGCAAATGTCCTAAGAAGTTGAAGAAAAACAAACACACTTGTTTCATACTTTGCTAATTCTTTACTTGACTGTGTCCAGGTTTTAATTTTATAAGCCTTCATGATGACACTTTTTCTTCCCCAATATCTATTTATTAACTTTTTGATTTCCTCACAGGATGGCTTTTGTATAATTAACATCTTTCTGACCAGTCTCAGAATTTTTCTGTTCTTTGATATATCAATTGAAAACTGATTTGCATATTGTATTGGATGGACTTCTTAAGTAATAATCTATTTTCAACTTGTTTACTTTTTTGTTTTTAAATGCTTTCTGAGGGCTTCATTGGGGGTTTTTAAATGACTTAGTGACACCTAAATCATGTTTTCATTGAATTATCCTTCAAGTTGGTGTCTGAACCGTAATCCCAAGAATCTCTAAAGAAATTAATTTCTTGTACAGCACAAGTTTTAGTAGGTGCAAGTCAGATGATCCACTTAATTGCACAACTAATTTATCCTCGAAGGGAGCAGGTTGGAATGTGTCTCCACAGTTTTTACCAATTCTCCGTGGTAATACCAGCTGATGTCTAGGCATGTGTCTTGTTTTTTCCCATGTATGGATTTTGGATATGCACTTGTATAAATGCCCTGTTCCTCATTAAAAGGTAGACTGAGATTCTTTTTTCTTGCTTTTTTGAACAGACTCAGAACCGTATGAAGCTGATGGCTGACAACTATGAGGATGACCACCTCAAATCCTCATCCCATTCCAACCAAACCAACCACAAGCCCTCCCCTGACCAGGTAATGTCTCTCTCTTTTTTGTTTTTAAAGTCATTTTTACTGTGGGGGCTGATGATATTGTGTCATAAGTAGTTTTCCCATGACATGCTTGCAGTACTTTGGAACAAAAGTAGCATTCCAGAATAGAGTTATAAACCAGAACTGGGTGTTGCTGTTGTTGGCTTTGTGCAAACTCCTGAATGAACAATTCCTGCTAGCAAGCTGTTGTTAGGTGGGTGGAGAGGAGGAGGTACAGTGAAAAGGAACAAAAACTTTACTCTCCTAAAACGTGAGTCCTGTGTGACATATTCAAATTTTAGTAGCTTGAGTGTGTGGAGTGTCCAGGACTGCTTCTTGTCTTCAGTAGCAGGAAATCCTGCTCCAGGATCAGCTTTCTGATCTATGGATTGCATACAAGCAGTTCCCTCCATTTCCCACGAGGAAATCCTAGCCCTGGTGCCAAATGAGCACAGACTGCTCCCTCACAAACTCAATGGGCCATGAACTGAAGGAAAATCAATTTACCATCTCCAAAGCAGTGAGGAGCCTCCTGTGGCATTTACAAAGCACAGGAGCCGTGTGCTTGATAACTATTAGAGAGATTAACCATCCCTTGGGTAGCACAGAAAATGCCAACATAATTGCACATCCCATGTTGTAATCTCATCCACTGCAGTTTAATTAAAATATTAGCCATCATTAATCACTGCCTCAACGGAGGGAAGGAATGCTTCTCTTTGCCCTGTGACTCATGTAGAAATTGGTGAGATATGAAGGGAAGCATATCTCTCTAGACCTTTAAGTGCCAGCTTAGTGAAACACTGAAATAATGAGTAAGGTACAAGAGGAAAATGGCAAAAGCCAATTACTTATTCACCCTGCAAAAATAGATCTTGAGAAATCTTCTTTCGTGTCTGCATCAGAAAACAAGAAGGGGTATATACAATCAAACAAACAGAAAAACTCTGATTTTCAAGGGAACTTCCCTTTGCATCTTAATTTAGTACCTTCCTCCACTGTATGTTGACTGGCTTGAATTTTCTGCAGTGTTTTTGGAAGATGTTGGTGTTTCACTCTCCTTTTTCAGGAGAGTGAAATTGTTAACACTGAAAATTAAATGGATTTCCTAATCTTAATTTGGTGCAAGTGTGAGAATATCTGTTGCTTCTACTCTGAAGTCTACAGAGAGCTGAAACCATTTCTAGCATGAAATTTTAGTACATGCTTGCAAATAAAGGCAGCATAGCATTCACAGATTAAATAAAATTTAGACATTTACAGAAATTCTTGCAAAGACCCCACAGGGGAGGGCAATAGGGAGGAGAGGGAGTGGGAGGAGGCTCTGATTGCCCTTCCCCTTTGCAATGGGGCATTTTGAAAGCTGACAAAGCCTCCAAGGGAGCAGAGAAGGCTGTACCTCAAGGAGGCTCAGGATACTGCATAAGGAATAGAAACGCTTTGTACTACTGTTTGTACTTTATGTGCTTTAAATACTAACCAACTCTTTATTTCATTCCCATGCTGCTCTGGGGCTTTCCTGTGCACCTCTAGGATGAGGAGGAGGGTATTTGGGCATAACCAGTCAGATGCTCTTAGCTCAGCCATTTTGTTCAGAACGGTGAGAACCAACCTCTGCTGCCAACAGAAAAATTCTGACAGTCACTCCCACCCTCACTGCTGTGCTTTGTGTCAAACCTGGCTGTGCTCCCTCCCCTTGCTCCCATGTCCCCTGCATGAGGGTGTTTCTCGTGTGTTTATGTGCAGTTTGTGATTTTCCTCTTCCAATCATCCTCTCCTTGTTTCACCACGTTGTGGGGAGAGCTTCCCAGGGCATGTAATTGAGTTTCTGTGCAAGTACGAGAGAGCAGGAAATGTCTTTCGTGTCATTTGTCATTGGCTTCATGGAGGAAATGTTTTCAGTGGGATTCTTTTTCAAAGCAGTTTGCGCCCTAGCCAAACCTATGTGTGCTTTTTCGATTCTGGTTTGTAAAGAATGTGCTCCAGGATAATGTTCCTCCTGAAGATAATGTTCCTTCTGAAGGTTTTGAGCATGCTGAGATCTGCTGCAGAGATTGCTGCCGTGCACGCTGACCTAACTAGTCACAGATATTTATCAACTCACAGTACAGCATTCTCTAGATGGACTAGGAGTATGAATTGTCTACAAATGTGAAGGCAAAGAGGAATATCCCCTTAACCTTCCTCTCTCCCTTCCATCTCCCTCATTCTTGCAAAACAGTGGGGGAGGAATTAGGAGCTGTTTCTCATTTAAAGTATGTTTTGTTTCTCTGTGTCCATGTCCACAATTTTTTCTTTTGTGTCAAATTGTCTCCACAACAATGCCCATTTCCAAAAGGGAAGACAGTGCAGAGGACAGAGCCTGCTCCTCAAGCCTGTTCTTTAGCAAAAAAAAATCTCTTACTGGCCAGGAGTCAGGTACTGATTGTTACCCTACAATACACAGCATTCATTTGTGCCTTGGAGTATCAGTTTTAAAGCAGAATATATTTCCCTGAAGTACTTGAAGTATTTAAAAGGCCTGATGACAGTATTTTAAAAATCTATATGAAACTTTTTTCTTCTTCACTTATCCTTTTAAGAAAAAAATATTTCACGTCAGTTTCTGTGCACTTTTTTCTAAGATTTGATTTTTTTCATACTAGTTATTTGAAAGAAAACTGAAAATTTCTGTGGAAATCTTGGACCTTTGCATTTCTGAAAATTATTGCTTTGTATTAGATTTGTAAAACATTCATGAGAATATAAGGCACTCTCATCTCTTGCACTTGCTCAATTAACTACAGACTTACAGTCTGTCTGCATAGATCAAATCCTTCTTTTCAAGCCAACCATCTGAAAAATTTAATCCAACTGTGGCAGTGTCAAACTTGAATTTCATGCCTTGGGGTTTGAGCTGAGAAAATCTCTTTAGTGGACAAATTGATAAAGTGCTTCATTAATTTGCACTTGCTGCTGATTTCACATTCTTTTTGAATCACCGCTCCTGCAATGGTTGTGCGCTCGTGTGCGTTGTTAAAAGTTTTAGAGATGATGCTTGTAAAGATCAGCTGCAGCACAGAAATTAAACAGGGGAGAGCAGGTAAGTGAATGATGAAAAGGAAGAGGACACTCTCTATGAAGGTAGGAATAATTCTGATTTTCCTTCTGGAGCAAGCATGGAGTTTGTGTAGAAAACACTGAGAAAGATTTCTTCTCTTTCCTCTCCCTTGTGCTGATGCATTTAAGAATGCAACTGTGCTAAGAGTATGGTTTTTCGTAGTTTTCTGAATTAATGGGTGGTTGACATTAAAAATAGCTTATGTCTCCAGTTTGAGGCACTTTCCTCAAGGAAGCTGTTACAGAGTATCCCAGTCAAAATAATGAGTCAGCCAGCAGCCTTGCCTTCCCCTCATCTCATCAGAGAAACTTGTCAGCCTCGACATTGTCGTGCATACATCAGCAGGGAAGGTATAAAGGTGATGGATGCTTCCCAAGCCAGTTATTCCCAACAGAGTACATGTTTTTACTGTGATATTCCATGTTCATTTAAAAAAAAAAGTCCTTATTCTCTTTGTAAAAGCTAAGATGATGTAAGTTACAGAGTCCCTAACCTCCATGTGTTAAATTAAATTTATGTATTACAATGATAAAGTGTAATTAATAGCATAGGACTTGGCAATAAGTTTGTTTTTTAAAGTTCCTTCAGGTCTGTGGATGCAATCACCTCTGGTCAATACTGAAGATTACATGGAGACAAAAAACTGTGTACAATAGTTAACTACATTCTTTTATTTTTATGGTTTAGGTCTTAAGGCTTTTCCCCTCTGGAAATTGTGGAATTGTCTGAATTTAATATTTAATTATGCCAAGTCTGTACATGACAGCATTATCAGATAGAGCTCCCCTGAAATGGATCACTGTTCATAAACATCTGCACCCTCCCCTTAATTTCTGAGGATGGTAGTTTACATTTCAGCTTATAGTTCAATGTAAATACCATCTTTCATCCTGAAATAGTTTTTCCTACCATTTTTCCCTCAGCTCATTTCCTTTATATGTGAATTTCTTATGACTCCTTTTATTCCCCAGATGGAGCTCTATCCTCCTCTACATCCCAGTCAATTCCAGTGTGATTTCACACAAGGATGCTCTTTGGCCTTTCTCAAATGCTAAGCTGCTCAGGCCAATGGTTTAATTAGTTGTCACTCACTTTTATCAAGAATAATATGAATTTACACCTTAGGAGATCTAATACATGCAAAAGGATAGGTGTGTATGTGGGTGTTTATTCTTGTAAATCTGTGCCAGGTGTGTGCCACGTGAGGGAAGTAAAGCAAAGCTTCCATACAGAGATTCCCAAAGCTGCTCAATTCATCCAGTTGTCTTGTGAAGCACAGCCTAAAATAGGAGAAAATGTGGGTGTGGTTCAGAAATCTGCTTCATCCATTCATTAACTGAAAATAATTATAATACTTATAAGAGCAATGGTGGAATGATCAAAATCATGGAACTAGAATGCATAAAAATGGGGATATTTCAAGACAATGAAAATATTGGCAATTCTTATTACCCTAAAAAGACAAAAGGCTCTTTGTGACATTTTTCTTCAGTATTTGAGTTTGACAGATTTTAACTCAGAAGCACTGAGTATTGTGAGTTGAGTACTGAAGGCACCCACAAAATTTAACACTTCAGATTTCAGAGGTGATGTCTGTGGTGGAAAGAGGAGTAAGTTATTACAGGAAAATCTTTGGGTCATCTCAAGATTTAATGTAATCTTTACCAGAACAGACAAACTACTGGAAGTTTTCATGGGGATCTCTACAACACTAAAAATATCTATACTTTGGGAAGTTTGAGGAGAACATTGAAATTTTTTTTCTACATTATTTGATGCTGATTTCTTTTAGTGAAGTAAATAGTTTTTCATGGTGAGTTCCATGTTTAAATTACACAGGGCATTAATTCACTACATAAATGTGAGCTTCCCTCCACAGTCCACATTTTGTACAGACCTGCTTGTCCTGCTGTCACACTTTTGAGGTTCTCAGTATTGTCACTCACTACACTGTGACCTCATAAGCCTTTTGACTAGATTTATTTTCAATCTGGTCTTTTTAATTGTTAGATCATGCAAAATGGTCAAAACCACCAGGCCTTCATGCCTGACTCATATTACATTGTAATTTACTGGACACAATACCAGACCACAATTCAGAAGATAAATTCTTTCCTGGCATCATCTCCAACCACTCACTTGTTCTCTTTCTCCCTGTCTCAAATTCTCTAATTGTAAAATGAGCTGAAATTTTTGTAAAAGTGCAAGTTCTGCTTGGGAGGAGTGCTGTATAAGTGCTAGGTATTATTACTGTGTGATATTTGGAAATTGTCTTGTTAAAGTGATATGATGGTGATTCTAATACCTCATTTTGAAATTGTTCCTGAAATTGTGGTAGATTTGTATTTGATTCTATTACTACTTCTTACTTTGTCCCAAGATCCTATTCCTTCCCAAGAAAAGGGAAAATAACCCATATTTTCAAGGAGCTGCCATTCCAGCATGCTGGACAAAGCTCTTTAACCCACTGTCTCTTGTTCTTTACTGTCTTCTCTTCTCTTCTGAAGAGTCATTTCTTCCCCTCTCTAAAAATCTGCAAACTAATTGTGTAGTATAATAATGACATTATTACAATTCTTCATCCAGGTCTGTAAAAGCATTGTGAAAGTGTCTTGTGCTTGCCTTGGAGACATACCCTGTGCAAAATTTAAAGGCAGCCACATGAGATAATCTTGCATTGCTTAAACACATCCTGATAGAGAGAGGGAGAGAGAGGGGCTGGATTTGTTTGGTCATATTGGTGACAATCAGGGTTCTTCACTCCCCCTTTTTGGATGGGCAACCTTTTAGCAAGAACCCTAATATGATGCACTCAAATAAGATGATGTAACTAATTTATCCTTAGGAGGGTTAGAGAAGAATGCTTTTCTTGAGACAAAGTCAGCTTCCACTCCTGGTCCTTTTCTTCTTTTGGAGAACAATTCTTCTGCTAGCTTTTTTTTTAAAACCTATTATTTTGCTGTTAATAACGAATTTCTGTTAAAAGAATGTATTCTCTGCCCAAGAATGTTATATCCATGAGCACAAAAGCACTGATCTTGATACACTGTTCATCTTCTTTCTGATCCCAGAATGATAAAACTAAAATTTCCAGATGGAATTTTGTAATCTGCAGCTCTGGGATGAATTAAACACTCACAACAGAGGTGCAACTGGACTGTATCACTGTCTTCCTATTATTCTTACAGATCAAAGAAGAACACAAGTAGATACTTACAGTCTAAAACATTCAAAACAGATGGCTGGCTTCTTTTTGTAGAGATTTGTGCTTTTCAGCAAAACAATTGCAAAAAGGCCATCATTCATTTCTGCCAGATGAGATTATGCCAGGTCTGTGTCTTATTTTCTCTTTTGATTTGCAGCTGAAGATAATCTTCTACTAGTGGCTTGGTTTTTGTAGCAAGTAGGAATTCTGCACTCAGACATTCTTGTTTCTGGCCACTTTCAGGAGAGCTGTTCCTTGCAGTTTGTGGGATATTCTCTACTATTTCCCAGTGATTCTGGCACTCTTAGACAGGATACTCAGAGACACAGGACCAGCAGCTGCAGCCAAATCCTTTCAATTGTCATTTAGGAGGAAAAAAAACTGAGGGAGGGGGGAGATGGACATTGTTAGAAAAAGAATCAAGCCCAAACCTGCTTTCCAGTGTATTAACTATGAAAATAAGCTCCAGAGAATGGTAACTAAAATATAAACTGTAAGGGCATGTAGCCAATCTAGACACTGCATTTCCCTGGCTGGTGAAGTTCATAATGACTGATGGACATGTCAGGATTTACAGTTCCATCTCACAGAAGGCTCACTATGGGCTCTCCAACCACATCTGATTGTTAAAGTAACTTTTAGATAAGAACTACTGTATATACTTATAATATAGGTGTATTTATTTATGGAATTTTGTGTTTGAATGTAGAGTAAGCAACTCCAAAAATACTTCCTAAAGACAGATAAACCTTCATAAACCTTTCAAAGTGTCTTTCAGCAGGTAGAGAGCTGCAAGAGCAGAATGAAGAGCCAGAGTTAGAGAAGGACAAGACCAAGATTCCTGTCACCTGCAGACAGAGAGGTTATAGTTCATCTGAACAGGAAAAGCCCTGATTGTGTTCTCTGGTAGACTACTTAGGAAATACCTTCTGGTTTGCATTAGCAGTGGGACAGAGAGCAGAGCACAGCCCTGACCCGTCAGCATTGCCTTGGACACGCTCTCCCCTGTGCCCTGCTGCCATGCTCTGCTTTCAGAGCAGTGTGAGACGCTGTTTGCTTTATCCCTAATAACAGGGAGAGGGAATAGGCAAAATCCAGCCCAGCAAGAAATGTGGGTACTTGCTGCTTCACTTTTGTATAGATAACAAGTGCTGGAAAGCTTGAATGCATTAAAAACAGAAGCAGGTTGTTCTTACTTACTCTCTTACTTACTCTTGTAGAGAAGGAATCAGCATAAAATCTGACTCATAAAATAAATCAGAATCATAGAATCTGATTATGTGAAATCAAGACTTGCGTAGTTGCACCTACAAAAATTTGGTCAGGAGAATCCTGTTTAAATCCACAGTGTCATGTACGAGATGCAAACAGTTGTTAAACTATTTTTGCTTAGTGTAGAACTATTTTTTTTCCTTGATGATAATTGTCAGTATCATCAGTCTGACTACCCAGTTTCATAGCTTTCTATAATTTAATTTATTAATCAAAAATTTTAATCTGATAACTAACACAATTTACAGGGGTGAAGGAGATTAAGGAGATTTTAATAATAAAGAAGTGTGAGATGTGCACAGGGCAATGAATTTATTTAGGGGTAAGAGATTGAGTGAATGCCCTTGCTTTTGAAAGGAAGGGAATGAGAAAACAGGTAAAATTCAAGCTGTGTGCAAACACTCCCTCCAGCTCTGCTGTGGTATCTCATTCCTGAAGGTTCATTTTCCCCTTGGTCCAGTTACAGGCCCCTCTCATGAGGATTTCAGTTCTGATCTCCAGCAGTCCCTGCTGTTCCTCTCGTGGTTCCCTGCCAACTTTGCTCCACAACCCACAGAAGTGAAAGTTGCCAGTGTCATGGAAAGCACTTCTGGATTTGTTATGTATAAAAATATTTTAGAACCACTTGCTCTCTTTGAGTGCTTTAGGAACCCTACCAACCCACTGCAATTCTCTGCCCCACCTACATGATGGGGAAAGGATTTTATTTAAACAGAGGGAGCTAATGACAAAACTCCTTTCCCTGGTTTGTTTTTTCTGTTATTTTTTTCTGGTCTGGATTTTTCCCAAGGTGAAGAGGGTGAACTCTGGAAATCATTAATCCATGGGATTTGTTCATGGTGTATAAAAATTTCAAAAATAATTTGCTGTATAAAAATGATTTCCTAATTGATTCTGTCAGAAAGGAACTGAGTAAGACAACTCTGTCAAAATAGCCAGAATCTCTTTTAGCTCCTCACGTACATTATTCTGGTTTATGGGGGGAAAATTATGAAGGTTAGAGTTAAATTCTTTTTTCTGTTTTTTTTCTTTGTCTTTAAAACAAATCTAAAGAATACTGAGCCTGTCCTTGAGCTTTTGTGTGGGGGTCTGCTGAAGAAACCAAGTATCTCTGTGTATCTGTGAACTGAGCTGAACTGAACTGAGGTCAAGATGTGTCTTTTTGAGAACTTTCTTCTGTTTCCATTTAAAATAATGAAGGGAAGACATCAGTGATAAATTGCTCTGAATTTGGGAAGGCTTTGCACATTCTGAGCCAAATTCATGCCTCATAAAACTCCACTGCATTCAGTGGTTACAATATTATTGTTGAACCCTTGTGTTTGTTGCCAAACAAAAACAAATGGTCTGAGCAAGAAGGGATAATTCAATTTGCCATGCAAATACTTCTAGACTGTGTCACTCACTATCTTAGTTTATTTTCATATCTCCCAGCATAAGATTCTTAGCTATAAAGGCAAAATATCCCTGTCTGGCAATATCTATAATAAAACCCAGATACAGGGAGGTATACAGAGATTTGTCAGGTTCTTTTGAAATAATTGCTTTTTAACAAACATGTGTGCTTACACAATCTTTGGCCCCATCTTCTCCTGTGCAGTGGTAGTTTGGGAAGGAGGTTTTGTTGGGTAGCTTAGTTGCAACTAGCAACTTGTATGTAACAAAGTTTGAAAATAATTTTCCACACTCACATGGCAGATGTGGTTGATAGGAGATGAAGGACTACCTGCACTGTTTTTCCAAACATATTTATTATGTCCAGTGTGAAGTTTTGAGGATGTGTTTGGTGGTGCTTTGGGTTTCTGCTTGGATTTTTTTCAGAATTCCTTCTTTATTTGTGCTGTGCAGGATTTGCAGTGAACACTCATGGTGTGTAGACCAGGCTGGCAAGCTTGATTGTTTCTCAAATTGCTTAATTCCTTGGAAACTTTCAGATTTATTCCACCTACGTTTTTAATACAAAAACACTGTCATTTTTACCTCACTTTGTTTACTCTGACCCCTGAGATTACTTGTCACTTCTATTTTATTTTCTTCTATTTTCTCTCTTTTTCTTAAAGATAACCGCTCTTGATCCGTGATCAACCTCCACATTGATGCATTATTCTGATGAGTAAGGCAAGTTGTGTAAGGAGATAACTTTTACAAGGATGACTGATGCAGTTGCAAAAACAGGCAGCTTTTAGGGGTGTCTGTAAGACTTTATTTCAAAATGGCAGCTGCAGGTTTTTAAAGTAGAGATTTAGAAGGTATTCTCTGAAATTAGTAAAATTAGGTACTTGATTCTGGAAAAGTGGTTGCTTCCTTCAGAGAAAAAAAGGGATTGTTAGCAGAGAGAAAGGTGACCAGGTCATTAACCCTTCTGCCTGGAGAAGGCACAATTTAAAGCTGGTGGTTGTGGTGAGCTGCACATTGATTAAACTCACTCTTTATTCTGCAGATGTCTGTGGACATTGCTGGTTTTTCTTTTCCAAATAACTATGTATGTATTTTTTGCATATTTCCAGTAGACACTGCTGTGTATATTGAGATATTTAAAAGCAGAGACTTAGCATATAAAACTTGAAATTCAGTTACCCATATTTCAGTTGACCATTGTCCAGCAACAGTAGGACCACCATTGAAGAAGCAGTATCATTTCATTCTAAAGCTTTTTTGCCCCAATTACTTGTACAGCTACAGTTAGATTCACATTTAACACAGTCAAAGATTTTTTTTAAATGTACAAAATCTCGAGTTGAATTTGGACTATGTTCACAATATCTTTATTAGTTGGCTGAGTTGGTTTGGGTTTGCATGACAGATTTGTCAGGCATTTCACATTTCTGCCTCAAAGTTGTAGTGATTGGCT
This sequence comes from Ammodramus savannarum pratensis, assembly GCA_020466415.1. NCBI lineage: Eukaryota > Metazoa > Chordata > Aves > Passeriformes > Passerellidae > Ammodramus > Ammodramus savannarum. Next base: position 10,676,292 of record JAHXMQ010000028.1, on the reverse strand, counting down.
TTTTTAGTGAAATGCTGTCAAACTTAGCTGTCCATTAGCAATATTCTGAGGTTGAGGGTACATTAAGCAGACTTCATTCCATGCATTGATGAGGATGGCCAAACCTATCAGGGCAATGAATGAATGAGGGCTGCTTCAGAAGATATTCCTGGGTTTGCTCTGTTTACCCACTGTTTTCCTAGAAAGCTCTGCAGCTCTTGGCTGAGCATGAGAACACGGTGTGGGTTGTGAACCCAGCACTGCCATGCTTTTCCACTTAGCAAATGCTCTTACACCCTCTTGAGATAAGGCAGGGGCAGCTCTGCTGTGTGGGAAGCACAGTGCCTCTTGCTAAGTGGCCAGTTCAAATTAGATAGGGCAGGAACACAGATATAAGGGCACTTCCTACTTGACTGGCAGCTTTTAATGGATCCCAAGTGAGGGGAATGATTGCTCTGTGAACAGCTTTAGGGGGATGCTGGTTAAGAACTTTCACACGCCTCATTTGGCTTCTTTCCAGCTGGAGGTAAAAGGGGGAAGGGTGCAGGAGGAATGTGCTTGGAAAGGAGATTTATCCCTGAGAGTCAAATTCAACTGTTGTATGAAAATCTTCCATTCTTGCTTGCTAGATAGCTCTGCTTTCTCTTCATCAAGGAGGGTTTCTGTTCACTAAGAATAGCCAGGAAAGTTATTCAGACAGATTCTTTTCAGACTGGAATCTGCTCATCTGATGGATGTTGAAGAGACTGTGGTATCTGAAAAGAATGCAAGGCAGCTACATTGATTGGACTAGTTATGGTAGTCCAATAACTACCATAGTGACTATTGACTATTACATTCTTGTAGAGAAGTACTCCAGATGTGGCCTCACCAGGGCAGAGCAGAGGGGCAGGATCACTTCCCTTGACCTGCTGCAAATGCTCTTCCTAATCCACCCCAGGATACTCTTGCCCTCAAGGACACGCTGCCAGCTCATGGGCAGCTTGTTCCCAGCAGGTCAGCCCCAGCCTGTGGTGGTACATGGGCTTGTTCCTCCCCAGGTGCAGTACCCTGCACTCACCTTTGTGGAATCTCCAACACTTCTTCCCTGCCCACCTCTCCAACCTGTTGAGGTCCCTCTGAAGGGACACAGCTCTCTGGGGTATTGGCCACTGGGTGAATAAGTTAAACAACACTGTTTAACTTATTCACCCAGAACTGACCCTTGGAGAATACCACTAGTGACAAGCCTCCAGCTAGACCCAGTGTCACTAATTACAGGGATCTGTGACCCTCTGGGGTCAGCCCTTCAGCCAGGGTTCCATCCACCTCCTTGTCCACTCATCCCATCCTGATGTAACAAAGCATTATTTTCTCATGTGTGTTTATATATGCATATACAGCAGAGGTTGCCCCAAGGCTGCACAGGTTTTTACTAAAGCACATGAGCTCACACTCTCTCTCGTGCAGGTTTCCTGCCTGAATCATCTCCCTGTTTGCCTGTGGGTGTGGCAGCACCCTGATGTGCTGGTGTGGGCTGCTGAGCTCAGCAGGACACAGAGCCTGACATTATTTAGCTGCTCAGCCGTGCCTCTCAGATCCTCGCACTCTACAGCAACTAATCCATGTAAAGCAGTGTTAGAAACAAAACAAGTGAGCCCTGACAGCCTTATTAAAAGGGGTCGAAGCCAGAGTCTTGTTGAAAGTCATGCCAGCACCCTGTTTTGTTGACTCAGAGATTATCTCACTCCTTATTCATTAGCAGGGTCAGAGGTGCCCTATTGAAAAGATATCCCCAGCCCAGTAACAAACAGCAGGTGCAGCCTCTGCCTGGGAACACCAATAGAAGTTGCTGGGACTTTGGCAGGGCTTCCCTGCTCTCCCTGCCCAGCACCTCATTTTATGGAAAAGAGGCCCTAAGCCCAGTTCTTCCCTAATTTTTCATCAGCTGCAAACCTTCAGAGGTTTGCATTACTGCAGTTTTGAATATGTGCCCACAAACATTTAGAAAAATGAAGCAGTATTCTTGTGGAAGGTCACAGCAAAGGGTGCCCAGCAGGCATTTATGCACTTGAGCTCTATATTTTTGTGAAAAATTGAGAAATGATTCTTCAGATACTTTTTATGGGAACTGGATAACTCTGGTTTGGATTGCATTAAAGAACAGGGATTATATTCAGATTGGGTAAAGTATAATGAAATAAAATCGTACTTTATTAAAGTTCTTTGATTGCAGTTTTTTAGTTTGTTATATAGAGTCTGGCCTGTTTAATAAAAGTCATTGCCATTTCGAAACTATAGAAGACGATACCTTAACTATCTAAAGCATTATAAAAAATTAAATTTTAACTTTCTGGTGAAGATATATCTCTATGCAATTTCTACAGTAGAGATGCAATCATCTTAAAATTGTTGTGCTTTGGTGTAATTTGAAACTATTCTCTTTAGAACATGTTTATTGCATACTTAATTTACAATGAAATGTTTGTTGGCAAAACAAACTAAAAATCTATATTGACATTGCTTTTGGACAAGTTGTGGACAGACATCTTTTATCAGAATTTTTTTTTTTAGTAGTTAAACTGAAGTACTGTTAGATAATCTAGAGTTAATACATTCAGTTTAATATGGTTTCATTTTTCATCCATATCATCATTATTTCCCAATCTAATCACACAGCTGTCACCATTGCACGCTCTCCCCAGAGTCCTTGGTTTCCTTCTAGATGGTTGTTGTGTTATGGACCAGGAGTTCAAGGGAAAGAGTGTTCAGGTTTCTTCCACTGTGAAGCTGGACAAGATTGTAACTTACAGGCTGATCTTTGCCTACATCACTGCTTGGGTCTCAGGCTGTTTGTCACATTCATATTTTCTGAAAAAACCCTTCACCCAGGATTTTTCTCCTGGGAAGCTGAGAAGCCTCAGAGAAAAAGGAAAACAATAATTATCTCATTTGCTTCTGCTCTGTTTTGCTCATGTGGAATGTGTTTGGAGATTGTTTACCAACAGTTGATTGTTTCATTGGTTTCTGGTGTGAGTGTTTTCACTCAGTGACCAATCAGTGCCAAACTGTGTCAGGACTCTGGAAAGAGTCACGAGTTTTCATTATTATCTTTTTAGCCTTCTGTAAGCATCCTTTCTGTATTCTTTAGTATAGTTTAGTATAGCATTCTTTAATAGAATATAGTATCATAAAATAATAAATTAGCCTTCTGACAACATGGAGTCAGATTCATCATTCCTTCCTTCATCTGGGGGGAAATGCAAATACAATTCCAGTGTCCTTGGTTTCCTTCTGGGTGGTTGGTACATTATGGACCAGGAGTTCAAGGGAAAGTGTTCAGATTTCTTCTGAAGCTGGACAAGATTGTAACTTAGAGGCTGATCTTTGCCTTCATCACTGCTTGGGTCTCAGGCTGTTCTCACTGTCTCTGCTCTCTTATTTTCAGATAATTCAGCCCCTCTTAGAACTTGACCAGAACCGCAGCAAGTTGAAGTTGTACATCGGCCATCTGACAGCGCTGTGCCACGAGCGCGACCCCCTGATCCTGCGTGGGCTCACCCCGCCTGCCTCCTACCACCTGGATGATGACCAGGCAGCCTGGGAGAAGGAGCTGCACAAGATGACCCAGGAGCAGGTGAGTTTGTGGGTTCAGCTCTGAACAAGACCCTGAACTTGCTGATTGAAGTTTCACTGGTGTGCCACGCCAAAACGTGGTGAAACCTTGTGAGTGGTGAAAGCAGTTAGCAAAGATGAACTCTTCAGCTGATAAAAGCAGTCAATAATTTTTAAAATCATTGCCATTTATTATTATATTATTATTCATTATGGAATTTCATCTGCTCTTTTATTCGTACTTGGGGCCATGCATTTCCACACTCATGGGAAATCAAATTGCAAGGTACCAAGATACCAAAAGATATTCACTTTTGTCATGTTTTAACTGTTAACAAGTTTTAGCTGCTCTCTATAATTTAATGTAGTCATCAAGATCTTAAATCTTTAATTATATAAACCATATATATTTTAATTGACATATTTTTATTAGTCTCTCTATATAAATGAATGCAGTATTCTTACCTGGTGTTACAGACTATTCTGCCAGTAATTTCTACTGCTTACCCACCTTACCTTACCTTGAATATGTGCCCACAAACATCTAGAAAAAATGAAGCAGTATTCTTGTAGAAGGTCACAGCAAAGGGTGCCAAGCAGGCATTTATGCACTTGAGCTCCATATTTTTGTAAAAAATTGAGAAATGGTCCTTCAGATGCTTTTTATGGGAACTGGATAACTCTAGTTTGGATTGCATTGAATCAAGATTGGACTCAGTGTGCTGGATGTGATACACCCATGCTTATCTGCACACACACACAGTGACTTCAGAAGCCCAACTGTATATTTCCAGGAGTTTTGGAATACAGAACTGAAAGAATTTAATAAGAGTTTGTCAGAGGATGTCTCCACAAGAGGCTGTCAGTCTAGTTATAAGTCATCTTCTGAAATAATCTTCCTTTCTCCCAGCTCTGGTATTGTCTTGCCTTCCTTAATCCCTTCATTGGCAGTTTTTAATCTCTTGTTTGTGGACCATAATTCACCATTCCCTACAACCTTTTTTCTAACTCATTCCTAGTTCTCTTTTCAATTTTCTTTACTGTTCTACTCCTATATTAATGAATGTTTTTTGTTGTTGTTGTTTTGATTAAACTACTACTGCTACTACTTGTCACATTTAGTTCTGGTACTAGTTGTATCCAGTGCACACAAGCTAGTGTAAGGCCTATACAGTTAAAAAGGGATTTGTGGGTCAGTGAACATACATTGAGCCTATCTTGAACACTTCACCTCTGGTTTTCTTCCTTTGTGATTTTAAAACTAATTTCCTTGAACTTTCTAATCAAGACTGAATTTTGATTCAAAAATTGGAGAGAGCAGTGAAATTGCAGGAAACCAGCAAAAGCATGTCTGAAAATTCAGAAAGAGCAGACCTCTGGAGATAAATATGCTGTAACAGGGCCAAGATGGTACAAAGCAGTCATGCTCTCTTTCTGTATCTGTCTTCATAGTGTCACTGATTCAGCAAGTGTTATGTGCCTCCCTCAATATCTACATTTGCCTCTATAGGCATGACACATTCCTTTTCCCTTCAGAGCCTCCTGGCTTCTGTAATCACTGATACAGGATTAAAATGTCTTCATTTTTATGCATGCCATCCTCCTCTGTTAAAACCTTACAGCTCCTGTGGTATAAATCAAAACATGAGGCAAATTATTTTGAGCCACCTTGTCTGTCAGATTAGGATGAAGCAGTGGGTGACAAAACCTGTAAGCATGTATGGGAGGCACCTCTGAAAATGAGATATGGGATATGGGCAAAGATTGGATTTCACTGAAATAAATTGCCTCATTAATTATAGCTGTGGGGTCTTCATATATAATCAGAATCTGTGGGGACAGGTGGTATTTGCTATTTGATCAAGAGATGTGGGTAAAGAAAATAGGAAAAATTTTGAATAGTAAGCCCAAAAATAATATTTCCCATTAAAACTTTGCTAGTCCATGAACAACATTTATGGGTCACACAGTAAAAAAAGCACTGTGAGAAATTGTGAGAAAAGGGAATTACCTAAGTTGTTCTGGAGAGAGAAAAGAATTCTTTTTCTGTCCTTTCACATTATTGTCTTAATTCTGCACTGCTGTCACCACAGTTGTTTAAAGTTACTTCTTCATTCACGATTCCCAAGCATAAATAATGTCAGCTGAAATAAAATGTAGCTGTCTCTTCTGCTTTCCCATACTCACTCAGATGGTATTTAAGAAGCTTCAGTTGCAAAACACAAACTAATGATATATTTCAATTTACAAAGCAGACTTTTCATTTAAGCCATGGAGCTTTTCTGTTTCTAGCTGCAGAGTTTCCTTTGTGCTTAAAGTATTCCCATGGGGGGTGGGAATCAGTTCTCCAGATTTGCAGAAGCCCATCACAGAATACCCATTTTGCATCTTTGGAATTTTAATGAGTTTTATAAATTGCCTCAAATCCAGTGCATTAAATTCACTCCTGTCCCTTCTAATATGATCTTCTGTAGATAATGCTTTACAAGCCTCAGTGGGAAAAAATTAATCCCCTTGAATGTTAAGAAGTGCTAACATGATTAGGGAGGATACATTTAACCAACACCAATAATATTTAAGCATGATGGCAACGTAGCCACTTCTCACCAATGAGATTACCTAGTTTGGTTTGGGTGCTTTGAACTTTTTTTTTATAAATAGTTAAGAATTTTTCATACTGTTGGGTTTTTTTTTTAAATAGTTAAGAATTTTTCATACTGCTGCTTTTGGAGTTGTTATTTCCCTCTGCAGCAACTTCTGTTGACAAAGGTTGGTTTGCTATGTTCCATCATAACCAATATACATGGTAGATATTTCATCCCTGCTGGGCAGGTTCAGGTACAAAAATCAGGAGTTTTCTGTGGCTTCTTTGGTAGATACAACTGGTAAATGAAGTAGATTTGACCTTCTCACTCTTCTAGTACACCCACAATAATTAATGTATAAATAGTTGTTGGAAAAGTATCTGCCAGCATCAACACCATGGATCTAAGGGGAATTTGTTGCCACATAAATAATTTTGTAGTCTCAAAGTTTGCCTGATAATTGGTGCTTCTTATCCATTATAGTGTCTCAACGCTACCATTAAGTTCAGTGATAGTCCTTAGTGACTTCAGCTGATTACAGAATATGCTGAGTTGGAAAGGACCCACAAGGATCATTGAATCCAACTCTTATCCCTGCACAAAACATTCCCAGGAATCCCAGCAGGTGCCTGAGAGCATTATCCAAACACTTCTTGAACTCTGTCAGGCCTGGGGCTGTGACCACATCCCTGGGGAAGATTGATTGTAATCAAGCTGTGGGGCCAAGGTACTAAATCATTCTTTGTTGGCATTTTATCAAAGATATTGTGTAGGCTGACTTATTGTAGTAAAGTTTTGGTCCATTAGTAATGAAGAACTGGAGGCAGTACTTATGAGTATATGGTGTCTCAAAACCTAATCTAAAATAATATATTAGACTAAGTTGTGGACAGTAAAGGATCTATAGAGCTCAGAACCATGTCATTAAAATATTCCTGTGGTAGAAAATGTGCCTTTGACTCAGTTCTGACCAAATGTCCCCAAATAAGCTGCCCAGTACTTTTCTGGAACTGTCATCCTTCAACCAATTCATGTCCTATTTGACTTTCCTTATTAAAAAACCAAAGTTACCAGAAGGAAAGAGGAATGTTCAAAGTCTTGACACTCAGAAATAAAAATTCCATTCATTCAATATAAATAATTGCATTATCGTAGCAATTTCTATTAAATACCATATTTTCTTTCAGTTTGTCCTAGAGGTATCATTATGTTAATATCCTTGAGCTCTGTAGAATGACTGCTGTGTTTCACATTTCAGATAGTTGCCTGTAAGTGTGGGATTTTAGTCCTTTATGAAAGGAAATGGCATTAAGAACATAATTACATGGTCCACGCTTTTATTTATAGTTTGGGTTTTGTTTTGCTCTTATCTGTACAAAAAAAATAAAAAAAGGATTGAGTAGAAAAAAAACTGGAGTAGAAAAAAAAATTTAAAAATGGAGTAGAAACTGGAATTTGCTGAAAGTCTTCACTTTAGTGTGTCCGAGGTGGTGCACTGCACTGGGGTTGAGAGGCTACAGTGTGAGAAAATAAAAAGAGCCAAAAAAAATCAGAGCAACCAGATATTAGGAGTAGACAGCAGTGTTATGTTTGTTAACAGCTTAAGGACTATCAGCAATGTTTCTTAGTGCCTCAAATCCAGCTGTAAATTGTATTACATAGTATTTCTTATTTTCAATAGATCCTGCACTGATATTTGGAAAAAATAATTCTTCCAACTGAAGCTCTATACAATTAAAATAATTTTCTTAACCCTAGGAGTAGCTGGTGTTCTTGTGTCATCTGTGAGGAATTACTCAACTTACTTAGTTTCTGTAAAGAAATTACTCTGCTATGATTTGCATTTAGTCATTCTAAATTACTCTGTTACTTCAGAGTTTACCCTTGTCTTCCCTTCTCTGACTGCTCTTCTATTAGCTTGTTATCTTCCCCCACTTGATTTATGTCATTTATTTTTAATTTGTAATCTTATGGGAATGCATAATGTATTTTAAAGTTAAACAGTCCACTTCTGGTCTCTGTTAGAAATTAGAAGTAATAATTGCAACAATTTATATCCTTCTTCATGTGCAAATCTATTTCCTGAGTTTGGTTGAGAAGGCAATGGATGTGGGAATTCTCTAAAGTTGTTACATTTTAAAGTGTTTTAAACTTTGATATTTAATGGTTTGGGTGAGGATGAGAACAGTATCATAGTTCTTAAATACTGGTTAAAATCACAAGTGTTATCTGTAAGTTAGCCATAATGCCATGACATCACTCATTTTTATTTGTCCATGAAATTGCTGATGTTAATTGCAATACATACTATCAATCAGGAACATTAACAACTCCTAACTTGAAATGAGATATAAAAGGCAAAACACTGATTTCAGGACATCATCAAGTGTTTTGTTTGTGTGTGTGGTGTGTCAGAAAATTAGAATAGTCTTATTAGCAGCAGTCCCTCCCTACAAGCAGAAGCTACAACCCCAAGCTGTTCCCTTGTTTTCTCAAGGCCAGCTCACCTCTCCTCATGTTTTGCTCTTAGTAGTAAATTCTGTTACTCTGGACCTTGCTCGGACACCCTGGTCCTTGTGACAGCTTTGTGCAGCATCTCCTGATGCTGAGCTACTGCTCTGGATTCTGCTTGGCTTTACATCGCTTTTCAAGTTAAGAATAGTTAATGTTAATAGTGTATAGTATATATTTTAATTAAAATTAGTCATTCCATGCACAAATAAAAATGAGCAATGTGCATTGTAGATATTATTTTAAAAGACAGGACTATTTCATCTTACTTTAATTTTTAAATGCATGTTTTTTAAATATTTTGAAAGAGCTAACATAAACTCTACATTTCCAGATAGAGTAAAAATACTTAAGGGTTTACATTAAAAATATTTCTTCTTTTGTTTTTGATATTTGTCAGACTGGATTTTCATACTCGAACCCTTTCTTTGGGCTCTTTTTACAGGTCCATAGTTGAGAAATAAAGGTTTATATGTAATTAGCTCTCACTGCATCAAATACATGTATTTTCACTGGTTTGTCTGGGTAGATCCAAAAGCTCTTGACCATTTGCCTGAACTACAGTGAAGTTTAACAGGAGAGAAAACAAAGGTTTAGATTAAATCAGTGTAATCTCTTATTTGTGCTTACTTGTGTTACTTTAAGCTCTAAATGTATTTTTCAGGCTAACCATAACCTGACACAGAAACACTTGAACTTTGGAGAAACATAATTTTATATCCTGGTATTGTATCCTTATGGAAGTTCCCCACTAACTTTCTTTTGATGCTGCTCTACAAGCTCTTCATATTTTATATTCAGGTTTACTGTCATAGCCCAAGATTAGATACCAGTTTATCTGTGTTTGCCCTTTTTCATCAGTGTTTCTGTGGAATTGTTAATGAGGCAAAAATCACACTGGGGAGTTTAAATAAGTTTTAAAGAATCATAGTTTAATTATGCTTTATTTGCATTATGGGAAAAGCAGAGGCCACGAAGGTTCTGCAGAGCAGCAGCACAATTCTGAGTTTCCATATAAAACCATAGCATCCTATTTCTTAACCATGAAGTTATCTTCTTATGAATCATTCATATGACTCTGAGTGTCTACTAATCTTTAAATAAGTTCTGAAATATCTTGGAACAAAGAAGCTAAATTCATGGTGAATTGTTAGGGATTTTTTTAACTCTAAATGGAAAATTATTCCTATCATGGCTTGCTCTAAACACAGGAAGGAAGGCAGCAGTGCTGAAACGTGTCTGAATCTATTGCAGATTATCTGCAAGCTTTCTCTCCCCTGAGATGTTGAAGGCCATTTCTGTTGTTCTGTCCAAAGATAAATACTATTAAGCACTTCTGGGGTCCTTGCTGTCCTTTCCTTTCTGAGCTGCCTATTCTTACTTGTCATCAACTAGACAAAAAACATATCTGCCTTTGCCTTCTCATTTTTGGTCATTTCTATGAGGCAAGTATGTGAATGTCCTCATATCCTCAACTGCTGGAAATGCCAACAAAAAAGGATTGTTCACATTTCTTTATTTCCATAGAAAAATGGCAGGGGGAGGATAATAACACCATGTCAGCTTGCAGTCACAAGAAGAAAAATATCTAGGAAACCAGGAGCAGAACTGGAAAAATCTAGGAAACCAGGAGCAGATATTAATACTTTAGAGAAGCTTCTTTAAAATTTGGGCTTTGGAACATGCAGGTGAATGCAGTGATGGCCCTGGGAGCTGGATGTTCCCCTTGGTGGATGGAGGGCTGGCTGTGCTGCTCCGGCTGCTGCCGAGAGCAGTGACGTCAATGGAGATGATGTCCCTGCTCCAGAACTGCTCAAACCAGCCATAGACTCAATTAAGATGTCTTTGTTGAAGCAGGAATCACATTATTAAATCTTGCTGTTCTGAAGCTAGCAAACTCAACTCAAGGCTATCATTGCTGTTTTTCCAAAGATGTTTCATCACAGACATCTGCCAGCCAGCTGTGTAGACTTTCTGTCTGTGCTAATTTGTAAAGTATTGTTGCTGGCCTTCAGCATTCAGAGCCATCTCCTTTTGGGCTCTTGGTGGTCAAAAACTCTCTTCTTGGAAATATTTTCTTCCTCTGGTTAAGTTGGTTGCTTTTGTTTGGTTGCATTTGATTTATTAGCTTTGGCATCAGTTTCTTTTGTTGGGCTTATCTTGATTTTATAAGGCATCTTATAAATACATAAATGCTGACTAGTAGAGCAAGAAAATGAAACTTCACTGATGTTGCAGTATTGCCCCACTGAAGACAACGTCCTGCAGGATTCTCCTTTGTCCACCAGCCCTCTTTCAAGGGTTTTGAAGTTCAGTCTCTTGCAGGTGCTTTAATATTTCATTAATTTAATTGCTTTGTCCTTCACCTGAAGGATTTGGCTGAAAGGCCAGGAAGAGGGGTGCTGGCTGGGCAGGTGGTGGTGGTGCAGGACCTCTGCTTTCCCTGCTAACACTGCCCTCTCCTGGTTCTCCTGCTGTGGACTGAGAGCTCAGGACCCTTGCAGGTGCCAGATAAGGAGAATGATAACACTGGCTGTTTCTCCTGTTGCTTGCTGTCTCCCAGCTCCATGGCCTCCCATCTTTTTGATGGGTGGCACCATGCAATCTTTGTGCTGGCCCAAGAAGGCACAGGGCAGCCCTGTCTCAGAGTTGTAGGCTCAGAGCATTCCCAGGAATGCTCCAGGGGTGGTTTGCTGTACCTGGGGCCATCCGGGATCTCACCAGGCTTACAACCCCAAACTCAGAAGCAGTCCCTGAATCCCAGTCCCCTGGCTTTTAACATCCAGCACCACTCCTGGCTGCTTGTTCTGCCTCTCCCAATCCTGCTTGCTGACTGGACCTTTCCACCCATGCTAAGTTCCTGGCTAATACCTCTGCCAGGCTGATCACCCATGCACAGCCTGCCATTCCTGAGCCATTGTGGGTTAGTGCTGAGCCCCCCTTTCTCCCCCAGAGCCTACCCAAGCCCAGAGTGCTCCCTCCCTCTCCTTTCCCCACTCCCAGCTCATGTCACTCCACAGAGCAGGATCAGGTTGCCTTTGCATTGTGATTCTTGGCAGGAGCCCCTCTCGGGTTCCTATGGCTGTTCTGTGAGTGCAGCAGCCAGCAGGAACAAAGCACATAAGGACACATTAAACCAACATTCAGCATGCAAAGCCCCAATAATTTACTATATGCTACCCTGCCTAGTAAAGGGAACAGTGTAGCACGCTTGCCCTTTTAATTTCCTTTCTCACACTTTTGTCTACAGAAGCCTGCCCCATAACTTTCCTGAAAAGCATTTTTATTTATTCCATGGTTGTTCTTAGGCTGTTTGTTTTAAAGCAGTGTTTCTTGCAGAAACAATCTGCTGTGCTTTGCTTGATACCATCACTAAACAGAGACATGCTGTTGTATCTGGTTAGAATTTTAATTGTAGAAATCTAACCTTTGCCACTGCATTGTGCTCTTAAAGTGGTAAAATGATCCCTGCTGTGCTGCTGCCTGATAGTTCTCTCTTTTTAAAACCTGCATTGAGCAGTGTTACATAAGTGCCAAACACAGATCAACAAATTTGTATACTGATGAACAGTTATCCCTTCAGGCATGAAAAATGCCATTTTGACATTCTTTCCATGTCTTGTATTAACATAGTAGAGTTCCAATAAAAATACTGATCAGTTAAAAATAAGAAATGTTACAGAACTGACAGATAATATTAATTTATTTTAAACCATACAAAATTTAAAAGAAGGTTCAAATAAGATAAGATGGTTGCTCACAGCAGCTCAAAGTGATAAAGAACTTTGGCTCCAGAAGCTGGAAATAAGCTTCAGAATCCATCTTAAGTGGATGTACCTGCTACATATATGTTGGTCTTGTATTCATAGGGAATATACTTCATTAGAAGAAAATCCTATCACTAAAAAAAGAAAAGAGCTTTTTTGGTATATAGCACAGGGCAAGGCTGTCTGCTTCTTGGGAGCTTATCCAGCTTATCCATATCATCTAACCTAGTAAGGGATGCTGCTTCTCCATGTTCTCTGAGGTCCTTAGACCACTGTGAGTACAGTGATCCCTAAAATGCTTGCACAAATTACAGCCTTCCTTGGGATTTTGCACAGTTCACAGGCCAGCATGGACTTTATCAATTGCTAGCCAGCTAAGCAGGTTACTGAAGGCAGATGTTTCCTGCTCTTTATTAAGACTCTGTGGGCCCCTAAATCTGGCAATGGCATTAGGCTCAAAGCTAAAAGCTGTGTTTGCATATGTTGTGTGACATGGTTTGGGACACCACTTGTTGGAAAAACTGTTTATAAACTGTAGACAGAGTGAATAATATAAAGTTTGAAATTCTGTGTCCTGTTCTGAGCCAATTATAGGGATCTGAAGAACAAATGACCCAACAGGAAATGCAGAGTTAGTAAACAAAAATCGTGTATGTTCCACAGCAATTGTGTGTAGTCATCTTCGGTCTGAGTTAGGAAAGAGAGTTTCTGAAAATTAGTAATTCCTTGGGAAACATAGAATTCTGGTTAACTTTGGGTGCATTTTGTGTAATTATGTGACGTTCCTATTGATTTCAGGTCAGGAATACTTCTCAAGTAATGACCTATGAAACATCCCATTGAATGAATAGAAGTCAAACTGTTTAAAGCAATACACTAGCAAGCTGTTATATTGCAATATGGTTGCCTTCAGAAAAAACATTCTACAAAGGAAGTTTTTCTTATATTTATCATAGAACAATGTATTCAGGAGTAGTTAAGTCATGTGGAACATGGTCTTTACTGGGAAGGTGACAAAAACCTGGTCCTGTAGAATGAAAAAGTGATATATAAACTGTATTCAGGAGTAGTTAAGTCATGTGGACATGGTCTTTATTGGGAAAGTGACAAACCTGGTCCTGTAGAATGAAAAAGTGAAATAAAGAGGATGGAGAGCATTCAGTTCCAGGTGAGGAGGTCACTAAGGGAAGATGCAAGTGCTGGAAGTGCCCATGTGTCACCTTATTGTATTTGCATTTCCCCAGACAAAGGAGTGAATGATGAATCTGACTCCATGTTCTCAGAAGGTTAATTCATTATTTTATGATACTATATTATATTAAAGAATACTGAACTATACTAAAGAATACAGAAAGGATACTCACTGAATGCGAAAAAGATAATAATGAAAACTCGTGACTCTCTCCAGAGTCCGTAATTGGCCAATGAGTCAAAACAATCATCTGTTGGCAAACAATCTCCAAACGCATTGCAAAGGAGCAAAACACAGGAGAAGCAAATGAGATAATTATTGGTTTCATTTTTCTCTGAGGCTTCTTAGCTTCCCAGGAGAAAAACCCTAGGCAAAGGGATTTTTCAGAACGTGTGAATGCCACATCACCTCTGTTAGCTCCCTTCCCAAAGCGGCGGTGTGGCCGAGCCTGCCGGGCAGGGCTGTCACACAGTGAGCACAGTTCAGAGCAGGGGCTGACCGTGTTTCTGATGTTTCTGTGTCCTTGCAGCTGCACAAGGAGCTGGAGAAGGGGGAGAGGGAGAGCGTGGAGCTGCAGGAGTTTGCCAACGCCATCCTGCAGCAGATCGCGGATCACTGCCCCGACATCCTGGAGCAGGTCGTCAACGCCCTCGAGGAGTCCTCGTGACCCCGGCCACCAGCCCACGAGCAGCACACCAGGGGCCAGGCCCAAGCAGCCCACGGAGCCATGGCAGTGGAGAGCAATGTGAAACACAGAACATGGAATAGAAACTTCTGGTGCACCTTTGACAAAGAAAACAAAGGCAAAAAAAAAAAAAGCCCCTTCTAAGAACTACATGCTCTCTAGGTTCTTCCAGTCTGTGATTAATCAGCTGTTTTTGTATTCATCTTCTCACTGCCTTTCTACTTTAGAATCCAATTCCCCATTGACTTTGTTGGTGGTGACTTTTGGATACAGCTAAGCAGAGCTCTTCCAAGTCTACTGAGCAAAGAAGAGGGGATCCACTCAACACAAGCAGCTCTAGTTCTCCATGAGGTTGCAGAAGAGTAGCCCTCACCTTTCATTAATATATTGCTTTTTCCTTCTTGTCTTCTTTCCTCCTTCCTGTTTTTTATTTTCATGAAAGCTGAAAGCCTGAATTTCACAGTGCTAAAACCAAACCTGAGTGTGCTCTGATCATGGCTCATGGCTGGCCAGTATCAGCTATCTCAGGTCTTGCTGCCTGTCTCAATGCTTCTTATGTTCTTAAATAACAGAGTGAGGAAAGGAAAGTTTCCCTCCTTGCTCCTGTTAGTCATTTCATCTAGCAGCTGGGAGAAAAGGTAGGCATACTGGTATTTTCTGTTTACTTAACTTGGAATTTTATTGTTCACTGGTCTGACTCTGAATTGCTAGGTGGGCCATTTTTTGAGGTAACTGTTTTCATCTTTGATTTTTGGGGGTTTTTAGATGAGATTTCTCATCATGGGTCTATGTCTCCTGTGTTCTTACTTTATAGAGAGTTCTCTCCCTTTGAGCAGGTGTGGTCAACAGGTCAGTTCCCAGCTTTAACTTGTACAGTTTGTCCAGTTTTTCAGGCTATGACTTTGTGAACACTGACTGTCATCAGAATAGTCTTAAGCATTCTGTAAATGAGAAATTTGCATCATTTAGCTTAAAAGTATAATTTTAAAGCTAAGTTAGATAAACCAGTAGCATATTTCTTACTATAATTATAATTTAATTTATTTTGGTTTAGCTTACATTGAGGAGGAATGAGTTTGAGTTCAGAGCAATAACCCTTATGAAGAGGAGCATCTCTGCTGGAGTTGGCACCCAGCTGAGTAGATAGGTGTAAAATCACAGCTTTACTTAAACCAGTGCAATTCTTCTGTGTATATGAGAGGCCTTAGTTTTATTCCCATCCACCTTTGACACTCGTTACAGCTCCTGCTGATAGGTAATATGACCTGAAATCCCAGATCAGTTTGTCTACAGTTTGGTAGCAAGTCAGAAATCCTATTTTATGGGTAGGACTTGGGTGTTCATTCTTGGACTATGCATTAATGGGGAGACATGTTTTTTCCTGGCTGCCAGTGGTTGTGTGTGTCTGGGGGCATCTGCAGGACAGAGCCCTGTAACATGTCCCCATGTGCTCCTTAAAGGAGCTGCTCCCTTTGGCTGGCTCAGGTTACTTCAGAGAGCGAGGGGAAGGCAAAAGGAGACCAAATAATACAGCAGTAGAAGATATCTCGGTTTTCTACTTAATAGCTAATTATGGATCTTCTCAGTAAACCTCCCATTCAGAGCCTGTAGTTTAATTCCATATAGCTTACTACGTTTTGAGGTTAATCACTTTGCTGTTTTGCTAAGGAGAATGTTCCAGGCCTTTTCTAGAAAGCTGCATTTCTTACATCTCTCAAATCCACAGCACAGCTTGCCTGTAGGTCTTTTATTGTTTTTATCTTTAGAAGTGACCAATTGCTTCTAACAGAAAGGAGATCAGCAAAAGTTTGAGTAAGGGAAGATGTACTTGTAGTTCTTAGCCAGACAAGCCCTGAAAACTGGGCAGAACTGAAACCTTATGTACTTGCAGACTCTATTGAAAACTAGCTAATTTAAAATAAATCACATCCCCATTGATTCTGCTGTAATAATTCAGCAGAAGGAGCCACATTCATAGCCAGGGTGTCTAGGAAGAAGTAAGTCTCAAAAGAAGAGGCAAATCACTCCTTTTCCAATTCTTTTGGAATTGCCAGTGCTTTGCAAATCAGGAGAGCTAACTTTAGTTCTTCCTGTAATAGCAGCCTGTGTCTGAAGCTCTTTTTTTGTGTGTGGTGTGTGAGGGGAGCAATGGGAACCTGGATGTGTGGAAAGGGGGAATGCCGGAAGGGCAGCAGACAGTGACTGTACCACTGCTGGGCCCTGCCTCATCCCAGAGCCACCCCTCTGGTCCCATTCTTTGAGTCAGCACCTTTCCATAGGAGCTGTTGTTTTGAAATCTTCCCTCTTGCATTTTCCTCATCACCCCTAATTACTCACTCCAGGAATTTAATGCCGCCTGTAAAAGCATCAGAGCCATCAGGCCGGCATCATCGGCCACCGCCACCCCTCCTGACTCTCTCATTAACTTATATGGTCAAATCTCCAGCTGCCCTGGTTCCCTGCTGTAAAACAATCCTTCCTCTGTGAGAAGCTGTGGAATTTCCCTTATTGATGGTTCAAATGGCTCCTGCTTGTAAACCTCTTACTGAGATGTTCCTTGATAGCGTTTCTGCTGGAGGCAGGGGCAGGGGGAGGGGATGGAGTGAGGGGTGATCACTTCAGGCTGTTATTTCAATTCCCTGGCTTTACTGCATTGCCCACACATCGCAGGGGAGTGCTGCTGCTTCTTCAGCATCTCTAGCTCAGCTTGTGGCTGCATTTCTATAGCCCAAAGTGCCCCAGCCAAAGGCCTGATGCTGTCAGGGCAGCGTGTGCAGGATCTGTGCATCAGCAGCTGGGTGAAGCTCACTGTTTACACATCTCCTGGCCTCTTCCCAGGGAGGATTTGTCAAGCCTGGCTGGTTTTCACGCTGGCCATTTGGTCCTTTATCTGCCAGCCACACACCTGCTGTTCCTCCCATCTGAATTGCTGGGCCCTGGTGATTTTTCTCGTTAACCACTGTTATCTCCTAGGTCTTGCAGGCTTCCCATCTTAAAGGTTGATCTTAGGCCTCTGTGAAGTGCTCTCAGGGAGGGAGCAGATCTCATTTAGGAACAGTCTTGATCCGACTTGATCTCCATTGAACTATTTCAGGTAACCTCTCTGATCCTGTGTCGACAGAGATCCTGTGAATAGCTTGAGGAACTTTGGGGTTTGGGAGGTACTGCTGGCCACAATTTAATGCTGAATGTGACCACTGAAAGCTTTCTCTTTTCACTCTCATGGAGTGCCACACCATTGGCCTTAAGGCAACAAAGGGATTTTATTCTCATAACCCATCATGGAATTGCATATGAGGCACATGGGAGAAGGGCCATATGTGGCATACCCTGCAATGCTCATTTTGTTGCCTACCCCACCACTGCTCTTTTAAGATCTTATTCCCAAGTGTCAGCAGCCAGGCAGATGCAGACAGTTTCCTACCACAGTGGTCCTGCAGTGCAGCAGCTCTAGGAAATCAGGGCCCCTTCCCAGGGACCCTGGGGAAATTTGCTTTTTCTTCTGTTGAATGAAGTTCCATTTGCTACAGGAGCTGTGAAAGTATTGACTGCTTTAATATTACTTCTTTTTCTTCTGAGCTGTCATTTGCAGAGAAACTGAGAGATGTAAGGACTCAGGAGCTGTTTGTAGAAAATTAAGTAGGTCATTTTGGCAGGGTTTGAGCTAAAAAATAACTGAAACCTCTGAAGCCCACATACCCTGTAAAAGCTGACACTGCAACCACACTTGTTCATGTTATCCACAAGTCCAAGTCCATATTTCCCTCTGAATCCAACCTCATGTCAAACACTACAAGGACATAACACTAGGATTGCAGGGTGAGGACCGGAGCACTGTTTGCCACTGGAAGCAGAATTACCTGGCGTGCTCCCAGACGAAGCTCCAAGCTTCTCTAAGTGTTCTCTCTCGTTTTGACTGCCTTTAACCAGCTTTCACTCCAGAAAATGCCAAACCCTCTTTGGAATACCCAGTTTTTGCCAAGTCCTGGGGACGGAAGGTGAAGGTCCGGCGTGATGTGCGGAACCGCGTGCGCCATTCCTCGTTGCACAGCTGGAAAATGCCTTCTCTGGAAAACTTCCTGGCACTTCAGGGCTCTGAAATTTGCACAAGGGAGCATAAATGTCATAAATCTTGTAGAGATAACCCTGGTTGTTGAACCAAAGGGGCACCTCTTTTCATTTGCCCTGTAATTCCCATCCGTTCTGCTGCTAGTGCTCGATTTGTTGGGAGATTTTTACATCTGATGAGGGTTGACAGGGTTGAGTCCCCACTCCTGTACTAATTGCCAATTGCTGCCACTGCAGGGGTCTTTACAAAGGATGTGGAGTCATGCACTGATACCATTTTTAAAGCAAAAATGTCACTACATACAAAAATGTGTATATCCCTGAAATTATTCCAGTGAAATGCTAAAGGGAAAGAGTACAACCAAGGCATCTGATACTGAAAGGAAGCTTCTCCTCAGCTCAACATCCCTACTGAAAGAGGCACCTGAAGAGGCCGTGGAAGGCTCTGGAAAACCAACACTGCCCCAGCAGAGCCATGGTAGGAGAGCCGGGCACGGGGCATCAGGGGCATCGTGCCTGGCAAGGCCAACTCTGCTGACCCCTCTCATCTGCGTGGTGAGGAAGAGGAGTGTCAGGGGTTTTTTTAAAACAAAACAATGTTTTTAATTGTTTTTTCCACATAAATGGAAGGAACCTTACTCAACAGCAGATCCTTCTGAACAAAATGGCTGTATCCGCTGACTATTTTTAAAACGAAAGAAAAAAAGAGAAAAACTGTTTCAAAACTTTTTAGTGTCAAAAGCATAAACTCAGAAATCCTGACTTTTTCCAGTGTGTGTGGTGAGTGCTGTAACCCTGTCATCAGTATCTCCCCTGACTTTTTCAGGGGTGTTTTTTTCCTGTTTTGTTTTCTGCTTGTCGATATTGTCTGTGTGGTCCTAAGGCTGGGGCAGTTACCAACAATGTGTGTCTATTGTCGGTTTGAAACAAAAGATAGTAGTAGAACTGAAAAAAAGATGTGTTTTTAAAAATATATAAAAATAAATTTCATTAAAAGGAATTCAAGTAAAGAAGCAACAAAGCCATGACTCCTCCTCTCGGGATTGTACGGAAAAGGATTTGTGGGCTTATAATTATAACCAGTTGCCTTTCACAGGCTTTTGAGGTCCAAGGCAGCCTGGCCTCTTAGGAAATGTTACAAACCCTGTATAAATTCCTGCTTTCCCAGGTTTATACTGTACATGTGTAAGACAGAAATGGGCAGAATGAAACAATATTTTGGAACTCAATCTTTTCTGGTAACAGTTACCAACACCAGGTGTCCCCTAAGATGGGAACCACTGATGTGAGTGGGCCAAATGCTTTGGCCAAATTTTCTGTTTTCTCCATCCCACCCCTTGATGCCAGGGACATGAGCAAGTGCAGATCAGCTAGTGCAGGTATTTTTGTCTAGGTTCATTTTTATCAAAGTTGTATTTCATTGCCTCTGGTGTTGGTCACATACTCAAGCACATTATGGGCAGCCACTTTCTGCTGTGGTTGCATCACAGACTTGCATTGCTTGAAAGGAACAACATGAGGCTAAACTGGTGTGTAAGGTTAACAAAACAAACCCTGACAAATCGCTTTACCTATGAACACAGGTAAAGAATTTCATTAAGTGAATGTATTTTTATTATCAAACTTTACCATATGCTGTTTGTCCCCATTTTGCAAGCTTAGTTCAGTTCTTGAAAATCAAGTCAGTGTGATTTGCTTTTAAGTAGGTATTCCCATTAGGTTCTTGGTGCTTTGGTAGGGCTTTTTGTTCAAAACATTGGTTTCTTTCACTTGCAAACTGGCAAAAAATTGACCTATTGATCATTTATCTTAAAATGTGCTTATCTTAAAATGTGCTTATCTTAAAAACTAAATTTGAAGACAAATTTTAGAGGTAGACATTGTTCCTTTTTTCTGCCCCATCTTCCCAGCTCTCTGTGGACAGGGCCAAGTCCTCCTTCCCTCCCTGCCCAGGGGTGGCTGCATTTGGCCCCTCATTTCACACTCATTACAGTATAACTGGGGAGGCTTTAGTGTAAGATGCCTTTATTTGTCCAGATGCTGGAGGAGGTAGAATCCAATGGGACCACAAACAGGGGAATAACTTCTGTGCTAGCCCAACATGCTGCTCCAAGCCCACTAGAACAGAATCTTGCCGTTCCTTCCAAGGCAGTGAATGAGGAGAGCTGCACACCAAGCTCACAAACCGTCTGTGGAGTGGAATTCTGTGGGATGCCCCATCCCCTCCACAGACACAGATCCCTCATTTGCTTTGGAAGAGACGTGTTGCACTTTAGTGGAGGGGGAGGCAGGCTTTAGGGATGGGATCTAGTGCTTGAATTCCTTTTGGAAGTGACAGCAGCGGGAGACATTGGTGTCCGTGATGCAAAGCGCGCACGCTGCCTTCAACTCGTTTGTGTTTTATTGCTGGAGTCATGTTACTGACAGGATAATGAAATTGCAAAGAAAATGTGTTATATTCAACTTTGCCTTGATAATATAAACACTTTGTTCATTTTTTTTTCTTCTTTTTTTATTCACAGACTAAGTTCATCAGGAAATTATAAAATTATTTAAAAATTCCGGGCCCTGTCTTTATTTCGGTGTGTGTGCCCAGGATGGGAGGGCAGGTAGGCTGCAGGGCTGTTCCCTGACACAAGGCTTGAGGTTCCAGTTGTTGCCCACCTGCACCAGTGGGACAAACCTGCTGGGGTTTGGCTGCACACCCTGCCTGGGAATGCTCATGGATGCAGCTGGGGCTGCCTACAAGGTGAAGGTGAGCAACTGGCAGTCACAGGGGTGTCCCAGATAACCTCACAGGTGAGGTGAGTGGAGATAAAATAGCTGCTCTTACAGTCAGCTGTCCCCTTTGTCTCTCCTGCCTGTTTCCCAAGTCAGTGACTTAACTGTTGCTAATGGGTGACTGAATTCCAGATGTGCATCCCATGTTACGTCAGTGTCGGGATCACATCTCCCAGAGCAACGTGCCTGGAAAGCCTTGCTGTGGGAAGGCCAGCAAGACTGCCCTATTCAACATGTTCCTGGTGAAACCTGGATGTGGCTCCTGTCCCTCAGGAGCAGAGGAGAGTCGTGGCTTTGTGGCATGGGATGAGCTGTGCTCTCTGCAGCGCTGGTGGAAATGGGCTCTACCCAGTGTCCACTCTCCAGACGTGTTCTGATGACATGAGAAATGCCTGAGTAATGTCAGTATAAAAATCTCATTTTTCTGGGTTTTTTTGACTGTTCTAAAGAGAATAGCATTGCAACACTGGGTCCCACTGGTAGAACAATGTCCGTGCTAAACACGCTCCACCAGATTCTCCGCAGCTATCCCGAAGCCCTGACAGCACAGACCTCCCCAAGCTGGGACACTTTCTAACCAATTTCTCTCCTTTCTTTCTCCTTTTGTCTGTCTGTAGAGTCAGTTTTTCTCTGTGCTTTCTTGCTGGCCTTGTCCCTTCTGATTTTCCTCAATTCATCATTTCATGAGGCTCTAGAGGTCTTGACTTGTTTCAGTACAAGTGACTGCATGTGTAACAGGAACAGGCATCCTGATCTCAGTGCCTGGACATTCCCTTCCCCTTGCTGATTGGATTTCAATCACTTGGGCTTCAATCAGGCATGTAAAGCAGTGTGTGGAAAAAGGATGCATGGGGATTAAGGGTCTCAGGAGCTTTGACAGAGAGAGTCCATCAGCCCCTTGGTTCCCAGTCTGGTTTATGTTTGCTCAGGCGTCTTTGGCTGAGAAGGGGATTCGTGATTCCTGTCAGGCCAGGGTGTGCCTGGCTTCTGCAGCACAGTCCAGATCAGCTGAATGAAACCACATGCCACAGAAATTTAACCAGTTACTGCACCACAAGGTACCCATCAGTCTGATAATGGCGCAAACACCACTCCTGGAGCACTTGTCCTTCTTAAAGGAGGAGTGGAAGGGCAGGAGTCCGAGTGAGCAGCAGCAGGGAGGGCAGCACATCTGCAGGGAGAGCTGAGCTGAGGCTGCAGCCCTGGCTCTGCTGCTGGGTGAGTTGCAGGGCCGTGTCCCCTCAGGCTGACTCATGTTTTGGATGGCCCATAACAATAACACTGTTCGTGCTGAAAAGAGAAGATGCAAACGCCTTTTGTGCCTTATCAGGTTACATTTCATGCATTGTGCAGTAAAACACGAGGCATCTGAACAGAGTTGTCTGTGTTGACTGCAGCTACTGTGACACTGAACAGGCGAGGCAGCAGTGGAAACAGCAAATTGTCAGCCCTGGGATCAAGCACACACAGATTTGAAACATTTTCCCTTGCAGAGAGGTTTGTAGGGGTGTGCACAGCCCCTGTGTTGCCCAGGCTCCTGATTAAACATGGGCCTTCTGCAGTGCTCTAGCAAGGATGGCTTGGGAAAACCTAAAACCTGCTTTTCTAAATCACACCAGTCAGGGAAACTGCTGAAACCACATCTGCAATCCACTGGGAGAAGCTGCATATTTAGGATCTCCCATTTCTGACAGGATCTGCTGTGCTTGTGCTGCAGATCCCTTTTGCTTGTGTGGATTGAAGCTGTAGGGGGGCATCAGCCACTCCAAGATTACCCCAAAACAGTAATTAAAGCCAATTGCCCATGCTAATGATCTGTATGTGACTGGTGACCTTTAGACTGGGATTTTGAGACATCAAGTGGGTCTTCTCACTGGGCTTCAGGATGTTTAGAAATCTCAGGCAAATAGCCAAAGTCCTCTTTCTTTAATGTCTTTAAAAACCCTCAAGCTCAAGTAGGGCATATAACCTGGAAACTAAATGTTTTGTAGGTGGATGTACTAAAATTAGGTGCAAGCAACTTTTTTGCATATCAAGCAAGCAGAGCCATACACGTTGTGTTGGTAGACCTTATTTCTGAATATCCTGGTGATGTATCATAAAACGTAAGTGGAACAGCTGGGACCAGCTTGGGTGTAGCTGTGGGGTTACAGCAAGTGATTCTCAGGGCGTGGGCTTTGTGTCCATCTGGTTTTAAGTACATGAGCAGTAGCTTTTCCCACTGTTTATAATTGCAAGCATTAAAGCTCTTCTAGAAGGTTGTCTAAGAAGTTAAATATTTAGGCCCAGGTACTGCAGCCCATTTGTGTGAAGCTGTCGCTTACTTCAGTGGGAATTCAGCTCCAAAAATGGTTATGGACTCAAATCTCATGACAAGGCAAGTTAAAAAAACCTTGGCTTCTTTATGTATTGCTAAAAAGGATGGGTGGCTGCTGTAGCTCAAAACCCATCCTAGAAGGATTTTTGTTCAGCTTGAGTAAACCCTTCATTTTCTGTAAGGGCACACCATTTTGGGGAACCACAAGTCTTGGAATGTATATGAACGCTGTTAATCTTTTTTATATAATGCACAGAAGCTGGTTTTAGCTCTAAGCAGTGCATCCTCTTGTAGCCCAGTGCACTGAAGTGCTCATATGGATATATGTGCCCATCTGTGTGATCATACATAAATACACTGGAAACCACACTTCAAGAATGCCAAACCTGCCATGGCAAAGGTCTGGAAATCAGAAAATCTACATGACTTCATGCCTAATGTGCCCATGATGCAATTTTCAGTGAGGTATTTGTGTAACTATTTTTTGCTCGATGCTTCCTTCATTAAGTGTGCAGGATGAATTGATTTCTTTGAACTGGTAATTGCCCAAACCCTACCACTGCTGCCATCCAAGACCACCAGTTCTCTGTCTCAGGCCTCTCATTACTTTGGTTCTTTAAATTATCACTCAGCTAGTGGTAGCTGAGACATTAGGAGGGCTGCCCCTGTTTGTGCTGCTGCTCCCTGAGCATTCCAGCACTTCCCCATGCCCATATCTCTGACCTGTAATTGCCCCCACTTATTTCTGGTGGGTTTGATAACCCAACTCTTCCCCTAGCAAAGAGGAGTTCTGTTTCTTCAGCCACAGAGCTGAGCTTTCACTGTGATCACACAGCGTGGACTGCCTGAGGCTTGTCAGGAATTCAGAGATATGATTTGCTATTAAAGTGGAGGTAAATGGATGTTCTTCCTCTGTTTTTCCTTATTGTCTACAAAGCACATTGACTTTCCCAGCCAGGTCATTCCTGGCAGCAACCAAAGCCCTTCTCAAAGTCCCATGTGAAATATTTGAGACTGCCTGGCAGTTGAAGTGACTGGCACATCACAGGAGGGGCACATCTTTGCAGACACTTGCAGGCTGCAGCTGCAAAGAGCTCCAAAATGCTGCATTGGGTACTCACCCTGTGACAAACCACACTATATTATCTATTTCACACATGTAGAAATAGATAATAGAGTAAACTCCAATCTACTTTGTAGACTCCTTCCCAAAGTCTTGGAAGCTTTCTCCATGGGCAAAGGTTGAAGGCACTGCTTCCCTGGGAGTCAGGACCCCTCAGAGAAATATTCCCTGTGCCCTGGTTCCAGAATTTAGTAAATGTTGGAAGTCCCATTTGGTTAATGAAGTGAATGGAACATTTAGTTAACGAAGTGATGACTCCTGACAACAGGATGGTAACACAATGGTTTGTGCTCCTTTGTCAGAGGAGGAGATCAAAGCCACCTGTGGAGCTGCAGACTAATCTCACCAGAGGCTTCCTCTGTGTGAGTGACAGACAGACAGACAGACGGGACCATGACTTCATGGTGAAACCAGTCCTGGGTCTGTGCAGCAAGGTGAGCCAGCCCAGCGCTGAGGCAGAGCTTTCCTGTGCTGTGACAGGGGCTCAGAGGGTGACAAAGCCAGCTCTGCCTGCTTTGTGTTCCTGCTGAGAGCCCTTGTTCAGCACAGCTGGTGCTCATGGCTGCGTGTGCAACCTCCAGATGGGATCTGGACAAGTCCAGGCAGGATGGATGGGGCTGTGTGGCTGTGGGTGTGCTGCAGCCTGGCACTGCTCAGCACAGAGGTGTCACAGGTCACTTGGGAGGGTGCTGGATGTGTGAAGAGTCAGTGACAGCCACCACTTCATGCCCATCTTGGAGCCAAGCCTGATCTGGGCTGGGTGTCCTGAAGCACACCCACACTGCAGCCCCAATTCCATGAACTGCTAACACCTTCTCAACGTGGAAGAGCTGAGGAAATATAAGAAAATACAGAGCAAATCAGCCAAAGATGTGCCAAAGGCCAGATTCCCTTGCTCTGTCAGTGTGTGCCAGCTGCAGTTCAGGCCTCTACATGGAGCTCTGATGCCTCTGATGATGGAGTTTAGGTGCCTCTGATGATGGGGTTTAGGTGCCCTGTGCTTGGGAAGGTTCCCATAACCCACTACAGTGATGAGGTGCCCCCTAAAACCCAATTTTATATCCTCATGAAGGTGCACAAGAGGCAGATCTGGGCCCTCTGAATCTCACAAAATCTTATTTGCTCTCCACAGATCCCTGTGCCTGATGTTAGTCATGCTGCTATAAAAGGAATTCTATACAAGCTGTGTCTTGAAGGGTGTCAAAACAAGGTTACAATCTTCCTTGGCATTTGGTTCTTCCAAACACAGCCCCTAAAGCCCTGTGATGGAAAGGGTGTCCTCATCTGCATTTACCTAAAAAAGAAATCCAAAAAAGAGAATTCCAGCTCTCATTGCTGGAGGGAAATACAGAAAAATGTAGCTTCAGTGAACAGCAAATGCTCAGAAATAAGAATCAAATTCACAAAAAAGATCCTCCCAGACAGCACCTTTGGAAGCTGAGACAAGACAGGAATCCCCCTGAGTAAAAAACAAGATATTAAGCACATGAGCAAATACGTTTTGGGCATGAATCATGATGCCTTCCATTTTTGTGGGCTTCTCTGGGTTTGGGGATTTTTTTGCTTTGGGATTTTTGGGGAGTTTTTCTCTGGTTTTTACAGGTGTGTATAATTACAGTCCCAGGATGTGATGAAACATTTAGTGATTTGCTGTAACTTCAGATGCCACAAGTGGTGTTAGCAGGTAGGTGCTGTGCACATCCTGGAAAATCCACGTTTCAAGCTGAAAATTCCAAGTCATCACTTCAGGATGTCAACCACAGAAAATATGGAATGCATACACAATTGCACCTAAATTACGTGGGAGAACTCTGATGTTTTTAATTTTACCTTTGCAAGAGCACATGACAGGATTCTGAGCTAGAACCCATTGGTTTCTACATCTTTAGTTTCTTGCATGTGTAAATACATGCAGACATACACTTTTTCCATGAACAAGCCCTTGAGATGTGGCGAGGGCTGCTTGTGCCATGGGAGCAGCAGTGTCCATGCACAGCCCTTTGTCTGGGGCCTGGGGCCCAGGACCATGTTCATGGCAACATCTGAATGCCTTGGAAGAAAAACATCTGTTTCCATGTGGCTTCTTCCTTCTTTGTAGCTTGTGACTGCACTGGTGCCTTGGTTATTGTAGCTTCCACCTCTGCCTCCTTTAGTGCTGCTGTTTGTGTAAGCCCATATTTTACCCATGCTATTTTTCTATTTATTCATTTATTTAGAAGCTACAGTGTCCAGGGATTATATTTGTGTTCCCTTCAGCTCTCACTGTGAAGGTGAGACTATTAAGCAAAGGCATTTGTCATCAAAGGGCACTCTGGAGCCTTCAAAACACGGTGGTTTTCATACAAAGGCTTTATTGTCACCAGGTTGGTTTGCAGGAGGACCTGAGAGCAGCCAGGAGCTGTAGAGCCTCGCTGACACTCTCCAGCTTGTCCCTGGGATTTGTGGGACCCAGAAATAAAAACAGGAAATGTGCTGTGGCTTCACTGGCTGTAAATAGTGCCTGTCCCTAGGCTGTGTGACATCCCTCCCAGGCAGAAACAGCAATCACAGCCCTGGCAGACACATTATATCCCTGCCTGCTGCCCTCATCCTCCCTCTGCAGCCTCACCGCCAGTCCTGACACCTCCTAACACTGTCCTTGGCACTGGCGACACTGGTGGCACTGGTGGCAGGGCGGCACTGGTCGCACCCTCCTGGCTCAGTGTCTCAGCACATTTAATTTCCTTCCCTTGCACCTGCCAGGCCACAGAGAACGTGGCACCCTCCCCAGAGCCAGCTGTGTCACCTGTGTGTCCCCAGGGCCACCAGGGTGCCAGGCTGGCCCTGCAGCCGGGAGTGCCCAAGCCTGCAGGGACGCAGAGGCATCAGGCAAGCCCAGGGAGTGCCTCTCACCCTGGGTTTGGGGTTTGGGGTTTGTGGGGTTCTGCCCTCCACAAGCCTCCACATGACCCCACACATCTCCATGCTCCATGGGAAAGCTGGATGCAGTGTCTGAATGGTGTTGGTTTCCTCCTTTAGCTGAAGCTGCTGTGTGGTAAAAATCCCAGTGATTATCAGGAGAATAATCCCCTTCCCTCTCATCAGCCAGAGGCCTGCCTGCCTTTCAAAGGAAAAAATTACGGAAGGTTGTTTGAGCAAGGGAAGAAGGAAATTTCCAGGAAAGGAAAGGAAATTTCAAGGAAAGGAAATTACAAGGAAAGGAAAGGAAATTTCAAGGAAATTTCAAGGAAATTTCTAGGAAAGGAAATTTAAAGGAAATTTCAAGGAAAGGAAATTTCAAGGAAAGGGAAGGAAAGGGAAAGGGAAGGAAAGGGAAGGAAAGGGAAGGAAAGGAAAGGAAAGGAAAGGAAAGGAAAGGAAAGGAAAGGAAAGGAAAGGAAAGGAAAGGAAAGGAAAGGAAAGGAAAGGAAAGGAAAGGAAAGGAAAGGAAAGGAAAGGAAAGGAGAGGAAAGGAGAGGAGACAGGAGAAGGGGATGCTGGGGCTTATGTCTCTGACAGATCCCAGCTAGAGCGTTGTGTGCACTTTCCCCCAAACCACCTGTGGATGCTCAGCTGTTGGGAGACATCTTCTCGCCAGATTTGTGGCACTCCAGCATCACTCCACTAACCTGGAGGGAGAGGGCTGGCAGGGCAACCATCCCCATGAGCGAGGCAGGGAGGAGTTTGTGTTTCCTCACTCCCTGGCAGTCAGGCACTGAGGGGCCCAGGGTGCCAGCCCCAGCTCTGGCTGTGGCCTGGGGCAGGGGGCAGGCCGGAGGGCACTGTCACCCCTCTGCACACACAGACAGACAGACAGACAGACAGACACACACACACACACAGACACAGACACACAGCTGTGGCCCTGCTGAAGGGCCAGGTTACCAGCACAGCCCAGGTTTAATTGCACTGCAGCGCTCGTTACCACAGGAAGCAGGGGAGGCCAAGAAGGAAGAGTTTAGAACAGGATCAGCCATTCTCAGGGACAATAAGAATATCCAGAGTTTTCATCATGCATGCCGATAAAGATTTTGGAGAGGATGTACAACTCTTCACCTCGGGGTTTAAGCCAAGTGGAAGAGGCTGAGGGCCTTGGTGTGAGAGGAGGGGAGTTCAGGGGCAGATTACATCACTGTCTGGCTATGGCTGTGGCCCTGTGCCTCCCCACACCACGGAGCTGTGGCAAGGCTTGGGACCCTGGGCTGCCCCAGGGCCACCTCCTGTCCCCTTGCCCAGCAGTGCCCTGGGACAGGTGATGCTCTGTCCACAGGAGGGATGGGGGAGCTCTCCCAGCTCCGTGGAACAAACCCTAGGAGGGCCCTGTCGGTGCCTGTGCTCGGGCTGTCCCTGCCAGCCCCAGTGAGGGCTGGTGGCATTCGGGGGGAGGCTGGAGCTGCCCTGGTCCCTGGAGCCAGGGATCCTGGCGGGGCCGCCGAGGGGGGCAGTTACACTTTAACCCAGCCAGCCCACAGAACCTGCTGCTGGGAGTGCCTGTCTAATGATTAAAGGGCTAAATGAGGAGACCTGAACTCCCTGTGCTCTCCCCAGCCTTGCTACCAGCACTCATGGAGACAGGCAAGCCAGGGCTTCACCCCACAACAGCCAGGTCAGCCTGGTCACTGCTGGGTCCTTTAAACCCCAGAGTTTTCACAAGGGCTTCCTGTTACTTCATCTCTTGGTTTTCTAAACCCAGTAAATGCTTGGCTCACCCCTTTGCACCAGGACTGTGGAGGAAGAGCAAGGAGGAGAGCTGCAGTGGGAGAGCCATTCCCTGGCCTGCTCTCCACCCGTGGACCTCGGCATTCAGGAATGCTGCTCCAGACACTGAATCCCTTGATCTGCATGTTGGAGGGCCAGGAGGCCAGGGGCAAACTGGACAGAGGGTAAAGTGTAGCCACTGAATGTGGAGAGGCAGCCTGGCTCTGGCAGGGCTGCACAGGTCAGCCAGCATTGCTGTCTGTCTTCATCTGACCTCTGGAGCAGCCCCCCAGCCAGCAGGACCATCCAGGTGGGGAGATCAATCCCAAGGACCCCACCAGTGCATCAATGAGGTGAGGAAAGGTGTTTGCACATCACACACTCGCTGCATTCCCTCTGTGTCCTGTGCTGGCAGAAGGGAAGGGAATTCTTGGAGATGTCCAGGAGCTTCTGCCTATCCCACAGGATGACCAGGGACCAGCCCCAGCCTGGCTCCTGTCTTTTCTCAGCGGGGTGTCCCTGAGTCCAGGATGGATTTTTCTTGGTGATGTCAAGCCAGATGAATCCTGGTTTAATTGACCGTGAGTGAAGCTGTGCTTTGATGGTTAATGTTATACTTGGGGCTGGGAAGACTACTGCAAAATCATAGCAATTAGAGCTGGAAATGATTCAAGTCATCTAATTCATTTCCTCTCCCCCCTTGCTGTCTCTCCCTGATCCAGGAGCAGTGAGGTTCCCAACAATACCTCTCCCCTCCCCTGCACTGTCGGGTCCTGGAGCTCTGACTCAAGGAGTGGAGCATCCACTTGTCCCTGGGGAGACAATTCCATCATCTGAAAGACGTCAACATTGGAAAATGTTTCAGATGTTTAGCCTATATTTCCTTTTGTGGAGTGCCACAGATGCTCAGGTCGTGAGCTCTGCGCCCCAAGGAAACTGGCTGCTTCCCACGAGGACAGCGCCTGGAATGAGGAGCTGCTTCCCTCTGGGGTTTGCAAGGGCAGGTAGGGAATGTGGGGGTGGGTCAATGAAGGTTTTCACACCTGCAAGGCAGGTCAGATCAGGTAGCTTGTCTGGAACGAGCTCTCCTTTGGCAGGAGCTCAAGATTCTTTTTTTTTTTTTGCATTTCCAGATTTTTATTCCGCGAAATCCACCTTGACTCATAACAATCTCTCTGCTGGAAACGTGTCCAGTTCCTCACAAATTCACTTCCTTAGACTTGCTTCTACTACTGGTAGTAATCCCACCACAGGCATTGCCCCCACCAGGGGCAAGTGGCAAAGGACAAAAAACCACAATATTCACTGTGCTTCTTTCATGTCAGTGAATATTCCTTCTCCTTGAAAGCTGTCCCAGGATAGGCATCATCTCTGCCTCAGCTCCACCCTGGATGCAGGATTGGCTGACCAGGGGGAAGATGACTTTGCAGGGATGGAAGAAACTTCCCAATAGATCAGAGCTCATGGGCACCACAGACTGGGCTACACCTGCTTTAAGAGAAGTTGGAGCCACATGGCTGAGTTTCTAGTGATAAGGTCTCCTGCTTTTCCATATATTCTGCAGGGTCCTGCCTTTAACTGAGAGGGATTTATGTTCCTTAATACATTTTAAATTGCTCTTCTCCTCTGCAGAGTGAGCTTAGGATTTCAACATCTCAAATGGTTGGAGCACTTCCCCACCCTCTTCCTGCTCACAGGTAGCAGAGACCAGGAGGGGACAGACACGACATGTAGCAGAAGAGAAGGAGGAGCATGAGGACAATTGGAGCCATAGGAATGTTCCAGTGAGATGAAAGGAAATAAACCAGCTTGTGCTGTCCAGGGGGCTGCATGGGTTAAGCTGCTTTTTACAGGCTTTTTTTGGTGGAGGATAAAGCAATCTTGTGGGGGAGACTAGGATAAAAGAAGGAAGACAACGAAGACATTTCAGCAGAGAGGACACAGTAAGGTAAAGGTGCTCTCCTGCCATCACCCACCCACACCAGCACCATGCCCAATTCATTCTGTGGGGATTTTTGTCCTCAGCAGTGGCAGCCCTGCCAAGGTGAGACACAGACCTCTGAGATGGGCCATGCCCCTTGTTCCTGCTGGTTCCTCATTTCTCAGGACACTTCACCTCTTCTCAAGCCCTCCAAGTAGTCAGCTGGGAAATCACTCCCACACAGTTTGGGGATGCACACCCCAGCTGTCCCTCCTGCCCCTCCTGGCACCCAGCACGCCCTGACACACACATGGATCTGTCTCCCAGTGGCCCTTCTTGTCCCACCACAGCAGGATGGATTAAAGCTGCAGGAATTCCCATCTTCCTCATGGACTGTGCTGAGGCCAGAATGGTATTTCAATAACCTGGTCTCTTTTTGGAATGATCCACATGGCCATAGCTGAAGGTTTTAAGGAACACATGTATCCAGTGCTGCCCAACCACCTCTGCTCGTGGTCCAGTGGCTCTGCCTTCCCTGTCTGCTCTCTCTGACCCTGATGTAAGGCACCATCCCGGGGAGTAAGCAGTGCCAGCCCCAGGAGGATTCCTGTGAGGATGGACCCTGCCTCTCCTCTGTGCAGCCTCAATGTGCAAGTTGAAATTCGACAGACAAGCAGGGAACAGCAGCCCATGTGGTAAACAGGCTTTACCTCCGAGCAAAAAAAGCTGGCACCTCAAACTTCCTGCAGCCAGCTGCAATTTCAGGACTTCCTTTGCCCTCTAATTAGTTGGCATTTGCTGTACCAACTATTATCTTTCTAGTTAGACAGCGCTGGGGACAATAGCTCCTTATTTCCTGCCACAAACACTGGGTTACTATTTACCTCTAGCTGTACCTCCTCTATCTCCCATTCCCATTAAAAGAAAGTATCACTAATGACTGCAGTGATGGGAAACACTGGTGCAGTTGGTCATAAATTAAGACAGTTGGAGCCTTCAATTACTTGTAGTGTGTAGCCTGTACTCAGACACTTACCTGCTCCTCTAAAAATGCTCATGTATTTCCACTCTGAGCCCAAATGGATGCTCAGAGCTGCTTGAAACAAGATGCTTGTGTCAGTGTGTGTCGCGAGCTGCATTTTGTCCCAAGCCAGTACAAATTTGAGGAATGCCTCCCTGATGTAATTCCAATAGGATCCTTACATGTGTGAGCCTGTGTACGTGTAGGAGCAGCAAGGTACTCCTTGCACTGCATTATGAGGCTCTGCAGCTCCTGCTGTGTGGGGACTTTGGATGCCTGACGATGTGGGGCCCAGAGATGGGGACCTGGACACAACAAGTGTAACTCCTGGCTGCTGCAGAGCTGCCACCAGGCTCGGAGACCAGCCGTGCAAATCCTGTCTCCCTGCACTGAGCTTGCCCAGCAGTCCCGGGGGTAGGCACCGCTCGCAGCTACACCAACATAAATTCACAGTGATCCTGCTAATGCCTCTGCAGCTACTCCTGCTTCTGCCAGGAAAAGTGAGAACGGGATCTGGCTGCGAATCTGTGAAGTTTTATGGGAAGGAGGGTGGGGGACAGCCCCCAGTGTGATTCCTGCTGTTGCACGCAAGGGATGGATGTGCCTGTTGAGCGCCAGCCCCAGCAAGAGCTTCATGCTCTGTCTCCTCTGCCAAACTTTGCCAGTCTATTTCAACAACATCCCCGAGCCGGCTCTGCCTCATTCGCACCTTCACTGCTACCCAGCCGCCCCCCGCACTGGGAGGCCGATGCCAGAACTCCCTGCTGGGATGAAGCAGTGGGTCACCAGGTCACCAGCCCTGCGCTGGTGGGGGCAGGAACCCGCTGCCCGCACCGGCGGGGTTCTGGCTCCCAGCATGTTTGTGTCCCGGGCCAGGAGCCCCATGAGCGGGGTGCCCGTGAGCCCCACGGCGAGAAGCGGCGGGCACGGAGCCGGGCAGCCAGGAAGGGAGCCCGGCAGGATCCGTAGGGAGCGAGCGGCACCCGAGTGTCCCTGCGGGGGCTGTCGGGGGAAGGAGCCGGCCCGGTGGCCTCCAGCGCACGGCACCGCCGCGTTCCGTCCCCGCCGCGTTCCGTCCCCGCCGCTGCCCCGCTCCCCAGCACGGCCCCCCCGACGGCGGCGGCCCTGCAGCTCGGCCCCCGCCCGCCCCGGCCGGGGAAGCCGCCCGGGCCCCCCAGCGAGCCCCATCCCGTTGGCGGCGGCGGCGGCGGCGGTGCCCGTGGCGGGGCGGGCGCAGGGCGCGGGGGGCGGTGCGGGGCGGGGGGAGGCGGGGCGGAGGCGGCCGGAGCCCCCGGGATCCGCCGGCACCTCCCGGGCCCGGCACTCGCCGCTGCCGCCAACTTCGGCCGGGAGTCGCGCTCGGTGCCGCCGCTGCCGGAGCCTGGCGCCGCCGCGGGCACGGGGAGGGCAGCGCCCGCAGCGTCCCCCCGCTCCCCTCACGCAGCCGGCGGGGGGCTCGGCCCGGCGCGGCGACGGGGCGGCGGCCCCCGGGGCAGGTGCGTCCCCTCGCGGTCTCCGGCCGCCGCGACGCCGCCGAGCGGGACGCGGAGCCCCGTGCCCACCGCGGGCGCCCGCTCACCTGCCGCTGCCGCCGGCGGCGCCCGGGAGATGCAGGTAGGAGGCGGCCCCGGCCCGGCGGCAGGAGGGCGGCGGCGGGAGGAGGAGGAGGAGGCCGGGGACCGGGAGGGGTTCGGCCGCGC
>JAHXMQ010000028.1:10611981-10642271 GCA_020466415.1 Ammodramus savannarum pratensis | reverse complement strand
TGCTAACAGGAGCCATGGCATCTGTGTTCCTGGAAGCACGTAGGAGAAGTGAAAGTGTGCCCGGTTTCACAGGACTGGGGCATGAGCATCCCAGTTGTGTCTGTGACAGACACGTTCTTTTGTGAAACTTGGTTTTTCTTCTGGGAATTGTGGTGTAATGCTTCCCTTAGTGGTGTGGGTAAAACAACTTCCCCAAACACATTTTTGTGTGCTCTGATGCACTTTATTGCCCTGTGTTTTTGATAGTTTTCCTCTGCTATCAAGTGTGTGTCCCTCTAAGTCTCTCTATCCAATTTCCACCTATCTCTTAATGCATTCCTGTCTGCCCTACAGTGCATCATCACCATCATCATCACTCTTGCCCTGCTGCCTGCATCTCATACTCACCTGTTCACCTTTGGGGTCAGGGTTTTTTGTGACAGAGCTTTTCCTTACACATGTGCTGACGCTTAAGCTCTTGCTTTAATTTCTTCATAGCCAAAACCTTGGGTGCCTGTGCGTGGTGTTCCTTGTGTGCACCTGCACAATTCCACTGCAGTGTGCTCTGCTCCACTCACCTGCACATCAGGACTGTGTGCATCAGTGCTTGCTAACCTGCCTCGGTGTTGGGGGCTCTTTCTTGGTGCCCTTTTTGAGGGCTTTTGTGCCCACACAGCATTGGGCACACACAAGGTCTGTCTCTACACTCATCTTTGTCCATCTGTCCCTGTGGAGCCTGCCTGGTGCATGCAGTGCACATGAGGTGAAGGGAGCACTTTTTCTGATGGTGGCACTCTCACCTGCAGGTGCCTGTCTTCTGCCAGGTGCAGTTGTACATGGAGAACCAAGCTGGGTACATGCTCTTCTTCCCAAAAGAGAAAGAGGTGGTTGGTTCTCAAGGCTGGCAAGAGAGAGACAGACTCTTCTTAAGCCTGTGCATGGACACCTGGGTTTAGCCAAGGGAAAGGCTGGGCTCTGCAAGAATTCAGGTGGAATGCTTTTCACCCCAAACATCCAGGGAATGGGATGAGTTGCCACGTGTGCAGAGAAGCTAGCCCATCTACTTGGGGTTTTTATCCTTCTTTAAAGAAAACAGCTGAGTCTGTGAAGAGAGAAGCATGAGGGTGAGCTGGGGAAGTGAGCTGGCCTCATCCCAGCCTTGGGTTTCCTCTGCTCACAGGCTCCGTGGCTCATTCATTTCTGTGCCCAGGAGTGTCTGCAGCAGATCCCTTCCCTTTGGGAAGGAGTTCCTCCCAGGCTCCTGCAGTGTTGGCACACCTCTCCTCTCAGGAGCTGTCAGCGTCCCCTGTGTCCTTTCCCTTGTCTCTGGTGCATGGACATTGAAAATGTCCT
Organism: Ammodramus savannarum pratensis; assembly: GCA_020466415.1. Taxonomy (NCBI): domain Eukaryota; kingdom Metazoa; phylum Chordata; class Aves; order Passeriformes; family Passerellidae; genus Ammodramus; species Ammodramus savannarum. The sequence goes on along the minus strand of JAHXMQ010000028.1, from coordinate 10,640,939 downwards.
TCCATGTGTGACTGATCTCAGTTCACGAAAGCTGAAACTGGAATTGTGGCTGCAGGCTCCCAGCCCTGAGAAGTCTTCTTTCTCAGCCCTTTCCCTCCCAATCTGCCAGAGTTCATTACATCAGTTGAGAAAAAAATAGAAATTTGGAGAGAGCTGGGTCTAGAAAGTTGAGGGTCCTGTGTTTTAAAGAAAAATGAACATTCTTGCATAGCAAAGTCTCCAGGAGCTTGTTCTTTTAGGAAGAGAACAAGTACTGTGAAATTTGAAGTTACCTGTAAGCTATTTGTCCCTTTCTCCAGCCCAGTAGGCCCCTTTGTTTCTGGACTGCTTCACATCTTGAGCCTTTTGTCCTGAAGTTGTTGGGTTTGGGTTTCAAGGCTCACAGGGAAATAGCTCTTTTCTGAAAACTGCACGATTGCTCATTTAAATGAATATAAATTGTTTCTATTCATAAGATTTTTATTTTTTTTTCTAGCAGCTGATCAAAGTTCGAGTGAAAAACCATTTCATCATTTCCAAATAAATTGGACACACATGCACACACACACACACACACACACACACACACTCTGAGCATTTCAGAGAGACTTTTAAACACAGTACTTGTAAAATCAGAATATGGACAGCCAAGGCATGCTGTGTAAGACAAGGAAGTCTGTGATTTGATCCCACTTTTGCATAGGAAGGGATCTTCACTTCCTGGGAGAAGGCACACAGACTTTATTAAAACTGAAGGCAGCGCAGGGAGGGCTCAGGGGAGTTTCTCCCAGACTACAAAAAATCCTTTTCTAATGGGAAATGTAAGGAATGAGGACCTGTGTAGCATTTGAGAGCAAACATTAAGATGTAGCATGGTGGGATACCTGGCTGCTTTCAGCAGGTCTGAAAGGAGCTGGTGCTTGGAGAGCTTTCCAATTCAAGAGGACTTAAGGGATGTGGATCTGTTAGAACCAGGCAGTGTTTTAACAGCAGGGTGATCAACCTTCAGAACAAACCAAAGGCAGCATTTGTTTCTCCACCTCCTAAAATCTTCCAGTGGAGAGGGGGTGTCTCTTTGGAGGGGACATTCCACCAAAGTGCAAGTTCTTGGGCTCAGGAGACAACTGGCTGTGACCATATGGGCGGAATTACAGAGCCTGTGATCCACCACCCCCTTCCAGGCTTTGATTGAGGACTTGATGGAGCTCAGGCAGGCCTTGCCCTGCTGGTGAGAGGTGGGGCTGGGGGTCCCTGGGGCAGATACTCACTCCTGGCACAGCAGCTCCCCAGGCTGGGGATGCTCTCCCTGCCTTGGAACTGCACTGCTGCTGGTAGCCCTCTGCAGTGGCTGTGGGGTGTGTGCCTGTGGGGATCCTTCCCTTCCATTGGAGCTGTGAAACAAGCTGGGATGTCTGTGGGGATCCTTCCTATGTCCTTGGAGCAGTGAAACAGGCTGGGATGCCTGTGGGGATCCTTCCCTTCCATTGGAGCTGTGAAACAGGCTGGGAGCTCTCAGGGCTGCAGGCAGGGCAGGGAGTGCTGTGTGTCCCCTCCACAGAGTCTGGATAACTTGAGCTCTAGAGGCTGGCTGAGTTTGCAAGACTAACTCCTTGGTTTTGGTTCTTTTACTCTTTTTCCCCTCAGAAAGGGAGCTCAGAAAGGCTCTGACACAAAATGGCCACAGCCATATTGTTGGTTGGGTTTTCCCTGGTGCGTTTCCTTTGCAAGGTCCCTTCGTACCCTGCCCACTCAGGATTTGCACCTTTCCTTGTGCTGCAGTGTCCTCCATGCTTCTCTCAGCAGCTTTCCTGCTGGCTGGGGATGCTGCCAGGCAGGAAGATGCTTGGAGCACATGCTGGGGTAAAGATGCCCCACAGAGCCGTGTGCTCCCAACCCATGGCCCCCACAGCCCCACTCCGAGGTGCCTCAGCCCCCGAGCAGTTCTTTGAAGGGCTGTCCCCAGGGGCTGGCAGTGGCAAACATGAGGCTTGTGTGAAGCCCATCTCTTCCCCTCGGAATGTTTACCTGTCTAAATTTAACTGCCCAGCCAGCTCCATCCCTCCTGAGCCGACCTGTTCTCTTGTGGCCAGGCTGTGGCTCTGGCTGCTGCTGCCGCGTTTCCTGGCTGCCTCAGGCTCGTGGTTTGCTGCTCGCTCCCTCTGCTCGCTGCATGCTGCCTCTTTCAAGCTCCTGGGCAAGCCAGTTCTCCCTCTCCTGGGTTTTATTTTTAAATCTGGTTGCACAGCCCTCAGGACTGGAGGGTCCCTTGTCCTCTCATCTCGGAGTGTTTATTCTGCAGCGGGCTTCAGGAAATCTCTCCTTGTCCCACAGGTTTTCCTCCCTGGCTGTGGTTGCTCCCAGAGAGACCAGGCATGCTGAGTTGCTCCCTGGCCAGCTCTAATGGGACAGTGCCTCTTTCTGCTCCCATAGGGATCCAGTAGGTGCTTCCCTGCAAAGGCATCTTCCTTATTTCACTTTGTTCAGAGCTGGCTTCCCCAAGCTGGTTTTTGTGTGAGTTTGTTTGAGAAGTGAGTGATGTGCTCCTCATCTTCACAGGAGCTGGAGAGAGGGACAAGCAGAGGAAAGGGAGTGCTCCTGTATCTGTCAGGCTGGATAGAATTTGCTTTCTTTAGAATTTCAGAGTTGGGACAGTAAATACAGCCCAACCTTCTCCATCTAAATAAAACCATCAGGATGAAACCTTTCGTGTCCTGCATAACCCTGCAGGAGACCCCTGACTGCTCTGCCTTTCCAGGCATGCCTGCAGCTAATGCTGTGGTCTGCCACATGAGAGAGGTGGTTTGAGCCCTGGCCTCCTCTGCCCCTCTTTGAGCTAACCCGGTGGCCTGGGGTTTAATGCTCACATATTCAGAGTAAAGGTAATGCAGGCCAGGGCTGTCATGACTGCTGATGTGGGGTATCCAGCTCCAAATGCTGTCAAAGGTCCCGTTTTTCCCTGAGGTTCAGCTATTTCAGATACTTGGGCATTCTTGAGTAGTCTGGCCTTGATTATTCAAAGTGACTAGTTCATTTTGCAAAGCTTCATCTCAGCCTCTGGAGCAAAACAGAATGAGATGAATTAATGCAGAATGCACCACTCCAGTGAGTGAATTTTCCTGGGAATGGGTCTGTGGCCGGAGAGCTCATGGCACTGTTGCGTGCAGGGATGGGTAAAGAGCTCCTGGTTTTGATTAATTTATGGTTTTAAGTAGCAACTCGTGGGAAAGGCTCAAAGAGTTTGATAGTTTTTGTCTTAGGGGAAGAAAAGCAGAGCAGCATTTTGTCTTTGTGTAGAGAGAGAGATTTGTGAACACACATTGAAGGATTTGAGGGAAAATATGTTTTCTGTAAGTTCTCCCATCTCGATTGGAGGTGAGGGAGCCTGAAGTGATTGGGTGGAACATGTGTTTTGGATTTGTTTTTGTCCATCATTAAGGACACAGGGTTAACAAAAGTCACAGGAATACTAATATTTCAGTGGTCTCTCTAAAGTTGTCTTCCTTTTCCAGTTGATCTGTATTTAGCTTTTTGGCTGGTTTGCTGCCATTGTTTAACTGAGTCCTGAAGCATTGTAGCACCTCTGTTATGGACAAGTTGGAGCTGTAAAGCAAATTAAATGAGAATCTCCCTTGCCTAGCTGGAAAACCTTTCTGAGCTTTGTTATGTATCACAGAGTGTCGAGAGAGACATATGAGCCCAAGCATGTCTTCATTAATGGAACATTTTTCAGAAAAAATAATTTTGTGACTGTCAGGTTCATTACTCCCTGAGGTGTTCCTGAGTACTTCGAAATTGTCTCCAATCATAAAAAATTGATACTGTACAAAGGCAAATTAAGTTCCTTTTTTTCCCCTCCTCCGTTTTTACAGCTCGAGCAATTCTACAGGTTCCTTTATTATATTCTGTGGCTCAGATTTGTTAATAATTACTGTAAATGCTGGTCCTGGCAGCATGTCAGGGTTTTGTTTAGTAAATATTTTGCCATTATCATTTCTGTGTCACAGCTGGGAAGGTTTGTAGTGTCCTGTCAATTTTCCTGTCACTGTCAATTTTGCCCAGTTTTGCATCTCTGAAAACCGACTGAAGCTTTACAGTCTTACACTGAGATTATGCAGATATTTATGGGGTAGCCCCATCATTCTTTACACTGCAGTGGAAGTTTCTGGTTTTCGACCAAAATGTCAGCTCCTGCTCCCATGTGTGGTGTGCACAAACCAGGTTTCACAGCAGCATGTGCAGCCTTGTGGGTGGCTGCAGCTGTTATTCCACCTGTGGAGATTTCACAGCCTGGGGTACAGGTAGAGTGGAATGAGTGCTCTTGTGAATTATGACCAATTACCTGTCCTGGTTTCTCTTCTGTTTTTTTTAACTATTCCCCATTTCCACCTATTCTTAACTAGCTGTTTGGGAGTTTTGCCAATGTTCAAAATGAACTTCTAATAATTGTTTTATGAATGGCATGGAGATTTTTCAGCTGGGAAAGCTTGGTAAGTGCAGCACTGGCTTTGTTCAGTTTTTACTGAAGCTTCAGAGGCTCTTTCAGCATCTCTGCTGTTTTCCAAGGAGCCTGCTGGAAGGCTCAAAAGCTCTCCTCCACAGCATGCTGAGAAGATGTAAAGCTCTGTATTTCTGCACAACAACAGCTGCACCCCAGTGGTATAAAACCCCATTGCAGGTAACAACCCAAACTTTTATCTACAAGACACATAAAACTTCTTTATCTTCCAGGAAAATGGTGCCAATTAGGTCAGACTCACACACCAGGAACAATTTACTGTCTGAGTTTGGCTGCTTGTGTTAGACTGTGTCTGTGCCACAGCCTGTGAAAGAAGGGGAGCCACAGCATTTTCTGTGGGCACAGCTGTGACCATGGAGGCATCTTTGTCAGCACAGCTGACACTGGCGTGTTGGCAGGAGTGTGTATATTTATTTTTTTTTCCCATTTCTTGAACTAAAAAAAAAAATTAGTGGAGTAGCCTTGAAAGTCTGGACCAGGCCCTGCTTAGAGAGGCCAGGTAATGCTTTCAAGTCAAGCATAAAACCAAGCTGGAAGCAATAGGAATAGCAGTTAAGTTTAGACAGAGTTAGTCTGTGCTACCTAAGCCTTACTTTAGCTTATGTACAGGGCTGAGCTAGTAAATGTGTTTTAAATACATTAGAGAGAAAGTTCTGTCACTTTGTTGTTGCTTTTGGTAAAGCTGAGTGAGATCTGAGTTGGCAGACCTGATGCTCCATGCAGTCCATCCCCAGCTGGGCAGGTGGAAGCTGGCCACCACAGGATGCCTCAGAGCAGGCATGGAAAGCTTTGCTGGTTACCTCTACAATTCCTGAACCTCCCTGAGGCAACAGGGAATGTTATCTCTTACTTCCCAGCTGATAAAAGAGGTGGTGATCTTCACAAAGCTGAAAAACTTTGTCCTACATTTTACTTTTCCCTTCAGCTGCTCTGTGCACATGTACAGAAGCCTTTGGCTTTCAACACCAGCATCATCACATCAAGTTCATCTCCTGGTCCTGTCACTCCTGCCTTGGCCAGGCTTTCTCTTGGCATACCTCAGCATTGTGCTGGCTGGATCTGTCAGACTGTCCTGAGGAGTGGCAATCTGAGGCCTTGCATCTGTGACTAGTCCCTGAAAATTGTGCTGTGCCCTTGTCCCATGGGTGTGAAGCAGCAGGTGTTGGGGAAATGCTGCTTTCTGTCCTTGTCCCTGCCTCCACAGCAGCCTTTGGATTGTGGTTCCTGCACAGGGCAGAGGGCACTCATAGTTACACATCTGCCTAAAGGTGTCTGCACAGAAATTTTGTGGGTTACTGAGGTTGGAGTTAGGGCTTTGTTTGTAGGGTTTGTTTCTGCAAAGGAATCATATTAAATAAGTAAAGAGTTTTTAGAGGTAGTTAGTGCTTCCAGAGGCACACTTGCCTTTTCCTCTCCTAAGTGTTGCAAAGCCAACCTTTGGAGAGAGATGTGCAATCTTGTGTGATGCTTTGGAGGGCATCCAGAAGTATCTGCAGACCCCACTCCTGCTCTGTGTGCAAAGTGAGTTTCTGTTTCTTATTCATCTGACACCTTGGACCATTTCCCTAAATTAAAACAGCTAATTGCTCTGTAACAGTTCAGGTTCCTAAGAAACTCTGGGTGCCAGTGTGTTCCTGGACTTCTGTAAGGAATCTCCAGTGTGGATAACCTCAGTGCAGACATCCGTATGCCTGGAGCCAATGTCCAGTCCTCAAGCAGCACAACAAACAAACACAGAGCTGGTAAAATGAAAAAAAGCTCCCAGAAGAAAACATGGTTTGATCTAAATTGAAATTTCCAGAAGAAAAACATGCTTTTCTGTAGTGATGTTTCAAAACCTAATGATTTCTGTTTCCAATTGACATTTAAATGTCATTTTATGTTGATATCCAGAACAAGAGTTTAAATTTCACGTCAACACCCAAAATCTCTCCTTTTGGATCAACATTTCATTTTCACAGAATCACAGGGTAACAGGTTGGAAGGGACATAAAGGATCATCTGATCCAGCCCTTCTTGGCAAAAGCACAGTCTGGACAAGATGGCCCAGCACAGTGTCCAGCAAATCCTGAAAGTGTCCAATGCTGAGGAATCCATTTCCCTAGGGAGATTATTCCAAAGGCTGATGGTTTCCATTGTGTGAAATTCTCCATTTCTGTCCAGTTGGAATCTCCTCAGGAGTTACCCATTACCCTGTATCTTTTCCATGTGGCTCCTTGTAAGAAGGGAGTCTCCATTTTCTTTGTAGCCACTGTTTAAATACTGGAAGATGGTGATAAGATCTCCCCTAAGCCTTCTTTTTTCAAGACCCTCTTCTCTCAGCCCCTCCTCATCTTTATTGCCCTTCTCTGGACCCTCATCTTTGATGCCCTTCTCTGGACCCTCTCCAGCCTGTCCATGTCTTGTTTTGTTTTGTTTCTATCAATAATACCTTCCTTCCCACCCCTGCATTTTCAAATCAAGAGCATTTGGAATGGTTCATATTATGAAACAGTGTAATGTTTTGACCTTTCATCCCTGTTTGGGATGCAGGCAAATGCTGAAATCCCAGCCCTTCTTGGGGAACTGAGATTTTGTTCTCTGACCAGATCCACAAAAGTGCATTTCCACTGGTTTTGCTGGCTGGCTACTTCAGTGCTTTGTCAGTGATGAGTTGTAATTCAGTGCAGATTGAACCCATGGTGTGTCCACATGGCTGGAGAGGCTGAGGGCAGTGAATCTTTCTTGCTTTGTGTTGTGCTTTCAAATTAATGCCCAGATTTCTTTCCAAAGATAAATTTTCCTTCTGAACCAGCGTTTGGTAGTGCACAGCTGCCTGCTACACGTTCCATGCACAAATGAGGATCCTGGTGCTCTCCCAGTCTAGCTACAAGCTGTTATGTGAAATCAGGATGTTTTAAAATTTAAGACAGTTTCTGCTTCATCTATTGTTTGCAGTCCCACAGCTTGCCATATATCTTTCTCCTCAGAAGTTCCTTTTGCCCCTTCCCACCATTGTGGGGAGGTTTTTCCTGCCGGGCTCTGTGCAGTGTGTCTCTGAAGCAGTTTTATGGTGTGCCCCAGAAGCAAGCTTTTGTCAGGCTGCCTCAAAGTGTCATCCAGAGAAAAGCCTCTGAAGCAAGAAATGTCCTTTTCTGTCTGGCTTTGAGGTGTTATCTCCCCTCTTCCGAGATGCAGTTGGCTCCATCTACATCCCTAAGCTGTTTTGTTTGGAGTGAGGAGAGCTCAGAAAATCAAGGGAGGCCACACACATAAACAACTATGTGTGAAATCAATTAATCTAAACGAGGGGGAGATTTGTTCTTGCTGGGGAAAAGCCTGGTTCTCACAGAAACCTCTCCTGTGCATGGCAGGACTGTTACAAACCTTACAGCACTGGAACAGTGATAAGCTAGGTGAGTATTTTAACCTTTTTGGCCAGTATTTAGAGGAAGAGTGGTGTTTGAAGAGCTTACTGTGCTCTTTGTACTCTAACAAGTGATTTTCATTTTGGATACAGTGGTAGCGTGCTAAAGCAGGAACTACTGAAGAGAACTGAATTTTGAATCTTAACTTCAAATATTTTTATTATAAATTTGGTTCCAGGCATTGCACTCACCCAGTCAGGGATAAGAAGCTATGCCTGTCATTCCTCTGTGTCTGGGTAATAGATGTTGTCAGTGACACATGCACAACCTGTAGGATAGGAATTACTTGCAGGAGTTTTGAAAAACAATACTTCAACCTCTAATTAGAGAAAAATCTTTTATTGTTTTTTAAAAAGCCTGATAAGAAAAGGAGGTTTATTCAGCTCTCCTGCAGGAGGAGGGTTATTCACATCTCAGCACATTGTGGTCTCTGCTGCAGGGTGCCCAGGGGTCAGTAACTACAGTCATATCCCAGTCCCACTCTGCACATCTTTAAATAATTGTCTCCTCTCCTGGCTGTCTGGGGCAGCAATAACATGAGCCAAAGCTGTGCTTGGCCTCTCTTGGCTGAGGGTAGGACGTGGATCTAAGGCCTGAAGAGAGCACACTTTAGGGGAAAGGAGGGAAAGTCTGGGAGACAGCCACTCCACTCGGCCCCTTAAATCGTCACAGGAGAGGGTGAGTAGTGCAAGGCTGAGAAATCAAAAGTCTCTGTGCTTGGAGTGTTACTCAGACATTAAAGTCTTATCATGGCCACAAATCTTCCCTGACTCCACCTTGCCTCCCTTTTGGGATGAGGAAGATGATAAGAGAAGTGGTTTTGTGTTTTGCACTGAGGGCTCCTTGAGGAATCGCGCTCTGCTTGGGCCAGCTCAGAGCTGAAGGTTCATCCTTTGGAGTGAGAGTTTCCCAGACACTTGAAACGAAGCCAGCCCTGTAAGGCAAAGCTGCAGCCAGGGGTCTTGACAGGATACTCCTGTTCACACAGCTTTGTTATGTTTTGCTGTGATTTCTTGATTCATTTCCAGTATGCAATGGATCATCTTCCTGATTGAGAAGTCTTTTACGCCTAAGACTCCAGTGTGTAAGTTCTCCAGCTGAGGCCAGGAGATTGCCCCACATGGAAGCCAGGAAGATGCCCATGTTCCCGTGTGGCAGAGAGTCTTTCTGGAGAGGGCACACAGCCCTCCTGTAGCTTTCTGGCTGGAAACATCTCTGGTTCATCACCTTGTACACCCAGCTGGTGCCAAAACCCTGCCTGGTGGGTGCTTCTGAGCAGCTACTGCCTTCTGTCATTCTAATCACAATAATTTGCCTTGTTTTTATCTGATTTGATGGAGGCTGAGGAGGAGATCACTTCCCAGGGCCCTGAGGGCAAAACCTCAGCTTCCTAGAGCTACATTTATTTTCTAATCCTCCCACAGGCCTGGGGTGATCCCCTGGAAACATCTTGCAGGGCAGGTGTCTTCTGAAATACACCAAGACATTTGCAAGTTAGTTGTCTATACACTACTGAAATTCCTCTCCCCTGGGCAGTTTTCTAGATCCCAAAAGCAGCCAGTGTGCTCCTTCAGGCACCCAAGTATCACTGTTCAGGTGGCTGGTTTTCCCCATTTCACATCCATGGAAGGAGATTCCATGTTCACATGGACTGATGGTTGTGTGGTGTTTGCACCATTTTCTCTCACAAGGATAGATGCTGGTTTTGTCTGACTCTGGGATGGAAATGCAAAGAACACCCAACAACACAAATAAGTTGCACTGCTGATTTCCAGGACATAATTCCAACTGTTGGATTTGCTGCCTGACCTGAAAATAAAACTCTTGTGAGGTTTCCTTGTTTTGGGGCTTTATTTGTTTGTTTATGTTAAACAAAGCAAGTGAACAAGAGCCATGCTGCTGACTAGGAGAGGATGGTTTGCCTGGTTTGTTTCCCTGTGTCCTGCCTGGATTCTGCTCAGCCAGTTGTGGCCCACACTGTGCCTTGGGAGGGGCATGCTGGGCTAAATATATCTGTCCTGCCTGTGAAATGCAGTATGGGGTGCTGCGTCATTTGGTGCAGTTTACTTGGAAACTAAGGTGGGAAGCCAGCTTTTATTTTCAGCCTTGGGTCAGATGCATTGGTCAGTCGTCCCACCCAGAATTTTAGTTTTGATCAGGAGTTTGTCCTTGTGAGACAGACATAAAACCTGCTCTCTAAATAAAAATCCAAGCTCGTTGCAGTGACTCTGTCACATTGGGGCAACCATATTTTTCTTGCTCAGCAACCAGATTTACAGTGTGAGAGGTTGTTCAGATAGATTACCTTGAAAGCAGCAATGAAAGTCATAGCTCAAATATCATGGCTTAATGAGCAGAGGAGCTGGTGTGATGCTGTGGGCTCTAAATATATCAGAGCCCCAGTGCTGGCAGCACACTGACAGCTGGAGACCTTGGGCTCTCACTGCTGGTGGAGCAGACGTGTATCCTTCCACAAAATGTGTGAGCAACAGATGCAGCTTGGTGACTAAAGAGGGCTTGGGTTTTGCAGTTTCTGGTTCTGCTTTTTGGCTTGTCTTCCCCTGCTGTTCCTGCTAGAGCAGTGGGAGAGATTTCAGGAGAAAGGAGGATATTCCTGGGGTGTGCCAAGGGGTGGACACAGCCCACCTGAGCTCGCTGGGGTCTCTGCCACATCTGAATAACAGCAGCAGGGCACTGTGGCTGCATTGGTGACATAAATCTGCTGGGGCTCTGGGGGACATAGTCAGGCAAACAAGTGGCTGGAAAGCCCTGCTCTTTCTCCATGAGCTCTCCAGGGTCACCTGCCTGCACATCTGACATGCTGCAGTCACATCTCTGGCAGCTCAATATGTTTTTCAGTCTTCTCCCTTATGCCTAAGTGAGAGGAATGCCAGTACTGCTGTATGATTGTCCTGCTGAAAAAGGAGGTGAGAAAACTCTTCAGTATAAGGTTTTATATTTATATAGGAGGACAGTAACTATGGGAATTAATTTCTGTCTGTGTAGTGCCTAGCACATTGGGGCCCCTGAAAATTGCTGCAGTACAAGCCACACGTTACAGACCAAAGCCACCCAGCTTTGCTGGCAGAGAGCTCCTGGCACATGGGGTCCTGGTCTAAAGTGAGAGATCCAAAGGCTCTGGGACATTCACTTCATGCTAATGGCAATAAAAGCTGCCAGATTTAACGTGGAGGGTTCAGCTGTGAGGGTGAGGGCTGGGAGCTGAGGTTTATGGGGTTAATCCAGCCTCTGTGACTTCTGTTCAGCCTGATTGGCTCCTTTCCTTAGTGGGCTTTACCTGGGCACGATAGCTGTGAGCAGCTGGGAGTGCAAATGATTGCAATTGCCATTTAAACCAGCCCAGGTGTAGTTTATCCTCTCTGTTACTCAGGAGTGTGAGAGAGCAGAGAAGTGCTCCTCTTCAGCTTTATTTGTGGGCTCTGTGTCTGGTTCTGTGTTTTGGCTGTCCATGGTTCACAGGAAGGGGGTAAGTAATTGAGCAATACTGGCAATATTGCAGAAGTTTGATAGCTTTCAGTCTTCTTGAGTTTCTTGTACTTTATTGCTTGGTGCCTTACAGTGTGTTCCAGCTGCTGTTTCAGATGCTGTGGGTGCAGACTTGATATTCACGGCTTTTAATATTCATGGCTTTTATTCAACCATTATGTGACAATGGCAGTCTGCATGGTGTGTCAAAAAGATGCCTCTGCTAGGTCAGGAGGCAGCATGGCAGTGTGTGTCTCACTTTGGGAATTAACTAAACCACAAAAACATGCAGTTAACCATTAAAAAATCAGTGTTGCTCCTGTGTGAAGTTTGCTCCTCTCCTGCTTTCTCCTCAAGCCCTTTTTCCTGTGGCTGTCATTGCTGTGGATCTGCTCCTGGCCAGGCTTTCTGGCTGTCCCGTGTCAGTGGGCAGGCTGCAGCCCAAGTGGGTTTTGGAGAGCATCTGTGGCCTTGCCCTAAGTCTGGGGAAGGTGAAATTTGCTGAATCAGTCACTGTCCCTGCACAGAGGGCAGGCTGTGTGAAACCCAGTGATAGCCCAGCTGGGCTCACGAGGACATTGCAAGGTTTTTGCCCTTCAGCAGTGCTGTTGATGCTCAAGCTGCAGTTTGAGTTACTCTGCAAATACTAAAGGGATGTGGTGTGTATTTCAGTCTGTTAATGTCCTTAGATCCTGCCTGCAAAGGGCAGCTGATCTTGGGCTGCTGGGTACCTGACCTGCAGGTTCCCAGTCCTCTCAGTGTGAGGTGGTGGGCAGGGAAAACCTGCACCCTCCACTAGTTCTGCCTCTCGTTCCAAGTGAGAGCATAAAGCTCTGTCTTGGCAACCCCTGCTCTCCCTTTGGCTTCCACGTGGACCCCTCATTTTGGTGTGTAAGAGAACATCAGATGGTTCAGGGCTGCAGGTTTGGGGAGTGATTGATTCAGCCATCCCAGCTGACCATGGTCTTCCCTGACCTCGGTGGGCATTCATTCAAGGGGATGGGGCAAGAAAGAAAAGCAGCTTTGAGTCTGGAAAAAGCAGGGACAGAAAAGGAAATGAGTGGGGATGTGGTAACCCAGATGGGATATGGCACAAGAGAAGGAAGGTTTGGTCACCCAGCCCAGTATTGACACTGCTACCCTGGCGAGCCTGGCACAAAATCTCACATAACCAGTGGGCAGTGGTGTGTGTGGAAGAGCTGGGGAAGGAGGGGATGTGGTGACACAGAAAATTAACTCCACTCTTATAAGTTTTTCTCTGCTTTTTCTCACCCTGCAGAAAACAAAGTGAGGCATAACTTTTTTTTTATTCTTCAGTCATTAATGAGCCATTGTTCCAGGGGGACAAAAAAAAAGTAGGGAGTTTTATCATGGGAGAAGTTATATTTCTCATGGGATATAAAACTTTGTGGTGTGTAAATGGATCATCCTGGCACTGATGCTAATCCTGCCCAGGTCTGACTGTACAGTACTTAATGTAAAACACGTGATAACTCCTTCTGTAGTTTCAGTAGAAATCTCTCATTTCCTAAACAAGCGTGCTGTGTTCCTGTGTCCTGCCAAGCTGCTGCCCTGCCCGAGCAGCCTGCCCGCTCTGCTGGGTGGTTTGGAGCCCTTTGATGGCAGGCGCTGTTTAATTATCAGTGGTGTTATGTTCCCAGAGCTCGCTACATGAAAGCAAAGCACCGGCAGCCTGTAATTAATCTGAGCTAATGTGCCACTGTTTACACTCCAGCTCGGAAACCAGACAGATGTAAGAAGACACCCAGCCTTCATCTGGGATCCTCCCAGGTTATTTCTGAGCTATCTTGGGAGAGCTGCGCTGTGTCTGCCCTCCCCGCAAGTCCCTCAGAAATGAGAACCTTTAACTTTTCTCGGGAATGAGTGGGACACTTTGTTTCCTAGCAGGGAGCAGGGTTAATGCCTTTTTGCTGCCTTACCACAGCTGAGGCTGGCTGGCATGGGATGGGAGCACAGAACTGCTCCAGTAGGTGTGAATTCTGCAGTGTGGAAGGGCGAAACAAGCCCTGCTTCCTCCCTTTCTCCCCTGGCTTTGGCTGAGGAGGAGCCTGCTGGCATTGGGGATATGTGGGATCTTCTTGGTGGAAAGGCAAGCAATTCTCTGGGTCTGAAAAATAAAATATCATGTGTTCATTTCTGATCACCCTACAAGTGATTCTCTGGGACTCCGGTCTTAAAAACAAAATATCATGAGTTCTTTACTGATCACCCTACAAGCGATTCTCTGGGACTCTGGTCTTAAAAATAAAAATGAAATATCATGAGTTAATTTCTGATCACCCTGCTACAAATATTTAACAGAACAAGGTGATGAAAATGCCTGGAGGTGTGGAAAGACTGAAAGAGACGATGCATCCTTCATTAGGGTGAAGAGTAATAAAAAGCAACGTGACAGAAGTATATAAACGTAGAAGTACAGAGAAGTAAACCAGGCATTCCTGTGTGTACTTTTATGTAATGCAAGGTTTCCAATGAAATTGAAATTAAACATCTGACACACGTGAGGCTTATTTTTTTGTTACAGCACATAAATAATTGAGGCTGAGAACATAGTAGAATGCAAAAAGGATTAGATGTATGGATAAAAATCTTGCACATAGTTTATTAATGTTATTCTAGCTCATTTAGAAGGTGTGTGGGGCTTCCTTCTCCTGGACAATCTTCCAGCTGTAGCCAGTTAAAAGCTCTTCCTGGCCCTATAAACCTCCAGTGCCTTCCTGGGAGACCCCTGACAGTGGACACTGGCTTAGAGGAGTCACTGCCCAAGCCTTGCATCCCAGAACATCTCTGCCTTGAATGATTACTGGGATCAGAGGTGGCCACAGCTTTCTAACCACCTGAAGGCTGAAATGTAGGGTATGAGGCTGCTGTTTTTTCCTCATGGACTGTAGATTGAAGTCTCACCTGTCTCAGTTGCTCTTTGCCAGTCATCTGCTCCAGCATTGTGGAGGACAGGTGACCTCTGCAGGTTGGAGTTGCAGGAGGAAATCTTATATCATCAGAGCCTGTGCAGCTCCATCCTCCTGGAAAACAGTGCATTTTGGGTGTTCCCATAGGCATCATTTTCAGCAGAGTGATTCAGTGAGTTTCAGCAGCTCAGTCCTGTGGGGAAGGCTGATGCTGGGTTTGACTTTCCTTGGGCTCTGATTGTTTTCAGCAGACACTGATGTATCCACTGTGGTGCCCTCACACAGTGCACTGGCACATTGTATGCCAGGGCATCCAAGAGTGCCTGGGACAGGCTCCCTGCTTCCACACCCCAGCATCTTGCTGGGTGATCACAGGGAGCCTGCCAGCCCCTCTGGCCTGGAGGGGGTTGAGAGTTGTAATATCCAGCAGATGGTGCTCAAAAGCAGATATCCCAAACAGCAGGGTGCTGCTGTACCTCTGCACTCCAGTTCTGGGGCAGCAGAGTCCCAGCTCTTGGGGGCTGTGGCAGAGTGGGTTGGGAGGAGCAGACCTGGAGGGGGCTCAGGAGGTGCTGAAGACCTGGCACCCATGCAGGAGCACTGTGGGGTGGGGGAGTGTCATTTTGGACTGGTTTTTATCTGATCCCATGGATGTGGAGAATGCACAGAGTATCCTCCTCAAGCATGGTCTGCCGTGCAGTTTCTTCCAGAGAGAATCCCATTTGCAAGCTCTAAGGCTGCTCAAAATTGCAAACCACTTGCATGGGTGGTGGAATTGCTCCAGAAGTGGCTCCCTGTTTGACCCACAGTGCTGGTGTTCCCATGGCTGTGTCTGTGCTGGTGGTGGCCAGGTCTGCTGTGAGTCCCTGTCACCTGTGTTGAGCTGAGCCCTTTGCCATGTAGGTGAGTGCAGATCCTTTGGGTACTCTCTGTTCCAGCCTGTGAGTTCAGAACTGAGCTTATGCCTAAACTGAACTGAAACTCTCCATGTGCATCTTGGTCAAAGCTTCCAAGTTTGATCACATTTTTTTACTTGCCCAAGCTGCAAGATACAGTGCTTGTAATTTGCTCCCATTGTGCTGAGAAGAGTCAAAAACCTTTGGGGAACCTTTCAGTGAACCCTCAGCAAGCTTGTGCCAAATCTCAGATCCAGGGTTTTCCCTCAGTGTTTTTCAGACTGTGTGTTGTAAATGTCATATGGCTCCAAAATGGAGTGCCCAGCACAAATGTAGGATGTGATCAGAGCCCTGGGATTAGGGAAGGAGAGGATGAATTTTTCTTTAGGTAATTATAGACAGCAGAGTTGCCTGTGGAAAAAACCCTCCTGCTAATGCTCAGCACCTTTTGAGAATTTCCTGTAGAGTAGGCATCACTGCACTCCCTCACACCAAAGGGGGAAACACCTGTCTGGTCCTTAATCCAAGGCTCTCTTGGATTAAAGAAAGATCGTAGGTCTTGATTATATCAAATCCAAAGACTTCATTTCTTTCTTTACAAATCTTCCTTATTTTCCCTAATGCCTTTTCTACTGAATCAAGTCCCAGAATGTTTAATCAGCATACCTAATTAATAATGCTGTCTCACATGATTCACCTTTATGGTGCTCTCTGACATTGGGTTTTCCACTAGTGTCTTTCAGTGCATTTTACAGAAGAGATTCTTCTCATGATCTCCCCTTTGTATGTGGGGAAAGCAAAAGAGAGGAAAAGGTGGGAGAGCCCTGCTTAGGTCATGCAGCCAACCAAAGGTGGAGTTAGCAATAAAATTCCAAGTTCTTAGTTTTGGGCAGTGCTGGGGCTGTTCCTCCAAGCCTCAGATGGCATTTAGGGCTGGGTGAAACACAGCAGCCATTGAAGCAGTCCAGGACAGAGCAGAAATGTAATTACACACACAGGGAGCAGTCACGTAGCCAAATGCCAGTGTTTGTGCCAAGCTTGGTGTTGGCTTCACCAGCCACCAGTGTGGTCAGGCACCCATTTATTTCCTCTGAGAGACAACAGGTCAGCTCCCTCAGCGTGGTGCTGGGGCAGCGTTGACTCAGAGGAAGGAGCTGACTGCCTGAGTCACCCATGTGGCTTCCTGGAGCACCCTGGTGTCCCTGGAAAACCCTGAAAACCCAGGGCTGCCATCCTGCTGAGGTCAGGTGAAAGCATGGCCTGAAGTGGGCTGGCTGCAGTTACATGAAAAGAGATACTGAAAAAAACACATCTCACTATAAGGGCTAGAAGGATGATAGGGTTTTGTTTTGAGGTGGTCTTTTTTCAGTTTGGTTTTTGTTTTTTGTTTGGTTTTTTGTTTTTTTGTTTTTTTGTTTTTTTGTTTTGTTTTTTTTTTTTTTTTTTTTTGTGAACTTTTTTATGCTTTTATCTTGAACTCTAGATTTTCCCCTTCCTTCCCCCCTCAGAAAAAAAAAAAATAAAAAGAGACCTTCTTTAACTAATTTGGTAATAATAGTACAGTTTCAAAAGTACTTGTTTAGCTAGTGCTGACTATATGCTTACACAGCTACCTCTGGCCTGGGAAAGATGGAAACCACAATGGCTAAGTATAGAGGCCTCTAAAATATCTTCATGTATGCAGTGCCTGAGTACACAAACAGAACTGGTCTCTCCTCTGTCTACAGGAGCAATATTTTCCATAGGATTTGTATTGAGAGAGGTTCTCCCACTGCGTATTTATTAAAATAAAGATCCTCCAGAAATGCATCCATGTGCTGAATCTATTCCATGGCCTCCTTCAGCCTGATATAAGAAATATAATCTGCTCCTGAAGTGTAAGCACTTCTTCATTCTGTGCTGCAGCAGACTCTTGATTTGGGATGGGTTTTTTTGATTATTTTTCTTTGTTGCATTGGGTGGGTTTTTTTCTTTTAAAGAAAGTGGGGAACTTTTGACAGGATTTCAGCTTTAGCTTTTGAGAACAGCTCATGCATAAAGGTGAGGTGCTCCCATCCTTGAAGTGTGTAGGATCTGTGGACTGAGTGACCAGAGCTGTGTTAGGTGCATCTGGGTGCAGAGTGACACTTGCTGCTGGGATGAATTCCTCTCTGCAGCCTCTTTCCTGGACTCTGGATCTGTGTCCCTCTTGGAGCCTGACCCCAGCTTCTCTGTGTGCTCCTTTTAAGCCTTTGACTTAAGCTGCCTGCAGGTTTTGGGTGGTTGTGGGCAAAGCAGTTTTTCTGTTCCTGCTCTGTGAGTGTGATACCTCAAGCATGCCCTGCCAGTTCCAGGTGTGGGCTGGGTTTGCACTGACGCCACATATTCCTGGTAAATGACAGATTTCTCTGGGCTGGGCTGGCTCCTCGCTCTGCACGTCGCTGCGGGCAGTGCGTGACAGTGACATTGCTCTGGTGCAAGCCAGGAGCTGGGAGGAGTGGCACACTGGGTGCATGCCCAAATTCTCTACTCCAGGGAGAGCACCTGGTGCATGAGACGTGGAAATGTTGTATAGGTGGTCCTCAGGCACTTGGAGATTCTTCTGTCCTGATTATCTGTCCTGGCTTTGGATCCTCTGCTGGCACACCAGCATCCCTGGAAGCTCCCCAGCTTTCATAATAAGAATAACTTGTCCTTCATTTCTGGAAACTGCAGCTTCTTTAAATGTTTGTAACTATATGCAGCTGAACATATAGACAGTGCTTTCAACACCCAGCCTCTGACAGAGCACAGCTCCAGAGCAGTAACTGCAGATGTGTTTTGAAACCCTTCTGTCTGCAGGGCTTGTTCTTTAGGGAAGTGGCAGGGATGGGACAGAAATGAACATGTGACAAGTTGTACCTTCATTATAATATGTACCTTAACAATATTATAATATAGAAACATGAGAAATCTTTGTAACATCCCAGTGAGATAAAATGTCTTTACATTATCAGGATTCTTGTTTCAACTCTTGAGGGACACAAACACTCGTGAGGATAGTAATAGTTTCCTGACATGTTTATATATCATACATCTAGAAACCCACTTGTACAATGCAGCTTGGGAACTGGGCTCTTCACAAGGCTGACTGAAGCACCTGAGGTGCATCTGCAGGGGAAGGAGTGTGAGGACTCAGGGAAAGGAGTATTCATCCAGGATGGAAGAGGCTGTCTGAAACAGAAAACTCCTCAACTTTTTTTCTGTTGCCAGTTGTGGAGAGCATTAAAAATACAGCTTAATCTGGGGAAAAAATAAAATATTTGAGGTGGATAGGGAGAAAAAATATTAGAAGTAAACTAGAAGTGGTTGAGTAAGGTGGCTGCAGGCTATATACAGGTAGGATAAACTCTTTTCAGAAATGATCCAAGTATGTGGAATCCTGCCCCTGTGCAGAATTTGGATGCTGATCTCTGGAAGTCCATGGTGTTTCAGTGATACTGATTTTCAAGGTTATCTGTGGAGAGCAGATTTGTATAAGCAGAAAGACTTATGTCTCCAACAGCAGAGCTCACTGGTGCTCGAGAACAGCAGGCTGGGGGAAGATCTGTTTCCTTGGAGGTAGCAAAAGATGGCTCTTAATGTGGCACTGTGCATGGTGCTCCATTTATTTGGTGAGAAGTTGGGGCTGGAGCTGCTCTTACACTTCCAGTGCCACTGGTGAATCACACAGGTCATGTTGGAGAATTTTCTTCAGATGTGGCTTATTGAGAGAGGCCATGAAGATGTACAGCTAGCTGAAAAAGTAAAGGGCAGCTGTAACGAGGTAGCTTTCCCAGGCTTGCTCTTGTAAACAGTAAAGTTTCTCAGGTTTGAGCATGAGAAACTGCAAATTTCCCAGCTCAACTTTTGACAACAATGAACACCACGTCCTTGAGTAGGTATGGGAAAGAAAGATGAAAAACAAAGGCCGTGAAAACAGTAGATAACAAGAAAGTCTTAATTAAGGAAAACAAGGAGGGATTCCTGTGTGATCTGTATCCAATGATGAGCTCGGGTTTTGCGCTATGCATGAGCTTAATTAACACGGTTATAAGAATGTGGATATTGGATCAACAAACTGGAGTTCGATGCATGAGAGGATGGTCGATTCTCCCTTCACCTTAGTCAAATGGCGCGGGGGGTTTAATTTTTACAACAAGGTCACATCCTGTGCTACTCCTTACTGGTGATTCTGCATTCCTTACCTTGGGATGCTGGATTTCACAAACTGTCCAGGAGAGTATCTCAAAGCATATCAGCCTTAATGAGCAATTTTTGAGCAGGATTGACCATTTGTCTTTTTATCTTAAAGTCTTTAAATCCTGCAAAAGCAGTGTCCATGTGGGTGGAGATGATGAGGTGGAAAGGGGCAAAAGAAATTGATCCAAGAAAAAACCAAAACAAAGCCAAATGACATTTAGGCAGCATTCAAAATTGCAAAATCAAATTCCCTAGCTTAGGCACCACCTAGCTCCTGGGGGCATCATAATTCCACAAATACCTCGTTTGACTTTTTCTCTGTGCTTGTCTGGGGTTTTTAAATTATTTCTGGTTTAACACCCCTCGGGTGCTGAGTTTTTTACTTAAATGCCTACCCCAAAGTGCTTGAGTCTGACCAGCATCCAGGAGGGAAGCATCCTGCCCTCAGCCTGCCCAGGTGCTTTTAGAGCACCCCCAGGCACAATAAGATCAAAAAGCCCCAGTGGCAGCTGCCACTTAGTTTTGAAACATCTTACACAGGAAAGCTCAGGGATCACAGCCTGCTTCTCCTTTTTAGCCAGCAGCTGCTTTATGTCACCTGCTGAGAGGTCTTCAGCCACTGCTTCCTTCACGTGTTTTGTTTCTTGCTCCAAGTCTGGAATTACCATGACATGGGAGCAGTGAAGAGTAGCCCTTTTTGCTGTGGTAAGTTTGTGCCTTCTCCACATGGGATGAGTTAGAAGTGAAGGGAGACAGGGATTCAAGCAGGTCTCCTGCTTCCTTAGGCTGCTGCTGGGAAGCAGGGAACACCTCTGCTCCCTCTGGCTGTGGCTCACCTGCTCTTAGGCAAGTGGAAATGTGGCAATTTGATGGAAGAGGAGCAGCACCTGATTTTGGGCCAGGTCTGAGCAAGGCACAGAGCCCCTCGGACAGGAGGGCCAGCAGTGCCTCTCTGTGGAAACCCAGGGCACTGGGAATATTTCTCTGTCTGCTCTGCCCTGACCCCCAGGGGAGCACTGACTCTGACCCTCATTCATGGAGAAAGTTTCCTGGACTTCAAGATAGACTGGAATCCACAAAAGTGTGAAATAGATTATAGA
This sequence comes from Ammodramus savannarum pratensis, assembly GCA_020466415.1. Classification (NCBI taxonomy): domain Eukaryota; kingdom Metazoa; phylum Chordata; class Aves; order Passeriformes; family Passerellidae; genus Ammodramus; species Ammodramus savannarum. The sequence continues at coordinate 10,620,425 of JAHXMQ010000028.1, read as the reverse complement.
GTAGTGTAGGTGATCACTTGGTGAGAAATTTAGGTTTTGGGAGTTTTAGTATGTTGAGGATGGAAGCAAGATGGAGGGTACGGGGTGTTGTCCTGGGTTTCTTCTTCATGCTGCTTCTTCCTTCTTCTCCATGGGTTTGGGTGGCATTTTGTAATTGGGCAGAAAAGTCCACATTGCAGCTCTTTGGGATCAGTTATTGAGTTAAAAGGGAAAATAATCCAGGTGTCAGTTCTTGGATAGTTTAAACTAATTGGATAGTTTAGTCTTAAAAGACCTTGTATCAAGAGATTGTTGGCCATTTTGTGCCTTGCTGCTGAACTCACAGCAGTGAAACTGTTTTACTGATAAGAAATAATCAACACCTGAGTCCAAACATGAATTACTGTCTCAAGTGCCTTCAATCCAGACCCAGAGACACCAACAATTGGTACCTCCACACCTCTCCTCTGGCCTGCCCGTGCTCAGTGTGCTGACATGAGTGGCTCTGTGCCTGGCACTGAGTTGTTTTGGATCCTTAGTGGTGCAGGACTGTTCTCAGAGGCCACTAAAGCACCGAGGTCCCCAATGCCAGGACCCACCCTTGGAGCAGAGCCTTCAAAAGCTGGGTGTTACAGTGTGCACATCCTCCCTGCCAAGGCTTTTTTGGAGCCTGCTGCAAGTAACTTGTGTAAGACCTCCTACATAATGGCTTTGCAGAGCCAAAGCCCAGCCTGTCCAATGGACCTCATCCCTCCTGGCTCCTTGGTTTCTCACTGAGGCTCACGGGGCTGGAATAGTTTGCTTTTTCTCAAGCTTTTCTTTAAAAAAAAAAAATGTGAGAGTGTTGCTTCTGTGGAAAAGCACTTCTGTTCATTGCATGGGGACTCATCTAACCTGGAGTCTGGGATCTGTCCTGTGAGACAGAGAGGAGGCAAGCTGCCCAGCCAAGCCCTGGTTTTGCTGGATCCAGCTGCGGTGGTTTAGGTTTCTGGCTGAGTCCATCTGAAAGCAGCACAGAGCAGAGCACAAAGAGAGGGAGGGTCGTAAGTACCGCCATTCTCTCCTGATAATCCCTTAAAAAATAATTGCAGGCCTAAACCTCTGGCCTCCAGCAAATTTTCCACTCGATTAGAGGCTTTTGTGAAGCCGGGGAAAGGGACACGCAGACTTGCACATTGTGCCGCTGCCCGAAACTTCCAGCTGGGATTTTTTCCATCAAAAGGGGATTTTAGTAAAACCATTATAAGGGGCTTAGTCACAGAAAAGCAGTTGAGCTGAGACAGGGGTAGATTAGCTTTAACATGCTTGTTTTTGGCACTAGGGACAGGGTGGAAGTTACACCCGGCCGCTCACATGCAGCCTCCCCTGTCCCACGGAGTCCCTGGCAGGTGTGGGTGGGAGATGATGTTTCCCCATGTTCCCCCGATGTCCCTGTGGCATTTGAGCCCAGGGGAGGTGAGGGGAAGGCAGGGCAGCCCTGGTGCAGTGGGGTCTGGGTGTGGGGGGCAGAAATTGCTGTTGCTCAGTTGGCCTTCAGTGTGGTCTGGGCAGGTCAGTGCTAATGGACAGGTGACCCTGGGGAAGGGACACCATGAGAGGAGACAGCAATGGCAGCCCTAGGGAGCCTGTGGTGCCTTTGATCCACATGGGTGGTCCCTGCTGAGGGATGGTCCTGGTGGAGATGTCCAGGGAGCAGCCACACAGCAGTACCTGTTGTTGTGCTGGGGCATTCCCTGCAGGGCTGTCAGCTCTGCCTTTGTTGGGTCAGACTGGCCACTGCCTGCAGTAAAAGCTATGACCAGCATTTGGTTTCTCTGGGCAGAAGAGTTTAGACAGAGACAGAGAGATGGCTTCTTGGAGGGGCTCCTGCTGCTGGGAGCTCTTGCACAGCCCACACTTGCACACCAGCGTGCTCAGTGAGTCTGGTGTGGAACACTAGGAATATGTTCTTTGTCCTGACCCTCCCTCTCCAGGACTGCCTTAGGCTGGAAAACTCATTTCCATTTTTGCTGCTCCAAGAGGCAGAAACCAGCAGGACTGGAGATGGAAGGGGTGGACGCCAGGCACTGTTTGGTGACACATGGATCTGGGACATCACCTTAGTCAAGTTGTTTCCACCTCTCTTCCCCCATTAGTGCTGATTTTTTCTTTTTGATGTCTGTGTATGCAATGAGTCTGCAGAAGCTAATTATTGAAATTCTGTAAATTATAAGGTGTAGTTGCTTCTGAAAAAGGCATCATCACTGTACCTGTAGCAGCACTGTGAGAGCTGGATAAGAAAGACTTTATAAATTTATGTGCCAAAAAGGACACACACATACAGCTCCAGATACCTTAATCACTACAGAGGTGTCCAGTGGAGTAACTGTGCCAACAACACAGCAAAACCCTGCACAACAAAACCAGAATAAACTAATCTAAGTATTACTTTAAGTTTGGTCCAGCTCCATTACCACTCTCACACTTGCATGCTGTAAAAAAATATTGTCAAGCTATAGATGTCAAGAGATGGAGTTTTAGGGCAGAAGTTCTAAGTTTAGGATAGGCAGTTTCCAGGAGGCAGCTCTTCAGGCTGGGATGTGAAGTTCTTGCATGATGGGGAGCATTGATGCACATTCCAACATAAGGAGATGAACCTGTTGGAGCGAGTCCAGAGGAGGGCCATGGAAGTGATCAGAGGGCTGGAGCATTTCTGTGGAGACAGCCTAAGAGGGTTGGGATTGTTCAGCCAGGAGAAGGGCAAGCTCTGGGGAGGCCTTGAAGCACTTTCCAGTGCCCAGATGGGCTGCAAGAGAGCTGGAAAGGGAGTTCTGACCAGGACGTGTAGTGATGGGACAAGGGAGCATGGCTTTAAACTGAAAGAGGTTGGGTTTAGATTGCTTACCAGGAAGAAAGTCTTTATTGTGAGGGTGGTGAGGCCCTGAAATGGGTTACCTGGAGAAGCTGTGGATGCTCTATCCCTGGAAGTGTTCAAGGCCAGGCTGGATTGAGCTTTCGTAGCAGAAGGTGTTCCAGCCCATGACAGGGGGATTGGAACTGGATGATCATTAAGATGCCTTCCAACCCAAACCCTTCACCGGTTCTATGACTGACTCCCAGTTCAGCTATGCCAAGTGTGCCTTTCCAGTTTGGCTTATGGTGCAGGACGAAATGCTGATAGTGGTGATGATGACGAGCAGTTCCCCATCCCTTTGCACCGCCTGTCGTGCTGCTTCGTGTCCAGGGCTGGACGGGCGAGCCATTCAGTCCGTCCGATCTCTCGGTGCCACGGGTGACCGGGGCGGGCTCGGAGCGGAGCCGCTCGCAGGCGGCCGTGAGCGCCCGCGGCACTCGGCGGGCAATGCTGCCGCCTGGGGGATCGCCGTGGCAATGGCATCGGGATGAGGGAGGATGCGCCACCCAGCCCCGTGCGACTGCCAGCGCCACAGGCAGCGCTGTGCTCTCCATCTGTTTCTCTGGTTGTCCTCGGTGTTAGGTAGGAGGGCGACCCGAGGAGTCTCGTTATCGCCGTCACCTCGGGTCAATGCTCATAGGGTGCCTTGGCCGGGCGGATGGAGATGTACCAGAGTCAAGTGAGGCACTGCATCCCTTGTCCAGGAGCCTGGGGGAGCACAGGGGACCGGCTCACCTGTGGTATGAATGCCTCACAGGGCTTCAAGCCAGCGTGTGGCAGGAGGGTTTATGGCACTGAACGATGCGCCTGGCCCACGCTGAAGCTGGGGAGCCAGGAGTGCCACCGCAGCTGTCACCAAGGGAGATAATGGCAGGGATTTCTTGGCATTTCAGCTCACTGAACAAGGAGAGAGGCTGCAGAGCTGTGATGCTCTGTGCCCCTGTGATGTTGTGTGCCAACTGCCAAGCCCCTAAAGACATCCAAGCATTGTAAAGCTGGGATGTTTGGGGAGAGAAAGAGGCAAAGGAGAAGGAGGAACAGGACCAAGCTCAGATAAAATTTGTTAGGGATTTTTTATTTTTTTTCCCAGAGCTGGGAGGGGAAATTGCTTCATCATGAAATCATTAGACTGTGCCCAGAGAAACAAGACTCAGAGGAAGGAAAATAACTAGGAGGAGGTTCCCATTTCTAGATCTGGGTTAGTTTCTGTAGCAGAATGAGTTTGGTTTATGTCTCAGTAACCCTCTCATGTGGAAACACTTGCTCAGGGCATGTGTCCAGTCACTGGTACTAAACTTTTGACACCTTGTCTAAGAAACACCACAGATTTTAGGAAATTTTTTAGGAAAATCCCATTTCCATTCATCTTGCGAGGACAGATCAGATTCAGATCTTTCAAAATCTCCATCATGCGATTTCAGTTTGGGCTGTCATTGAGCTAGTGCATATGGTAAATGTAATTAAGTCAGGGGGAGAAGCACTAGCATCCCTGCCAAATGTGGCTGGAGGCTTAAGTTCTGGCACAGGAGCCTGATGAACCCTCTCCAGCTCTTTCTTTCGTGCAGCTTGGGGCTGGGGAATTGAGCAGGACGGCCTGGCTGGCTGGCCATGGTGGGGAGTGTCAGTACAGCCCAGCCAGCAGCTCTGGCGCGGGGCCTCACTGGTGTCCTGAGGGGTCCAGCCCGCACCACCCAGTCAAATTTATCCATTTATGTTGTTCCTCCACAGAAGGCACTGTTAAAGAGCTGCTGGCTGAAAGAGTGGCATTTAAGGTAGAAGAGGGAGAGAGAGAGAACAAAAAAAGGGTTCACTTTGCCAGGAGCATCCCACACGCGTACATAGCGAGGCTGCCAGATCCAGGGACGTCTCCCCTTGCGCTGTTAATGGTAGCCTGTGCTGACTTCTAGCTTTGGATCCAAAATCCGTGAGCCTCTTGGCCACCCAGGTCTCATTTTAACCCCTCGCTGACCCCCAAAGGGCAGGTTCAGTGGTGAGCTCTGTGCTGTCTAGCAGGCAGATCACCTCTGGCCATGGCAGAGGCCCCAGGTGGTTTGGCTGACAGCTGCCCCGTGACCCCGTTATTTATTAGCGCCAAACAAAGGCCCCCAGAGCCACCGTGACAAACCGATTCAGCCCAACCCGCAGCGTGCAGGGGAAGGTATCAAATGTGTAAATCTGTCATGCATGGACCTCCCATGTGCTAGTCCAAGGGCAGTAGGACCCAGGTGGAGCCTGCTTTTCCTCCCAGCAAGCAGAGCCATCCGTGGGTCTGGCAGGGGGAGCAGCTGCTGCAGCAGACCAGGGACCCCATGCACACGCAGGACTGCACTGCAGCTCGGAGCTGGCGTCCCCAGCTGCTGCCCCTCAGTCCCTGGCTGCCTCCTCTGCTCAGTCACTTCATCCCTCCTCCATCCACATCATTGCTCTGCTCTTTCTGCCATCACCTCCTTAGCATGGCCCCTCTGCTCCTCACAGCTGTCCACAAAATGCAGGTCCCTGGGCCACCCTCCTGCCCTGCCTTGTGCCCTGCTGCCCCAGCACTTCTGCTGGCACCAAAGCCACTGCTGGGGCACTGTGGGCTCACAGACAGGAGACTGCCAGCTCATTTCCAAGTAGTGGAGTGTTTTTTATGGTTTTCTACCCCGGTTTCCAACTGAGTCATGTTCAAAAATTCAAGAGTGGTTGGTTATGCTGAGAAGTTATGTGGTAATTGGTTCTATGGTTGTTGGCCTGTGTCTGGGTCCAAGGAGGTGCTGTCACAGTGGAGCATGAGAGGAAGGTATGAGGAGCACTTGCTCCATCTACGGGAACAGTCCAGGGTGTCTAAGAACTGGGGTTCAGGGTGGCTTTGGTTTTGGCAACTTCCTTTGGCTTGTGTTCCTCTTAGAAGGGGATGTTGGGCCATGTGGGCAATGCTTTTGGCTTGGTTTTTGTTTTGTAAGTTGAGAGAAGAAGTTCAGGGGATTTTTTAGGGAAAAAAAAATCCTGTCCTGGTTCTGATTACGGAGCTTGCGAGCACACACATTATATTGAAACATAGATGTCCCACTGTTATCCATGTGAACGTGGGGCTTAATAAGGAGATGTCATTTTCACCCAAACCCAGCAGAAACAAACCTACTTTATGAGAGGTTTATCATTCCCCATCCTTGGCTGGGGTTGCTGCTTGACCCCAGGAGCAATTACGTTTTCAGCTGTTCTGGGAACCTGATCTGGAATTCCTGTTGTTTATAACACTCATAATACATGCTCTTTTTCCATCAAGAAGTTACTGCAAACTCGGAAAGACAGACCCCAACACCTCCCTCCAAGTAGGGGAAGATGGATATAGTGTCAGGCTCAATTAGATCCAATTGTGGTGGCTTTCCCTAAAGCGAACAATGCAGCTTTTGTTAATGGACTCCCAGCAGAAAGCTTGGAAGTCTTGGAAAGGAGGGAATAGAACAACACACGCCCCAAAGTCCAGATCCTGAGACAGTCCAGGTCCTTAGGATGTGGAGGAGATGGTGTTTCTTTTTAAGAGGGCTGGAGTCAGGCACTGCTTTCCCCTTTGAAATGCAGCACGGCATTAAGAGCTGAGGGGGCAGAGCTGGCAGTGAGTGTGCCCAGTCCAGCCTCAGCCAGAGCAGCTGTGGAGGCAGGGGCTGGGCAGGGCAGGTGCGGGCACCTCCTGTGGCAGGGCATCCCACCTGGAGCAGCACCCAGCCGGGCTGCTGGAGCGGGGAACAAAGTGGCCTGCTCAGCGCTGGAAGTGCTTAAAATGCAAATGTACAGGAACTTCAGACCATCCCCCTCCCTCCTCCTCGGCGCGGAGGAAAGCAGCTTAAATACAGCCAGGCCTGGAGAGGAATGTTAAAAAGAGGGGAAGAATCGCCCTCCTCCTTTCCATAGGGACTCGGGCCCGGCCAGATTGAGTATGCATGACTGAGCAAGCAAGCAAGGACAGCTCCTCTTTTAACTTTGCTGAACAATGGCTCTGCCTTCTTCCACCATTTCGCATTCCCCCTCCTTGGAGGCAGGAAGGGGGCAGCGGGCGAGCGAGCCCCGCCGCCGGGCTGGGGGAGACGGACGGGCTTTGTGGCTGCCCTGTAAACACCGCTTAAGCTCCAGCCCCTGCAACAATACAACGCCCCACGTCGGGGAGGCCAGAAAGGGACCGCAGCGGGTTAAAAGTCATAACGTCGAGGAGAAAGATTATGGTAGAGGACAAAGGACACCTTAGATTATTCACACTTTTTTTTTTTTTTTTTTTTAACACGGTTCCACTTTTTACTTTCTCTTTTATCTTTGGCTGGGTAGTGGAAATCAAGCAAGACGTTTCAGATTTTCCAGGTCTGCAAGGGTGCAGGGTTTTGGTGGTTGTCAGTGCTGGGAAATGTTTTTATTTGATGGGTCTTCCATTCGGGGAGGGCCACGCTTTAAATCACTAAAAAATTCTGCACCATGCAATTCATCTGGAGCTTAAAAAAATTAAGAAATACAGGCCTTCTTCCCCCCCCCTCACAAATCCTCTATCACCAAGCAGTGGATTCAGCTGCAGTTTCAGCACTTTAGGTTTGTGTGACCTTAGAGTCAGAAGTCTGAGCGGGGATTGTCCCCAGGATGCTGCCAGCACCCTCCCAGCCACGGCTGGTCCTGCCAAGCCCCCTCCTCACAAACTCCTGCTGCTGATGGTGCCCAGCATCCTGCACAGAGGAGGCTCCTGGCCTTCCTCAGCAGAGCCAGCCCCCATCCCACCATCAGCCACAAGGCTGTTCTGACCAAGCCCAACAGACACACACGTCTTCAATAAGTACAGACAACACAGATACAGTTTTTTTTTTTTTTTTTCAAAAACATACTTCATATTTCCTCTTTTATTATATAAATATGTTTAACCTTTTACTGTAAGAATATAAAATGTTTTAAGAGGATCTTTGTTATTTTTTTATACAAATTCACAAACAGTACAATTAATCCATAGGGGTCTCCGGGTTTGTGTTAACTCCGTGGTCTGGCCTGTTACTGTGGAGGATTTGAGATTTTGAACAGATAAGCAAAAAAAAAAAGTCAAGATATTTAAAAACAAAAAAATCAAAACAAAACCCAAACTTACTCTTCCTCTTTCAGATAATAATTAAAAAATAATCTAAAGACCCAGCTCCATTTTATTGACAGAACAGAGATAAGACAGATGAATTTCAGTCTCCTCCCCTTCACATGGCAGCCCTGGGGCCTGCAGGCCAGCTCTGCTCCTCTCCACCTACAAACAGGAAGCCTGGCACAGTGACCTTTTGTAGGTGGCTTAGGAGGGGAGGGGAAAGCACTTGCATATATCCATATATATAATTTTTCTTTTTTTTAAACAAACTTGCATTTTACACATTTCTGTTAACAGTAGCCCAATCCGCAGAGTGGATTCTCATGTTACATATTTGTGCTAGAAGAGTAAAAATGCAGAAGCACAGTTTGGGTCCCCAGTTCCCAGTGAAGAGGGAGGGAGAGGCACAACCAGAATGTGGAGGTGGGACACAGTAGGATAAGCCTAAAAACAAAAATTTAAAATTAAAAAAAAAAAAAAAAAAAAAAAAAA
>JAHXMQ010000028.1:10527456-10611971 GCA_020466415.1 Ammodramus savannarum pratensis | reverse complement strand
GGGGTGGGGGTGGAGGAGGGGATAAAATAAGAACAAACCCAAGGGGCATTATTCCAGTCTAGGCACAAAAATGTTTCAGTCTCAAAATCTCTTTCCAGGGCTTTTGAGGAGGAAAAAAAAAAAAGTAACAAATTAAAACGAGGTAGCCAGACATCATATATATATTTATATATATAGAATATATTCAGCAGAAAAAAAAGTACTTAAAAATCCACAAGAACAGCAACTTCATATGTCTTTAAAAATAAAACCATGTAAGAAAATGAATACTGTAAAGGGGAGAATGAGTGAGGAAAACTGGGATCAATTACAGGATGTAAGCAAGGGATAGATGGGAGAGTAAGAGGCTGTTTTTGTAGCAGTAATTTTTTTTATGCATTTCAAAATAAAAACAGGTCACAGTATCTCAAATGAAGCAGAAATGAAGCTGGAGATTCTTCCTCTTGTCCCCCAGGAAGAGAGGAGCAAGAACTCCTTTCTACCTGCTCACCCCCAACCCAGAGAGGAATGGATATGTGGCTGGATATGTCTATCCCTGTTGCCAAGGAGGAGGAGGGGAGAAAAAGAGAGAATGATGAAAGGGAAGACAAGTCTCAGTAACTCTCAGGGTCCCCCAGCGCACGGGAAGGCTTAAGAGAGTGGGGTCTGTGTCCAGTCCCCACAGAGACAGGAGGAGGAGGAAATGGTGTATTCATCTCCAGTGGAGAGATGGGGAGGGAGAATGGAGTGCCTGGACTTTTCCATTACCCATAGTGCAGGATGACATGGAAACATACTGACAAAAGGGGAGGCTGTAGCTATCGCTAGACTCAGTGCAGTGGAGAACTGGAATAGTGGGAGGTTGTATCCACCCACAGCAGAGAATAACATGAAACTGGAGACTGAAGAGAGATTTAAAAGGGAAAAAAATCAATGTACCTAGGGAGCAGTATTTCTGTCACACATGTGTTGACAGGGGAGGGGCAAGCACAGAGGTGGAATGGTTGTTTTATCAAAAGCTCTGTCTGTGCCCAGCTCAGGATGACTGGGTGGCTGGGTGCACAAGTGTAGCTAGGAAGCCTTTGCTGCTGCTAACTTATTTTTTGTTCCCATCTCCACTCTCCTTTATATAAACCAAAAATAATCTATTCTGAATACATGGCAGAACAAGGGTTTTTCTTTATCCATCCTTAGTGCTTGAGGGGATGGAATGTGGGAGCGGGGATAAAGAGGGGTGTCTCTAGCCCCAGTGCATAAGTGTGGGTTTCTACCTCTTCCGCAGGGAAGGATGCTGTGGGAAGGGAGAGGGCTCTGTATCCCTAGCATGGAACTTGAGGCATGACCTGGAAAATGGATAGGTGCTTTCTCTCTGTCCTCCTGGTCCCCCTTCCTCCTCCTCCTCCACAGCAAGGATAGGTAGGCAGCACAGCAGGGTCGAGGACAGACCCTCTCTCTGTGTTCCTCCCTGCGGTGCCAGAGTGCGTGGGTAGCACGTCTCTGTGCATGCCCCTGTCTCTTTCTCTCCTCCTCTGCAGCAGTCACTCAGTCAGTCAGTGAGTCCCTCCAGAGGAGATGGAGGTCTCAGGGCACCCTCCTCCTCCTCTCACCTGACCTTCTCACTCTCAGTCATTTCCCAAAGTCCCAGGTTGAGCACCTTGAGGCAGGGCAGCTGGGTGATGCGCTCCAGGCCCCGCTTGGTGATGCGGGTGCAGCCGTAGAGGTCGATGCCCGTGAGCTGGCTGAGGTGTTCGGCGATGAGCTCCAGGCCCTTGTCGGTGATGCGGACGCACTGGCCGATGTTGAGGGTGCGCAGGCCGTGCATCTGCCGCACCATGCGGTTGATGCCCTCGTCGCTGATGTGGCAGGAGCAGAGCGACAGCGAGCGCAGCCCGTCGAGGCCCTGTGCGATGTAGGCTAGGCTCTGGTCCCCCACCTTGTCGCAGAAGGAAACGTCGAGGCCGGACAGCCGCAGGCTGCCCATGGCCAGGTGCATGATGCCTGTGTCGCTGATGTTGTCGCAGGAGCGCAGGTTGAGGCTCCGCAGGCTGCTCATGTGCGACAGGTGCAGCAGCCCCGCGTCTGAGATGCCCCCGCAGAAGCTGAGGTTGAGCTGGCGGAGGCGGCCCAGCCCGCGGGCCAGGTGCTTGAGCGAGAGGTCGCTGAGCTTCTGGCAGTCCTGCAGCGTGAGCTGCTCCAGGCCCAGGCAGCCCTCGGCCGCGCTGCGGGTCATGCCCGCCAGGTGCCCGATGCCCACGTCGGAGAGGTGCCGGCAGGAGCGCAGGTTGAGGCTCTTGAGGCGCTGCAGGCCCCAGGCGATGAGCAGCAGGCCGGTGTTGGTGATGTTGCTGCAGCCTCCGAGCTCGAGCACCTCCAGGCCCTTAAGGTACTGGGCGATGCGGCCCAGGCTGCTGTCCGTGATCTGCTTGCAGAGGCTCAGGTTGAGCGAGCGCAGGGAGCTGATCTCCGCCACGAAGGCGTGGCTCAGCCCGTTGTCGGTGAGGTTGTAGCAGCCGCTGAGGTTGAGGCTCTCGATGTCGGCCATGCCCTGGACCACGTAGCTCAGGCTGCGCCGCAGCGACAGGATCTGCACCCGCCGGATGCCCCGCGCCGCCAGGCTGGGGAAGAGCGAGGGGTTGGCGCGGCGCAGGTGCAGCTTGGCCTCCACGCCCCGCCACACCGAGCGGTGGTAGGCGGCGTCCCGCCAGGCCGTGCACACCTGCGCCGCGCGGCCCTTGTCGCGCACCTCCAGGTACCCGAAGATCATGGCGAGCAGCTCGGGGAACAGGCACGAGATGTGCGTTTCCATCGCACGCACGCCCGCCCGCGCCCGGCCGCCCCCGCCGGCGCCGCGCTGCTGCCCCTCGCCGCCGGGCCCGGCCCGCTTCCGCCCGGGGCCCGCCCGCCTTCCGCTCCGCGCCGCGCTCCTCCTGCCGCCGCCGCCGCCCTCACATCGCCGGCGCGGGCGGCGCGGGAGACGCTACTGCGCGACCGCCGGCCCGGCCCCGCCGCCTCTACCGCCGCGCCGGGCGGGCCGCGCCGCTGCCGCCGCCGCGCTGCTGCCGCGGCCGCGCCGCCCCGCGCCGCATCCCGGCGGGCGCGCCCCGGCGGCCCCCGCGCCCCGTGCCCAGCGCCGGCCGCCGAGCCCCGCCGCCGCCGCCTCCCTTTGTCTCCGCGCTGCCGCCGCTCACAGCCCGCGGCCCCGCGCCGCCCGCATCCCGAGCCGGCGGTGAGGCAGCGAGGGCAGGGGGTGGCGCGGCCCGGCCCGGCCCGGCCCGCCCGCCGCCGGTACCGACTCCGCCGCTCCGGGCCCGCCCGCTCCGCTCCGCGCCGCGCGCTGCTGGGCCCGGCGCCGCTCCGGCCCGCGGGAGGGGGGGAGGCGCGGCCAGGCGCGGGGGGAGGAGGCAGCCGGGGAGGAGGCGGCGCCGGGCCGGGCCTGTTTCCCCTCCCGCCCCCACCCGCGCCGCTTGCGCAATGGTACGGTCCGGAACACGGCGAGCCGTCGCCCTGGAAACAGCGCGGGCCGCGCGGCGCCCCCGCCGCTCCCGCCGTGTTGCGCTGCCCCGCGCCGCCGCCGGGGGCGCCACCGTGGCTCTGGGCCCGGCCCCAGCGGCCTCGGCGGTCACCGGGACCCGGCCCGGCCCGAGGAACCTCAGCGGTTACCGGGGCCCGGCCCGGCTCCAGCACATGGCACACAGTGGCATCCAGGCGGCTCTAGAGTGTGCAGAGAGGGAGACGCCACAATCTCTGTGTGGGCAGTGTGGCGCAGTGCATGGGCACCCGCACAGGAAAGAAGCTGTTCCTTGTGGTCAGGAGGAACTTCTGTGCGTCAGTTTGTACCTGTCGGCTCTTGTCCGATTGCTTGGTGTCACCGAGAAGAGCCTGGCTCCATCCTCTTGACTCATCCTTAAGATTCTTACATTGATGAGGTTCTTTTTCAGTCATCTCTTCTTGAAGCTGAACAGGCCCAATTTTCTCAGCCTTTTCTCTCAATAGCAATGTTCCAGTACCCTCATCCTCTGTGTCACTTTTCACTGGACCCTCTCCAGGACTCTCTAGTACAAGCGAGCCCAGAACTGGATGCAGTGCACCAGGGCTGAGTAAAAAGGCAGGATCACCTCCCTTGACCCTCTGACCATGCTTCCCTTGATGCATTACTAATCCTAATTCTCGCCCTGTCAGTGCAGAGAAGCCATGGTGGGTGCTGTGCTGTCACCCATGGATGACAGGTCCCCACCAGGGCAGGAGTGGCAAAGCTGCAGAAAGCAGCACTGCTTCACAGAATCACAGACTCAATTAGGTGGGAAAAGACCTCTGAGATCATCGGGTCCAACCTATGACCAGACACCACCTTGCCAACCAGACCATGGCACTGAGTGCCACATCCAGTCTTCCTTAAACACCTCCAGGGATGGTGCCTCCACCACCTCCCTGGGCAGCCCATTCCACTGTCTAATCACCTTTCTGTGAAGTAATTCCTCCTAATGTCCAACCTAAATCTGCCCCTGGCACAGCTGGAGACTCCAGCTCAGTGCTGTGCCATGCTCCAGCCAGTCCCTTGCGTCACCCCATATCTTCCACTGGGCCACCTCTGCACTGCGGTTTGCCAAGGCCATGCTGGGCTGGCTGGTAACTCCTCGAGCTCTCTGGGAGCCCCAGGCTCCATGAGGAGGGGCAGGGGTCTGTGCAGCTGTGGAAGATAGCAAGGAGAAGGTGGATGGTGCCTCACCCCTGCCTGCTGGAGCATGGCTGCTGTGGTGGGCAGCATGGCCGTGAGGCGGTGTGACAGCCTTGAGGAGCAAAGCTTGGGAACTCTCTGTCCGAGCGATAGGACAGGGCTGTAAACAGCTCAGAGCTCTGGGTAGCTGTCAAGGTTGCTGTACATCTCTGCATGGATTGTTTTAGGGCCTCTGTAATGGGAAATAGAAAATCTTCTGAAAATGGCTTTCAGCTGATGGCCTCCTTGAACTAGCTCTGAAAATGGTTGAGATACTCACATACACCAAGCAATTTCCAGTGACTTCCAATAATTTCAAGAAAGAATGTTTGAAAACCATGTTTCCTATTTGTCTATAGCCTTGTGTAATGGTAACCATGTACATTTCAACACTAGGCAATATTGCAGCAGTGTTAAAATGGCTTAAGTTCTACCAGAGATCAGGTAAGGCTTTTCGAAACAGTTTCAGAAGAGCAGGACTACCCTTTCTTTGTAAAGAAAAAGTTTTCATTTGTTCAACATGACAGGGTGTGCCTTTTTAATACTGTCTGGATTGCTAAAATACTGCACAAATCAGTCTAGTTACTGATGTGTTTTCTGTACTGATGCCTTCACTAACCTGAAGGAATAGGCTTTATTTTAATCATCATTTAAATTTATCTGCTACAGAAGCAGTCATGGCTCCACCTTCACATACACATTCCATATTAGTGGATTCTGTTGACTACTTAGAGGTTAAACATTTAGGTTTCACTCTGCTTTTTTCCTTCCTTTTTGCTTTAAGTTGGAGGCAAGGCGAGTTGAAGGACTCTGAGGCCCTGATCCTGGACTGAGTTCCCCATGCATATAAACATCACTATCAACATTTGGCTGTGGTTTGGCAGAGCAACAAAAGCCAGCAGTGCAGCTCCTATTATTGGCTCCAAAATGGGGTGGCCACATGATGTGAAGCTCTGACCTGCTATTCATTCACCCTGCCTGCTCGAGTTAATTCAAGAAGTTTTTGACAGGTTAACTTTTTACCAGCAGACTTTATGCCGGCTCAGGTGTCAGTGTGCTCAGCTCCAGCCAGATCAGGTATCGTCTGCACCCCTGTGCCTGGCTCCTGGCCAGAGCAGGATTGGGCTTGGCCCTGCATCCTGAGCTTTGGCTCATTCAGCAGCAGCCTGATCACATGCCTTGGCTTGATCCCGATGAAATTTGTGCTCCTGGGGGATCCAGCAATGCACAGACCTGGATTTAGTGATTGTGGAGCTGCAGTCACACACAGCAGCTATACCTTTGTAGTATTATTTTTGCAGTTTGTGCTGTTGAGACTGGTTAATAAGCAAAAGATTGGGGGCGATAGATTTTTTTTCTCTGCAGATCAGCTGTAGAACATCACAACCGAAATGGAGAATTTCTGTGGAGTGAAGAGAAAGGTGTGGCATCTCACAGGCCTGTTGTGGCAGGGATTCCCTGTCTGGAGGCAGTGGGATCCCTCACAAGGAGGCTGAGTCCAGTAGACATCAGGCAATGTGTGAAGGAAATGTGGCACAGAAGTGTCTCAGGGATTGTTGTATTACTCATAACTGGCAAAGCTACAAGCAAGTTCTACAAGTCATTCTCAAGGAGTGCTAATGAAGGCTTTCACAGTGTTATCCCAAACTCAGCTGCGGAATCTTAGCATGGAAATAATGTGGAATTTCCTCTCCCTAAGCCTTTCAAACCACATTTGAAGGGGAGCAGGAAAAGGTGTGCTCTTCAAGGCAGAAAAGCTTACCTGAAATACTTTTTTCTTTATATCTTGGCACATTGTGTCTGTAGTGTCTCTTGTGTGGAGCCAGCAGAAGTTAGAAATAGATGAAGCATTTCCTGGAGACTCTAAAGTTCTCTTTCTTACTTCTTATATACTTAGACCATCTGTCCTTCCTTGTGAACAGTTAAGGTTTACATGTTGAGTGGAACAGCCTGGAATTTGGATTCATAATCCTAATCTACTGTAGTGTTGATCTGGGGGAGAGGAAGGCACAGAAGTTACTATTCTAGCAGATTTTTATTTGTCAGTCTAAGTGACAGATGTTTGGAAACAGAGGTTTGGAAAGACAAAGTACAAAGTGCATGAAAAGGGCCAATTTATCACATGGTTGTTGGGTTGACTTTGTGTTTCCAGGAGTAAAGGAATATGTGCCATGTTTTTCATGATCTCATGTGGTATAAATAGGAGGTGGTAATCACCATGTGATAAACTGCATTTTATTAAAAATCCCTGCCTGTCTCCTGGGCACTCTGATGGCTGCTCCATCCCCCTGGAACCATCTCTAGCATTCCAGCTCCTGACAGCCATGCTGTCTTTCAGAAAGCACTTGCCAGATAAATGCTTCATTTTTTTCCTCCAGTTACACCACTATTGAGTGGAGGCTGTACAGTTTGGCTTGGCAGGGGTTCAGGAGGATTCACATAACTCACTCGTGGCCTCTGTGATTGGAAGCAGCTCGTGCTGATAAAGCTGCACTGTTGTCCATCCTGCATGGTTGGGTATAACATCCACCAGGTCTCTCTCTAGCTCCCATCTCAGCCTGGCCTTGTTTGTTACTTTTGCCTGTCAGTTTGCAGGGTAAATTTTGGCTCAAATTAGTCATTTAAGAGATAACAGAGTCCTTCTTTATCCTTACTTTTCTTCTGCCACCCTACTCCATGTGCTTTCTGCATTTTCACAGCTTCAGCTGCAGAATGAAAAACTTGTGAATTTACCCACAGGAATCTTTTTAGCCTTTGGCTTTTTTTTGCCTCTGGGCAGTGGCCATTGGCACTGCAGGACAGAAGTGATGCAAAACCACTTTGACAATAAAACCCATGCCTAGCTAACCCTTTTCTCTCTTTTGATCCATTTAAACTTAGATGCAGCCACAGTTGTCCTTCACAAGTTGGCTTCCAGACCTACTTCATCAGATTTGAAGAAAATCTGACCACAAAAATCAACTAAGTTTGATACAACCCATGGTCTTAAACTGGGTTTAAAGTTGGTTTAGTGGAGCTTCTTCAAATTCAATTTGGGGAATGTTTTTTTATGTATGAATGAAACCAAAAGAGTCTTTTTGGGACTGTTGCAATAGGACAGTAGTTTGTGGTTTTAAACTAAAGGAGTCAGTTTAGGCTGGATACAAGTTTTTTACTGAGAGATGGTGGCTGCTACATTCCTGGAAATATTAAAGGTCAGGTTGGACAGAACTCTGAACAACCAGTTGAAGATGTCCCTGGTCATTGCAGGGGGTTGGACTAGGTGGCCTTTCAAGGTCCCTTCCAAACCAAACTTCTCAATGATTCTGTGTTGCACATGTGCATATCTGTGTGCATGCACACACACATATATAAATCAGAATAGAGTGTTCAGTGAGTGGATTCCCTTTGGAATTCATGCTGGTTTTTCGTTTTCATTTTTTGATTAAAGAATATAAAGGAAATATAACTGATAAGAGGGCTTTTTGGAAATTGTAGTACTGGGATCCTTTTGCCTGTTGAGCTTTGTTGTGAAGACTAGGTCACTATAAAGCTTTCCTTAAAAAACAAACTGGGTTTTTTTACTTTGCAGGCTTCATGTCTCTAATAGGTGCTACATGAGGATGTATTTTAGGATTAGGTGGTTTATCCTGCACAAAGTAATTCTCATGTGTCATGTATTTCCTGGAATTGGGTGGTTTATTCAAAATACAATGTAGTGTGGATATGTGGTTAGATGCTGGGGCAAAATTCAGAGCTAATGTCTCAGTGCAGACTCCAGCTATAGATTGGAGCCTTTTGGATTTGGGTATTTTCTTCAGGTCTTGTTTTCACTTGTCAGTCAGTAGCTGACAAGAACAGAACTCTGCTGATGTGAGGGGGAATGGTCAGAGGGTGTGAAGTGTGGAAGGACAGGATTGTATTCCCAGTTTTGCTGTTAAATTGGCCAGCGACTGTTGCTGCTGTAACAGATTGAACCAGGCGTAAATGAAAGGATTGCTTGAAGAATCAAAACAATTTGTGACTGTCCAGACAACTCCCTCGAATGCCATGTGCCTTTCATGTCTGTATGTCTGTCTGCCTCTGTGGGACAGGACTGTCTGGTGCTCAGAGCAGGTGACCTGGGCCCCTGCCCACGGCAATTCCCTGGCTTGGCCATGCATGTCCCACCCTTCAGGGCTCATGTGGAGCTTGGTATTCAATGGTTAAAATCATCAAAGGGAAAGTGCTTTGGGAGGGCAGGATGTAAAACCTCAAACCTGAAGTGTTTGCAGTTCATTGTACTAGGTGCTATTTTAAGTCTTGGGTGCTATTTTAAGTGTTGGGCTTTGTCATTTCTTCCTTAGCAGCACCAAAGAAGATGAAGATGGCAGAAAATATCTGATGCAATCGTTATTATTAAAAGCAGTGGCACAAAAACAAAGAGACCTTTCAGGTGGTAATTGCTTTCATAAGCCATTCCTGGGGATTGAACTCTGAGACCTCTACAACTTGATCTAATAGGGACAGCCCCTGCAGTCACAGCAGAAACATGTGTGTCTGACATGCTGTGTGGTACCTGTTACAGCAGCAGGTCTGTGAAATCTGCCTTTGTAACAGCTGTTCAGTCCAAAAGCCAGCAGAGGTGCATGAATGCTCTGTGTGTTCTGACAGCCAGCACGTTCTCCCTGGGATGGGGGACATGCTCTGGGCAGAGCATCTCTCTCTGCAGTCAGGGCAGATGTGGCATTACTGGCCTGTGAGTAGGGGGAATTTGGCTGTCAGGAAAGCTGCTCCCTGTGCTCTCTGTCAGAAGCTGCTAGGAAGAAAAGACTTCAGTCTCTGGGCTTTCCACTCAAGCCTTGCCTGGGCCCCCCAGAGTGAGGGCCAGGGACAAGTAATTCAAATATTCTTCCCACAGTGAAAGTGGAAGGTAACCTCATAAGAGGGTGAGCTCAGCTTGGGGAGGGTACTGATGTAGCTCTGTGGCTCTCAAAACACAAGATTTTTGTACCCATTGATTACTGCAGCATTATTTTGACTCCTCCCTCTCTGGACTGTGGCCACCAGCACATTTTCAGGTAGTAAATGGCATTCTGAAATTGGCAATTCACTTGAATTGGACCAAGTTATGTCACCTGCCTTCTGAGCACCGGCTCTGAAGTAAGTTCTTGGAGGGAAACTGAAAAATAGGGCAATATTGTTTTGGAAACATGCTGTGAAAATGAGATTCACAGTTAGAGCTTGGCACAAAGGTGAGAGTTAGAAAATACAGTTTTATAAGGAAGGCAGGCTAAAGACACAAAACAGAATGTTATATTTAGTGGAAGATTTGGATTGCATTGGCCAAAGGAAGGTTACTCTAACATTTTAATCCTGGAAGTACCAGCATAGTGACTGTGCTAAATTTCCCTGATTTTCTGGAAGTTATCTGGTGCAACTATAATGGGTGCACCAAAAAATGGTTGCAAAGGGACATCCCTTTCAGAAACTTCTTTTGTTCTTGCTTCTGTTCTTGGGTTCATGTGGAAACTCTAAAGCCCCATTAAGGCAATTAAATTCACCAGCATGTGTTACCTATCTGTGCATGACAAAAATCTTGGAAATCCTCTCTGGAAATGTGGGAGTAAAATTAAGGGCAGGAAGAAAGTACAGAGTTCACCATGCTGGAGGTGGAAATATAAATGGGTAGAACAAGTTCTCTGTTTTACACTTGTTCTTTTAACTTGTGTCTACACTTTTCATTTTAAAAAAGTCCATAATAAACTTTTGCCTACAGTATAATGTAAATTAATGTGTGACCAGACCCTACTCATGTACAATGAGAATATAACTTTCTCTAGTTCTGATCATTCCATTTTTTTTAAAATGTGTGCATACAGAAATGTATAGGCTAGAAATATGGCTTTTACTTCTGTTTTTTTTTTTTTTTTTTTTCCTCAGCATACATGCTGACTAAATTATGTGGAAAAGCCTCTTTCTTTCCACTGTTTCACCCTTGAGATCCAGTATTTTCCTAGTCTTGTCAGTGTTGTTGTTCCACGCTTTTTGCCAGCAATCCTGATCTGTGTTCTTTAGGTTTCTTTTGGAACAGTGAATCCTCTTGTGAGGAGATTATTCTTTGATGCCCTGAAGTAGGAAACATAAACAAAAGTCTTGAAAATATTTATAGAATGGCAATAATTGCCACAGGATGTGGGAAGCACCAGGTAACTCATTAATAGTCCTTTGCATATCCATGTGGCAAAAGATGTCTGATCATGTAATACCTACCTGGAGCTCTGTAGCATTTCAGGTTCCTTTGCAGGTTTTAGCCCTGCTCCATCCATGATGAAACTAAACCCAAAGTGTGTGTTCTTCATGGATGGGAAGTGAGCACCTGCAGTTTACCCCTGTTTGAAGTCTGGGGTGTTTGGGCTCTCGCTGTCTCACGCTAGGTGCCCAGAAGTGCAGGCATGGAATCAGGTTTTGGAAGCTGAGAGCTGAATGACTTCCCAGCGTCACATGCTGGGTTTGTTGCAGGGCCAGGAATCCAGCCCAAATCTCCTGGCTCCCTACCCACTCCCTGAGCAGCAGGGCCAGTCCTCAGCTCTGTTTCAAGGGATCCTAGAGAGCACTGGCATTTTAGCAAGTCAGCTGGCAACTCCACTCTGTTTTGTTTAGAATGGTTCACATTCTTCCATCTAATTCCCACACTGAAAATTTCCAGCTTCCTATTTTTCCCAAGCTGTCCCAGCAAGACATATTGAACATGCAGATATGGTGGCACACACGTGCTTTTCCTGAGGCAACCCCTCAAAGTTTCTTCTGGATGTTTGTTTTACTCCAGTTCCTGTAATCCCCAAAGTGACATTAAACAGATTTTTTTGTTTAGCCTTTGTATGAAACTCTCTCTCTCTCTGTCCCTTTATTTGTGAGGATATGTGGTTTTAGTTACATTTTGCTGCATTCCCTTGTGTGTGGAGGAGACACTGTGTAAATGAAAACACATTATAATTATTACACACCACGCACAAATGTCTCCTCAGACATCTCCCATGCATGCCTTCTCTAGAACATATTTTTGAATGTGCACACACCACTGTGTTTTCAAACTCATTGGTGTAGTAAATAACTTCTTTCTCTCTACAAATGTTCGCTCAAAGTCTTGGAAGTGCATCTCAGAGGCAAGTGAAACTGTGCCTGAGAGCAGGAGCAGGAGCCTTGCTAGCCATTTCCTGATGCTGAATCTCTCTGTGCAAAGCTGGCACTGGGCTTGACTGAAGAACTGCATGCTGTCAGCACGAGCAAAGTCAAGACAGTGAAAAAGCTGGCTTCTGCTTCAAGAGAGGAAGTTATTTTGCTGGAACAGCATAAATCCTTAATAGGATTTCTTGCTTCCCCTGCAGTGTAGAGACTCAGGCAATTCCCTCTTTCATCCTACACCTTGCCTGCTGCAAAGAGGATGCACATAGCCTCAGACAGCAGCTTTCTGAGGTCCACACCTGCAAGCAAACCTCTAACCCCTGTGTGAAATGCAGCCTGCTTCCCTCTCCTGCAAGATGAGCAATTCCTGTCTTCCCTGTGGATACACTGGGGTGGGGTTTTTTGCAGGAAAAACACATTTTTCTTTGCAAGAACTTTGTAGTTGTCCAATAAAGCAGAGGTTGCATTCCAGATATGCAGCTGTTCCACCTACAGAAATTCCCTAGTCCTGTCTAGTCCACTTACTCAGTAGCATATTGCCAGAGAGAATAAATATGTTCAAGAGGTTGGGGAAAGAATCTCCAGGACTATAAATATTCTTTTGGATTGTAGTGTAAAATAGATAATTGTAATTTTCTCTATTTGAGTGGCAGTTGGAAGAACTTAACCTGCTGGATTTCTCCCACTGAATGTGTGTTTTTCCTTTAGTTTCAAGGGAAAATAAACACTTTTTTTCTTTTAGAAAAAGCCATCTCCTGTAGACTGTTCAGTTGTGTGTGGTAAGTTTTGCACAAGGTTTAGTGTGAGCATGGACTAAATAATAACAATAATTATTTACACATATTATTTAGTGTAAATAATTAACAATTATTTACACTAATATCAGAATATCCAAATACCTTTCTGAAGTTTGCAGGATTGTAGTGATCCGAATTGGGCAGCCTTATCCAGCCCAGCTGCACCTGCTGTGGGAACAGGGACTTTTAAATCCATATTTGAAGGGCTGCAAAATGTGGGTGTTGCAATCTGGACTCTGAGAACAACTCAGGGCAAAATTCTCTGGTGCCAGTCACTCATGGGCTTGTACACTGCTTTCTGAGTAGATGAGGTGTTAGATAAGCACCTGCTTTTTCCAGATAATTTAACCCCTTGGAGTTAAGTTTCTGGTGTCTACATCATTTTCCATGTCCAAAGCAGGAAAGGAAAAACAGAGTTTTCCACAGGCACCTCTGAAGTCTGATTCCTTGTTTTGAAGCCTAGGTGTGGACTGAGCTATTTGGAGGATGAAATTGCCACTGGTGGAGTTCAGGATGTGCTCAGAAAGCCTCACCATGGGTGGAAAGTCAGGCTGGTAACAACTTGCACTGGCTGTGTTGATGTAAAGCAAGTTTTGATTTTGGTTAGCCCTGCTGGGCAGGCAGAGCTGTGGGAGGAGGAGATGGATGCTATTCTGGTGTCTGTACCAAAATGTCACATTAGAGTTCGTGTTGGCGAGAGGAGCAGGAAAAAAGCACAGCTTTTTTTGGAAAGCTTTTGGATAGCTTTGGCAGGTAAAATATCTATATAATATGCTTTGAAAACTGAGACAAAGTCAATGAAAATGAACAAATTTGAATAAAGTGCACTAACAGCTTCAGTTACTTTTCCAGTTGTTCTTTTTTTCCTTTTTGGGAAGGATTTACAAAGCAGCAAATGCTAGCACAAATACTGGAAACTTCATCTCTTACAAATCAGGTAATTTTACACAGAGCCATCTTTCAAGCTAATGCTTTGTTATCAGCTTTTTAACACACTGATTTTTTTCTTTTCCCTTTTTGCTGTCATATTCTTGCACTTCAAGGCCTTGACCTGATAACACAGAGGCTTTGGCAGCATCTTAGCTTTGTGTAGTTCCTGTCCAGAGGCTGATGTTCATTCTCTGTGCAGTTGTGCCCTGGGCCTGTGGCAGTGAACTTACAAACAAGATCTGTAACAGGATACCTTTATGTTCTGCAGTTCAAATTGCACCTAAGTGATTGGTGCTAGCATGAAGCTGAGATATAAAATAATCTCCTTTTTGGTACAAATGTATATGCAGTCTATTCCCCAGACACTTTGAATAGGTTTAGCTTAAATCTCTTGCACCCAGAATTAACAGGAAATTCTTTCATTGAAGTGTGACGGTATAGAAGATAAGTTCTGAAATTGGTTAAATTGGTGTAATCTCCTGATATAGACAGGGCTTTAGTTATGGTGCTTCAACCTTTAGTAAATTTATTTTTAATATAAACACAGTAAGCATGCTTGAAAAAAAAAAAAAGGTTTTTTTCTCTTTGGTTTGGAAAGTGTTTGTGAAAACTATGAAGACGATGCAGTTATACACTTGGGCATTATTCCCAAAACATTCTGTATTTGAATCTACTGTATCTGAGCAGGAGCAACCTTTAATTGACAGCAGAAGTATTTGATGGTTGAAAGAATAGAAAAAACAAGCAGATTTTCATTTTGAGCCCAATTCAGCAAAAATGAGTAGGGATATATTTACTTTCAGGCACCTGGTTTAATGCTTTACTGAATGGAGTAAATCTGCACCACAGTTTTGCTGTTTTCAACCTGTCACTCAGCCCCCTCCTGCACCTCTCTTTCTGTGAGGAAAAATAGTGGCTCTCAGAGTTGTGGTGTTTAAGGGATGGGTGTATGTGCTTGCTTTGCCAGTCTAGAGTGGAGGAAAAGCTGACCATTATTATTTTTATTAGACTAGACTTTATAAGAACCTCTTTGAAGAGTCTGTTAGGAAGGGTAAAAATTATAATGAATTTGGATTTATTCCAATGGTTTACTGTTTGCTTTGGAAATGTACATGTCAAGCATTGCTGGCAGTGATTTACTGACAGGAGGGTCTTGATGTGAGCCAGTCTGAGGCTGGTCCCTGTGACCTTCACTGAGGTGCAGAATGTGCAAGACACAGCAGTAATCAGAGCATCTCCATTTCCTTCAGTCATTCACTCCTGGAGAATGAAGAACCACTGCAGCAACAGTTTAACTGTACTTGGAATATTTGATTTCCTTTGGCAGTTGATGTAATGATTACAGAGTGTGGAACAAGCTAAAAGGAGTCTATATCCAGAGCAAAAATAAGGTCCAGGCCTGTGAGATGTGGGACATAAATCTTGGTTTGGGATGGGAGTAGCTGGACATCCCTTTAGGGAGGATGAAGGTGCTCCAAGATGAGAGTGAGGAAGAGAACACTTAAAGTCATCCAGCTGCTTCCATCCCCTGGCCTGTCCCAAAGTCTCTGCAGAGAAGTTGCTTTGACTTGGATTGCCTTACTCTGCCTCCTTGCTCATGTTGTCACAGAACTTTGTGTTCTTACACTTCCTAACCTCCAAGGAGGGCTGATGGGTGTGCTCATAACCACCATAATCTGAGCCTAGAGTCTCACACAAATCCTGCAGGCAGCATCAGCTCCCAGCAGGACCAGGGCTGCCCTCCTGTCACTGCTTGAGGGTATGTGCTGTGGTCAGATAGAGCAGATAGCAAACCAGCTCCCAGGGTTGGCCTCTGGAAAAAAAAGAAGGGATATATGTTCTTCTTTTCACTGTTCCCATGTCTTACTCTCCTCTAGGGTTTGTTAAATTTGTGTAAATTTAACATTTGGGAAAGCTAGACATTAGCTAGATGGCCTAAAGGGATGGAGTCTTTCATTCTTGGAAATGATGTTGGAGACCAGCAGCATGGGCTTCTTAATCCTGCCTGGGCTTGTGTTTCAACCTGACCCCCCGTGGCTCCTTTGAGGGGACCTGGGGAACATTTTCTGAAGATGAAATTGTGAGTGCAATTGGAGGAGATGGGGTGCTTGTCTGGCAAGGAAGCTGTGGCTCCGTGGGCATCTTAAATAAGCTGCTGGTCGGTCAGCAGAGGATAATGCTTGGTACTTCTTTCAAATATATGTATCTAAATTTGTTAGATTTATAATTATACATTGTAGAACTGGTCTAATTTCTTATGGGACTTTCCCATATAAATAGAGAATGCTAAGAAGATTTCAGTTTGTGATGATGGATGATTGCTGAAGCCCCAGAAACCCTGGTATTATAGTAGTCGTGGGAACATGAAGTGCAGAATTTGGGCTAGACATGTCCAGGTTTAGGACTCTGGCTCTCAGCTGAGGCTGCCAACATGCAAATAGATTTCTCATGTAAAATGGAACTGGATGGCTTGGATCTGTCCATGGGAATATCACAAATGTGGAGAGTTTCCAGACAGCTATATACCTGCAGGGATGGGTCTGTTTTGCTTCTTTCTCAATTTCAAAAAATCTAAATCAGCTTTGTTTCAGCATATGCAGC
The DNA here is from genome assembly GCA_020466415.1 of Ammodramus savannarum pratensis. Taxonomy (NCBI): domain Eukaryota; kingdom Metazoa; phylum Chordata; class Aves; order Passeriformes; family Passerellidae; genus Ammodramus; species Ammodramus savannarum. The sequence continues at coordinate 10,595,807 of JAHXMQ010000028.1, read as the reverse complement.
TTCTGCTGAGTCTCTTGCACTTTTGTTTGGGACATCTTGTGCTGGTCTCAGAGGACCAGGCTGGCTCAACACTACGATTTAATCTGCTGAAGGAGTGAGTATGAATTCCTTTGAGAGGAAGGAGGATCATGTCCTGATTAATCTTTGGAGTTTGCTTCTTTTCTTGTAGGGGTGAGATGGTCTTGCTCCAAGTGAGCTCATTGCCTGTCATGAAAATCTGTGTTGAAAATGACAGTGTTCATTAGGCTATACATATATTTTGTATGTTTCACAAATGAGAAATTGTTTTATTCATAGAGTCATTATCCTTCATACATATTCTGGTTTTAAATGGTGAAAATGTTTAGTATCTGGCTGCTTTTGCTGTTTAGTACTTCTGCTTTATTTGCAAGCTTCCTCCATTCTTGCTCTCCCTCGTGAGGCATTTCAGGGACAGCTGTCACTGAGTCTGCTGAGACTGGCAGGTATATCTTGGCATTTGCTGCACTACATGCCCTGATGACAGTGAGGCTGGATGTCATTGGCCAGGGGAGTCATGGAAAAATGAAAGGGCAAGGTAGTGGTGAAAGGAAATCTGGGTCTGTCAGCAGGGGTGACAGGTGATGAGATGCAGAAAAAGGTACTGCATGAGCACATCAGGAGATAAAACCGAGCCTGTAAGTACCAAAAGAAACAAGCAGGATATAAGCAGGAATAATCTGCCTTTCCAGCAGAGACAGACAGTGTGTAACAATTCAGTGAGGCGAGGCAATGCCAAGACAAAAGGGCAGACATGATACACTGGGATACTTTAAGAAGGTTTTATTACACCTTTTGTAACACCCCAGCTGTGTCTGGACCTATGGAGGTGGCTCCAGTTGCTGCTTAAATAATAATTGCAGTACAAATAAATGAATGCATTTAGATCTGGGAAGGGTGACACCCGCACAGCAATGTGGTGGTACAGTGCTGAGAGAGGACAGGCTGGAGCAGGGGAGCAGCACAGAACCAGACTAGTCAGGGTGTGGTGAGATAAAAGATGATTTAGGTTTCTGTGTGAAGACTGCAATTTACCTTTAAGTGATTTGGGCTTTTTTTTTCTTTTTTTTCTTTTTTTCTTTTTTTCTTTTTTTTTTTTAATCTACACTCCCTCTAAAACTGGTTCAGCTGAATGGGCAAGTATGTAACTTAAATGAGATTCCTGAAGTCTTAGTAAGAGCTGTGGTTAAGGCCTGTCTGCCAGAAGCAGATGGATAGCAGGACGTTATGATACATCTCTAGATGCTGTCAGCAGCAGGTCCATGGCACAGAACCAGAGGGCAGGGATTCCCCTTGGAGCAGCACCTCCTTCCTGGGTGTGCTGGTTTTGGCTGGAGTAAAGGTAATTTTCGTCATAGAGGCTGGTATGGAGCTGTGTTTTAGATTTGTGCTGAAAACAGTGTTGATAACTCTGGGATATTTTGGTTATTGCAGAGCAGGGCTTGCACAGAGTCAAGGCCTTTCCTGCCTCTCACCCCACCCTGCCACTGAGTGGGCTGGGGGTGCACAAGGAGCTGGGAATTAACACAGCTGGGGCAGTTGATCCCAACTGGCCAAAGGGATACCCCAGACCACATGAAGTTGTGCTCAGCAATACAAGCTGGGGTGAGGAGGAGGAGGAAGAGGAGTTAAACCATGACACTGGGCAGTATATCACTACTGGCTCCTAAAGCAGAGGAGACTCTACTCCAGTAAATATCCTTCACATCTGGAGAAGTGTCTTGTGTCAGAGAAAGCAGTAAGTGTTGCTGGATGCACTGGACATTGCGAGGCGTTAAAAGCAAGCATTGAACTCCAGTCAAGCTGCAAGAATAAACAGGAACTCAAGCTCTTGGTCATTACAGCAAGAATGAATGTCCAGCTCTCCCCAGACCAGAAGCAATCAGACAAATTGCAGAATTGAGGAGTTATCTGGAAGTGATGTTTTCAGCATTCCTTATAGTACTCAGTAAAGATCTGTGTCACATTTGGGGACATCCTGAATTTTTAAGAAACAATAAGGGTAGGACAAGGAATTTGCATGAGTAACCCTCCCTTTCTCATTTATCAGGGCTGTCTTCCAGCAAGGGTTCAACTCTTTTCACGGTCTGCCAAATCTTTGCAAATGATCTCATGGACGTGACCTCCCTTTCTTGGAGTCTTGCAGCTTCCCTCCAGCAAACATGGCAGGGACAGTGTTGGGAAAGCAGTGATAGCTCTCCAACTGCTTCTCTGTGACTTTGGAAGCTGGATGTGTAAATTTATGCTTCATGCACAGTTGTCACCTCTGAAGAGTGAACAAAGGCAAACACAGGTACAAATTTCAGGCAGCCAGCCAACACAGGAGACAGTTGCCTAGGGCAGCAGACTGTTGAATGCAGCAGAATGCCAAGGCTTACAAAGATGAAGGCTTGCTGCCACTGCTCTGCCTTCTTAGAAGCATTAGACCTTTAATCATTGAGATTCAAGTCCTGTTTTCAGACAACAGCTCCTTACTTGGCCCAGGTGATCCTTAGTGCTGTGGGTGCAAACATCAGACCTGCAGTGCTCAAGCAGGTTCACTTCTGCTGTTGAGTGATCCATGCCCACTGGAAGGGGTGGGATGGCACCTTTTGCCACAGAAGTAAGAGCAACCTGTGGTTTTGGAGTTCTTCCTCCCACTCTTCTTCCTCCTCCTAGTGTAGCAGGAGTGGTCTGAGTTGGTGTGAGTGGGCTCCTGCTGGTTTGGAGTCACTTGGATGGGGAAGGATGGACAGGGATGATTGCCAGGAGGGTGGTGTGCCTGCAGTGAGGTTGGTCCTACCTAATGCTTCCCTGACTGTTCATCCCAGCCCAGAGCAGCCCTGCTTCACCCCACCTCTCATCCTCACAAAATTTCACTGATGTCTCCCACCCAGCCCTGCTTGAGCAAACAGCTTCTCAAAGCTGTTTGAACCTGTCCTGCAGTTGGGCTTAAAAAATAACCCAAGCTTTTTATTTACAAAATCAAAGTCTCGCATTCAGGATTTTGGGGAAGATCCTATTCTTCAGACCACCAGGCAAGTGCTTTTCAGCTCATGGTGTGAAAGGTGCTGGCTGAGCCTAAATCCCTGCAGCAATGCCTCACCTGCTATTATCACTGTATCTGAAGTCATAAACACAGCCAGTGAAGAAATTATTTCCAGCACCTTAAAAATTACTCACTTCCATAATTCACATATTAGCTCAATGGCAGTTGCTTTCACCAGCAGCAGATTTTAGGTAGAATTCAGAGTTTGAGACCTCTCCTGCTGAAGGAACTCCTTTAGTTGCCACCTTTGACAGGGTATTAGGCTGGCTGCATAAGCCATCTTATCCCATACAGCAATACTTAAGTCTTGTGTTTCCAAATAAGATGACAAGCACTTGCTTGTGATCATTGGCAGCCAGATTGCTGCCAGCAGTATTCATAACACTTTACTGTTATTAATCATCATCTGCCTGTGCATATTAATATTTAAAATGAGATATGCCATTAATGCCATGTGTTTCTGGACCAAGTTTCACATGAGCATCTCCTAGGCTTTCCCAGCTGGAAAGGTTTTATTTTCCAGCACTGACAGCTGTGGTGCTGTCAGTGGGCCACCAGTGCAGGGCTGCCTGGTGCTGTGTCCTGGCTGTGCACATGTGCTCAGGGAAGCTCACACGGATATTGACATCACCTGTATTTGTGGAACTGCCTCATCAGCTGCTGCTGTCTCACATTCCTGGCTGGGAGAGGCACCCGGGCCGCTTGCCATGGTTTACTCCTTTCTCAGAATCCGCAGGGTGAGGGCAAAGCCTGGAGATACACTTCTCCCATCATGTCATCTATTTACATGGCACATGTCTTGTGTGTGTGTGTGAGACAGTGAGGGCTTTTATTTTTTTCCCCTTGCCCTAGTTCTTCTTTCTGGCTGTGGCAAGATGGAAAGGTGGCACGCTCTCATCTCTGCCAGCGAAAAGGTTTTCTGTATCTGAGGCTGGCTTGGAAATTCCTTAGGTGACATCACACCATGTCTGTGCAGACTCATTGTTTGTCATGGAAAAGCCATTCATCCATACATAACTTCCTTCCTCCCCAGACTCAGGGAGATAAACTTTCCATTCTGTCTATTCCCTATAGAAACAGACCCAAAACATGTATGCGTGGCTATTCACACATACACCTCGTCACGCTTATGGCTGTGGGAGGAGGAAAAGGGAGGATACAGAAGATGTGAATAAAGTCACCCTGTTTTCTTCAGACATGGATCCCGCTGTGCCCAAGCAGTAAAACTCCCCTCCCACCGAGGTGCTGGGTCACACAAGGCTTTTTTGTCCTGAGGCTAATTCTGGCACTTGCAGCCCCACATCTGCCTGCCAGGTGAGATGGGCCACCAGCTGCAGGTACAGCACATCTGGATGGGGGAGGAAGCCAAGCGTGCTGCAAACAAACACAGCAAGTCCACCGTGGCGGGTGCAAGGAATTCGATAAAAAATATACTTCAGCAGTCTGGGCTGCCGAGGCTGGTGATTCATGTCTCGGGTGCTGCTCCCGAGGCAGACGGCAGCGCTGGGTACTCGTGTGCCCCGCAGCCCGGGGGACTCACACATCCAGCCGGCCTTTGGGGACCCGCTGGGGCAGGGGCAGGGCTGGGGGGACAGCAGGCCTGGTGAGGAGGCTGGGGCAGGAGGGGCATTTTTCTGTGGAAGAGAGGTGGGAAGCGTGTGGTGCAGGGTAGGACAGGACAGTGGGAAACCTTGTAGAGATGGAGGCAGCAGCGGCAGCATCCATGGTGCGATAAGGTGGCTGTTTGCCTACGGCATGAAGGAGGCAGGGTGTGAGGAGCACGTTGGAAGTGCCTGCACGGTGCAGGACGCCTGCATTTGCTTTCTGCCGGTGTCCGGGACAGACAGGGCTGAGGAGCTGCCGGACTGCCCTGCCTTTGAGGTTCGCGGTGATTCCAGTGGGGAAGGGAAGAGGGTGTTTGGGCAAGAGGAGCCTTTGAATGTTTTCTCCTGTCCACCTCCCCTGCCCATGAAGCCATCAGGCTCCTGTGCCAGCCCTATCCGCGCCCGTCGCTGGCGGCCCGGCCGAGCCTCGCAGACCCCTGCCCGGGGCACGGGGCTGGGGCCGTGGCGTGGGGCCCTTCAGAGGCCCTTTTGGGGAGGGGGCCGCTCCTTTCCGAGCCGCCCGTGCATTACAGAGGCAGCGGGGCCAGCGCGGCGCTTTGATGTGCCCCGCCGGCTCCCGCACACCTGTGGCCGCGGGGCTCCCGGCACCGCCGGGCCGGGCCGGGCCGCGCTTCAAAGGCGGGGAGGCTTTTGGGTCTCCGGGAGACCCTCCCGGCGGGCGAGAGCAGCCCTGCCGTCCGTGCGCTCCCCCGGGCCGGCCGGGGAGGCTCCGGCAGCGCGGCCCCTGCCCCGGGGCCGGGGGCGGGCGGCAGGGAGGGAGGCAGGGCCGCCGCCGGAGCCCCCGGGAGGCGGCGGCCGGGGGAGGGTCCTGCGGGGTGGGAGGGGGCGGCAGCCGGGCTGAGCTCGCCGCGCCCCCGCCGCACGCAGGCCCCGCTCCAGGGCTTCTCTCGGCGTTTCTCCGCAGGGCGCCCCGTCCCGGCGGCCGGCTCGGCGGGGGCTGCCCCCGCAGCCCACCATGACCGGGCCGAGGCTGGCCCTCGCCGCCGCGCTCCTCTGCAGCTGCACCTCGCCGGTGGCCGACGCCAACTCCTGGTGGTAAGTGAGGGGAGCCGGCGGCGCCTTTGTCCGCCGCGGGCCGGGGACCGGGACCGTCCGACCGCTCCTGCCCGGCGCCCTCCGCTGGAACTTCCCTGCCCCCCGGGCTTCTTTCGCAGCTTCTCTCCGGGTTTCCCCCCTCCCGCTGTCTCTGCCCGGTTTCGGCAGTGGTGGGACGCAGCCCCTCTCCTCCAGGCATTTCTGGGCTCCTTTTGTACGGGCTCGCTGAAATGCCGTCCGGGCTCTAGGATGTAGGGAATGCGTAGGGAGTGGATGGGTAAGGTTTCCTAGCCGCTGCCAAAAGCCCTGGGAGCAGCCGCGGAGCCCCTTCCCCCGAAGAGCGGAAAATAGCCTGGCTCCAAGGCAGCAGGCATCGCTCGCTGGCGCTGTGTAAAATAGCTGCTGGCTTTCTTCTGCGGGGAAAGTGCTGAGCTTTCTCTCTGCCCCCTCCCCATCCCGGGTGTCCTCTGTGTTTAAACTCGGGTTACAAACGAGCAGTGTTACTCCCGCTAGAGCCCTGGAAAAGCCTCGCATCTGGCAGAGCTGTGGAGGGAGGCAGCTGACATGAGAAATGCGCCCGGGCTCCCGGAGCGGGGCTGGGCTGGGCTGGGCTGGTGGGGAGAGGTGTCGGGCGCTTCGCGGAGGGGGCCGCTCCCTCCGCACTCCCTGGGATGTTTTTCTCATCGCAGGTCTTTGGCCATGAACCCCATCCAGAGGCCTGAGATGTACATCATCGGCGCCCAGCCGGTGTGCAGCCAGCTGCCGGGGCTGTCCCCCGGGCAGCGCAAGCTGTGCCAGCTCTACCAGGAGCACATGGTGTTCATCGGGGAAGGCGCCCGCAGCGCCATCAAGGAGTGCCAGTACCAGTTTCGGCAGCGGCGGTGGAACTGCAGCACGGTGGATAACACTTCCGTCTTTGGCAGGGTCATGAAAATAGGTAGGAGCACCTGGAAGTACAGAAGTACACCCAGCAGTACAGGGGCGTGCTGGGCCACTCTGTGTCTCTGTCCTTCAAATGCGCCCGCAGCAGTGATGAGCCCCATTAGTGCGGCTCCTAAAGCTGCCTCTAACGAGCTCTCCCCATTCCCTGGTGTGCAGGAGCTGCCCGAGTGCTGCCTGTGCCTGGCTGGTGGCACCGATGCCCCTCGGCCACAGCAGGAGCAAGGGGGACACAGTTCCTTCTGGGGGGAGCACGGGAAGGTCAGGAAGAGGGGGCTGCCTCTGTTTGGTGGGCTTCTTTAAAGGTAATGAGGGAAGAACCCGGAGGCAGGAACAATGGCCCCGTGTTATCATTCCCAACATCTCCAACGGGGAATGCAGCCCTGAGATGTGGGAAATACGGACTCTCCGGGCATGGAAATTCCCCCACTTCCCCGTAGTGCCACTTTCTGTGTAAACCTAAGAGATTTTTATAATTCCTGCCCTGCTGGCCGTAAAAGGCACATTGACAGGCCATTGCTGCACTTGAATTGAGGTGTGACCTAGCTACATTGTCCCAGCTCCTTTTGAAATGCAGTCATCTGATGGCAAGAAACTGAGAAATCCGGGCTCGGTTTGATATGTCCGACAGCCAGGCCAATAAAGAAAAGGTGTTAAAACAGCCACACACACACACACACACACATACACACTCTCCCTCACTCTCCACAACCCCTGTCTGAAGGTTTTGTTTCCCACCCACAAAGCCAATCATTTACACAGAAGAATCAGAACTATTTCTCGGTTGTGAACTCGAGGGATGGAAAAAGACCTTCAGCTCCTGTACCCCCCAGTATTGCTCACACTGGTTTTGGCTTCACTCTCAAAAGAAACTGCAAAAGCAGCAGGACGCAGAGAGATAATGCATCTTTAATACCTCTGGGGCGTTTAAGAGATAGGGCACAAAGTCCTGTGATCTCTTCTGTTTGATCCTGAAATTCATGTGTCACCCTAGAGAATTCTAGGGATATTTCTGCACGTGTTACTGAATCTTGCAGAATTCCTAATTCAGCACACCAAAGCTGCTCTAATTCCTCCCTTTCTGCCCAGCTCATACCCCAACAGTTCTTCTCTGGGGTGCTCCCCTGAGAAATGGCGTTTCCTGGAAATTCCTCCAGTTCCTGACACACATCCAAGGCATCTGTGCATCCTTGATCTCTCACTTTCTGATAGCAAGGGTGGTGGCCAGATGGGGCTGCATGCAGTCCCACATTGTTAAAACTTGTGCTTTGGGGGATGAAAACTGAAATTTCATCCACCACAGGACAGAAAATACACCTCCATCTCTCCTTTCTGATGTCACTCCCTCACGTGTAACTTCTCCTAAAGAATGGTGTAAATTTCAAATCCCCAGAGAAATACTTGTGACTCCAAAAGGATGCAATAAAATAGGAATCTCCCCTTTTGGAGCAATCCTCGTTCTCCAGTAGCTTCCTGCAACTCTGGGTTAGTGCAGTGAGAGAAGAGAAATAAGGGTGAAGTAGGAAGGAGCAAAGATCAGAGCAGAAGGATGAAAAGCTCTGGAAGAATCAGAATGTGTAGAGAAGAAGGAACTAGAGTGGACAATGGAAGTGGGAGGATTTCTCCTCACTAAAACAAATTTGATCCTATGAATTAAGATTGGGAGTAGATTTCTTTGTGTTTTGTTGAAGGCAGAGGTGTTGTAGGTGTGTGATGGATGTGGCCACTAGTTCTACTCCTGCCATTTGGTTTGTGTATGCATGCATTTTTGGAGTGCTGTTGTATCTGTGGTAGGAATCTGCTGATGGCAGTGTCTGAGGTGGCTGCCTGCAGTTGCCCACTCTTTGCAAACAAATCCCAACAGAGTTCTGGAACCATTCTCTGCTCAGTTAGGGCACATTCAGGTGTTTATACTCCAGCACCAGGCTGCACAAAAGAAAGATGTCACTAAAGGTGTGCAGGGGTATTCCAGGATCTTTGGTGATTCATGGCTCTTATCTGTGTCAGTGATAAGCTGCTGTGGAGGGAGATGCTGCCTCTCCTCTTTTTTATAGCTTCACCTTCCGCTTTTACATTTTCCTACACTGTAATGAGTCAGTGCTTATCATTGCAGCAAATACATTTTCCACACTGGGGAAGAAGACAAAGCCTTTCAATCTCTTAGGTTATGCCAGATATAAAGTCATTCTTCCCTGGGTTCACACTGTGTGTCTGTCTCCTGTTTTCAACCTCTGAGCCCCAAACCTGGACCACAGCCCTTTTTCTGTACTCGGTGCCAATGGCACGAGAAAGGTCTGGAGACCAGAATATCTGCAAGAGTGCACAGACATGCCAGATTGCTGTGGGGAGGGAGAGGAAGGGAGATAAGAAGGACCCAGAAGGTGCACAGTGTGCCAACAACCTTCGCTGCCCACCCACCGATGTGAGCATGGCACATGTGACGTGATTTCTGGAGCTGCACTGGGTTGTGAGAGGGGAGGAGAACCTGGGAGATCCATGTGAGAGCACTTAGAAACCTGGAAGATCAGTTTCCTTTCCCCTTCACAGAACTTGACTCTGCTCAGGAACAGGAGAGCTGGTTGGCCTGTGTTTAATCATTACACCTTCATTTTGTGCTTTTCATGGGAGTGAGGCAGTCCAGTGATACAAAGCTTTTGGAGGGGCACCCATAGCACTGAACTAGGCTGCTTTGGAGCATTGTTTTCTCCAAGTGTTTGTGTTGTTATGAGACTTGCTCTTAGCTTTTAAATGTGGTTTAGTCAGTAACAATATATAATGATGTAAAAAATTACCCTTCCAAAGTTGCTTCCTGTTCTGTCAATGCAGATTTTTAGACTGCACATGTGTGTATATATAGCTCTATACATTACAGCCAGACACATTCCTTACTGCTGCATTTATGAGGGGGAGAGGACACAGCACCCCAAAAGGTCACGTTAGAATTTCCTCAGGGGAGGAGAGAACATATCTCCTCCAGAGGAATCCTAAATGCAAGGCAGGGGTTTCCAGGTTAGTCCAGTCATTTCTGGAGCCAAAGATCTTATCTCTTCTGCCCTTTCAAATGCTAAAAGGGGAAGAAAAAAAGAGAAGACAGTCATAAAAGCAGAGAACAAAGAGAATTTTTTTTCCTTGTTTTTCTTCGAGATCTACAAACTTTGGGATAATGCTTTTAAAAACAGCGGGCTGAAACGAAAGGTTTGTCATTTAAAAAGTTAAAGCGACGCACTTTGGTGTCCTCGACGGGGGTAGGGGGGTGCGTTCTTCTCCCGTTTCCTTCTCGAGCAGCTGCAGAGAGGCGATGCTCAGGAGCTGCGGATGCCGGAGCTCCATCCCTGGCGGTGCCCCCGGAGCGGCTCCAGCCCCGGAGCGGCTCCAGCCCCGGCCGTGCCCCCGGAGCAGCTCCAGCCCCGGCGGTGCCCCGGGAGCGGCTCCAGCCCCGCTCCCGGCGGGCGGGCACAGGAGGGCAGCAGAGCTCCGCCGAGCTCCCGCCGCCGGGCACCGCTCCCGGGGCCCGCAGCCCTGTGGATAATATTCGGGAATAACGCCCCAGTTCTTGGAGACGGCAGCACAGAGCTGGGCTGAATTTGAGAGGACAAACGAAAACCCAAATGCTTTTCCAAGTCTTTGCTTTGGGAGGGAGAACCCACCCTGCTGTGACTTGTTCCAGCCTCTTGTCCCACCACCGTCCTCAGCAGCCTGAACGACTCGGGCTGCACACTGAGTTGTGCTGCTGCATCTGACAGGTGGAGATGGTTAAAATGTGGACAGTAAAAGTGTAAATCCCAGTGTCTTTTCAGGGGTCTCAGTCAGGCTGTAAGGATGCTAAGCACCTGGAGTCATGCAGTCTCTGTTGCACGGGCTGTCACACTGTGAGGTCCTTTCCTTGATCTTTATAGACAGGGAAGTGCTCTTCTTTAAAAGGTTGATTGGTGTGTCCTCAGGGCTTTCTCCATACAGGTAGGGGAAAAACTCCACATTGGACTGTTACCTTGAAAGACCCCTAAGATGGAAAACAAACTAGATGAGTAAAAGCTTGATTTTAGTTACTGAAGAATTACCCTAACTCCCTTACACATCAGTCTCATCTGAGCTGGCTTAACTAGGAGTCACTCCTGTGTATCTCTTGGACCAGGGAGGTTTGGTGAGCATAGATCTCTTCTAATGACCTGAGAGTAAAGACCTCCCTTCTGTGTTATCTAGCATTTTATCAGCTGTGTTCCAGAGCAGAAACCTTTAGTGTTCATCTCTCATTTAGGTAGGGTGAAAAATCTAAAGTTTTTCTGCCAGGTGGGTGCCATTTACAGCCTTGCCTTTGTCTTGGGTCATTACCACTAAGCTGGTGATAAGCTGCTATTAATTAGGGATTGTCAGCACGTGCAAATTGGAACAAGAGCACGCCAAATGTGTCAGCTCAGCCCTGCTGAGGGAGCTGGCATTGAGAGCCTCCTGAGCTGGTGATAAACTATGCTTTGAGGATCTGCCCTTTGAAGTCAGCAAAATTTGCTTGAGAGCATCTTGCTGGAGTTTGGTGTGAGTAGTAGCCCTTCACAATTACATTGCTTATTCTAATGAGGCTTTGGCAGTTGTTCTCTTTATCACCTGCAGGTTTGGTGATGAGCACAATGGCTCTGAAGGTGTTGGTTCAGCTATTTATTAGACATGTGGTGAGAGTGCAGGTGTGGATTGCCTCCTGGTCCCTCTCCCTCTCTGCAGACACTCAGCACTCGTGGTGCTTGGCCTCATGCAGTGCTCTGGCTGTGCTGGTGCCCCGGTCACACTGGGGCTGAATCCCTGCCAGGAAAACCGAGCTGGAGACCTGATCCAGCTGCGTAGGGCATGCATGCCAAGCAGGGCAGTCCCTAGTAAATCTGCTAATGGAAAAGTCTTTTCATTTATTATGGTCTACATGGGAGTTTTGCTTCTTCCAGCACTGTAGTTCTGCGGGCAGTGGAAGAGCCCTTGCCTTGATGTTGCAGTGTAAAAATGAGTTTCCTTCGCTTGGTCTACAAATAATTTTCAGCTGACCTTACGTAAACTAAAATAAGTCCAAGGAGCCCACAAAGACTGATGTCTCAATTCGATGAAAACCATTCCAGAGAGCAACTGGCTTAAGCAGAGTACTCCTTTTGCACAGACCCAACCTCATTACTTGTTCTTAATGATTATTGGCAAATGCAGTGGCTAAGTCAGCAGCAGTATTTTCACCCTCCTGCTGCTTGAGAGTTTCCTCCAAGCTAGAATGAAAGGATAAGAGGGTCTACACGTGGAGAAGTAAGGGTGAAGGAGGATAAAGAAGAAAGGATAAGTGAAGGGGAAAGAGGCTGGAGTTGCTATCCAGGACGAGATGGATCCCTTGCACTTCACCATCACATCCTTTAGTTCCAGTAGATTCTGTGCACCTTCTCAGGAGCCCGTTTGCATGCTCCTGGCTATGTGTAGCCCACAAAACCTGTGTGTGGTTGATTTGCTCTCTTCTCTCTCGCAGGCAGCCGAGAGACGGCCTTCACGTACGCGGTGAGCGCGGCCGGCGTGGTGAACGCCATCAGCCGCGCGTGCCGCGAGGGCGAGCTGTCCTCGTGCGGCTGCAGCCGCACGGCGCGGCCCAAGGACCTGCCCCGCGACTGGCTCTGGGGCGGCTGCGGCGACAACGTCGAGTACGGCTACCGCTTCGCCAAGGAGTTCGTGGACGCCAAGGAGAGGGAGAAGAACTACGTGCGCGGCTCCGAGGAGCAGGCGCGCATGCTGATGAACCTGCAGAACAACGAGGCTGGCCGCAGGGTGAGAGCCGTGCTGGAGCTTTCCTTTTTGTCTGAGGGACAGTCAGAAGGGTGGGGGTAGCTGGGTAGCAAAGTCCTTGAGGGTTTGATGGAGGATAATCCAGTGATGCCCCAGTAAAACATACAGTCATGGTTTCTGGATTTTTGTGACTATCACAATGTTGACAGTATTCCGGTTTTAATGTCAGGTTTCCATTTCCAGTGAATTCTGGGGTCTCTTGAGATACTATATGGCACTCTTATGTAGACGTTTAAGCCCTTTCCAAATAAACTAGGTGCTGTTATGGCCCATTTTTAAGGTTTATGTCTAAGAAATTAGCTTCCCAGAGCTCTGAGAGTAACAGGCTGGTGGTGAAAAGAAGAACCCTTTGGCACATAGTGTTACAGAATCACAGAATAATGAAGTTGGAAGAGACCTCTAAGATATCGAGTCCAACCTATGCCCTAGTTGTTTTCTACTGCCATAATTTAGATTTTTGGGAATATAAGGCCAGGAGCCTGGCTGTCTCTGAAACTCAGGCCTTGTTCAGTTACCTTGGCACTGGGCACAATAAATAGTTTGCTTTTAGGTGGCAAACATTTTCTGAGGAGATTCACACTTGTGATCTGAGGAACCCTAGGGATGGAGAGTCCATCACTTCCTTTTGTAGTATGATACCAGCATTAATAACTGTTTCAACTTTGAACCTGATGATCATTTGAATTTATCTGACACCAGCTTCCAGTCAGTTCTTTTTCTGACTTTTACAGCTAAATCCAAAACCCTCTTAGTAATCAGAATTTCCTTGGCATAGAAGTATTTATCTACTGTAATTTATTCACCATTCTTTCTTGACAAACAAGATTGAGCACTGAAGACTCTCTCACTTTCAGAGGTTCTCATCAGCCATCAAATCATTTTCCTGTCACTTTAGTGTACCCTTTCCAGTTTCCCATACCCCTTTTGCATGCATTCAGTGTATGCACTTTTGCTTTTCACACAATTCCTCTGTCTGTGATTAATAGCCTGGAAGGTGTAGCATCATTCATATGCAGTGCAGCTGTGTAATCCTGCCTCTTTCCAAAAGTAGAACAGGAATACTAACTTGAACATTTGTGCATTTTCCCCAGGGTGTTTTAAATTTTTATCATTCTTCCCTAGAAGTAAGCTTTTCAAAGGTTCTAATTCATATTAAAAAATCCCATTAAGTGTACTTAGTCTTGCTCTTCTGCACATTTCTAACTAATATCCTTAGTTTCCTTATCAATTTTCTGCCCTTTCTTACTTCTAATTGTTATTGAATTATGTTTCCCTTTCCCTTGGATGTCTGTCTTTTCTGCGTGTAATTTCAGTTTCATTTTGACACCAAAGATGATTTGTTCCTTTTTTTTTGGTCGTGAAATTGGTGTGTCAGGTGGAAGCATTGCAAGTACTTCGTGGTTCTTTTGCAAAATCAAATTGGGGTAAATTTGCAGTAGGTGAAAAACTGGACTTGAAAGCTGAGTTTTGTTTTGGGATTGTTTTTTTTTTTTTTTTTGGCTTGGAGGGGCAGAGGCTTTGCATTTGCTTAGGAAATGGGGAGAGTGTGTGGCGGGACAGTAGCCTGAATGTGACATTGTTTTCTGAATTACTTGCTTTGGACATCCTACATGTCTGGAGCATGAACTTGTACTACAGATAAATACCCTGACTAAAGCAAGGAGTGAACATGAGACTCCAAGAGCCGTGAGCCTAGATTAGATTAAATTAAAGGGAAGTATAAACCAGTGTGTAATTAAGCTCATAGATTTTAAAAAAACCCAAACAAACAAAACCAACAAAAAATATTATAAACTAAGAGAGCTGGTTAATAAGCTCAGCTGAGGAACCTGGATGTGGAAGAGGTCTGGAAGTTTTTCAAGTCCAAGATGCTAAAGCCATTACAACTCTGCATGCCAACAAGAGTAAAAAGGTTGTAGGAAGAATATCCAGACCTCACTGAATGAATAACTGCCACAGAGAAGCTGTTAGGAATAGATCAAGAGCCTACTAACAGTGGAGGAAAAAAAAAAAAAAGATAGCAAATAAATAATGGAAAGCTCTGTCTTAGAGGTCAAGAAGTGTAAAGAGGAGGTGAGAACAGTAAAACTCACGCTGAGTCAGACCTTGAAAAGGCTAATAAAATAAACAGCAAAAGTTTTCTAAACTTTGCACACTGGAGGAGATTGGAATAAAGGAGACAGCCAGTGAGGACAGGGCTGAGTGTAAAGGCAGAGAAGTTTTGGTACCCAAAATGAGTGAGTGCTTTCCCTGGGGCTTCGAGTTGGGGTGGGGGATATCTCAGAGGAAAATAGGAAATAATTTGAGAAGACTTTTTCAAAGCTTGGTCACACAATCATTTAGAACATCTGATTTAGAACACTGATTTTCTTAAAGCAGACTAGATCTGATAGGTCATATTTATATGAACTTCTGTGAAACATTTGAGGTATTTCCCCCATGGGAAATTGTTGGTAAAAATGGAAAATGTAAAGAAATTTGCAGTAGCTATGAGATGGACAAGAGACTGGTTCAAGGAAAGATGTTAATAAGTTGTGTGAAAGAATGTAGCTTGATTTTAGTGGAGCTTGATTAGCAGTACTCATCAAGGACTTGCCCTTAGGATTTTTGTTTCTGAGCCTCA
Source organism: Ammodramus savannarum pratensis (assembly GCA_020466415.1). Classification (NCBI taxonomy): domain Eukaryota; kingdom Metazoa; phylum Chordata; class Aves; order Passeriformes; family Passerellidae; genus Ammodramus; species Ammodramus savannarum. Next base: position 10,580,743 of record JAHXMQ010000028.1, on the reverse strand, counting down.
ACACAAGTGCTAGGAATGGGCTGATGAACTTTGCTGTTGATGCAAAGGTAGCAGGTATTATGACCACAGAGGAGAATCTGAATTTTGTACAGCAGCTAATGACACTCAGTAAAACAACATTCAGACCGTCATTTGAGGCCTTGCATGAAATACATCTTTAGTCATTAGGAAAAGAGTAGGAAAGAATTGGTTGCAGCAGTTGGCTGCAAATGGCTGCAGATGTAATATGGCTTGGAAGGTGGTAAATATCCTGTAACACACTAGACATAAGTCTTTTTATACAACATGGGGGAATACTAATGCCATGTATTAAGCTCTCGTGAGGCCCCACAGTATTGTGTGTTCTCATATTCCCAAGTAAAATGACCTCAGACTAGAAAAGGCTTGTTAGGGCTGACCCAAGGGACAGGAATCTTTTCTTAAGAAAGTGTGCTAGAGCAGCTTGCCATGTTCAGGCTAGTAAAGTGAAAGTGGAGAGAGGATATGACTGATGTCTGTGTTCGTGGGAGAAATAATAGGGAAGGAAAAGTACTTTTTAAGCAAAAGGCCAATTTGGCACAATAGCAAATGGGCACAAAGAAAATACATATAGGCTGGAAATCAGAAAAAGATATTTTATAGTTGGAATGGCAATCAGAATAGTGGTGGCTAAAAATCTAATTGCTTTTAAAAAGGCATCCTGTGCATTTAGGGAAAAATGTTACTTGAAGCAGTGCCTACAATAGCAAGACATCACACTTTATAACCCAGGAGGTCCTGTCTAGTCCTGCATTCCTAAACTTCTGAAATACTGATTTTGTAAGTAGGAAGGTGCATACGAGTTAAGTCCTCATTCCCAGAAGTTTATGCTGGAAGAAAGGACTGCTGGAGACGCAGCAGTGAGCACTGCAGAGTGACCAGCAGCTGCCACCCCACTGCAGCCTTGCCCTGCTTTCACAGCCAGGGTTTCAGCTGATACTTTCTGATTTATAGGCAGATTTTTGGTACATCCCTTCACTCAGTTTCCTATGAATGAGAAAGTTCTCCCTGAATCCTGAGGAGCTCTGGTGGCAGGAGAGAGGATTGTCCCTTCTCTCTGTGGCTCTCAGAAGGAGCTGGGAGGGGGACAGGAGGGAATCAGATGTCTTTTATCTCTCAGGCAGTCCTGACCCCATCACCCCTTCACTCCACATCGTAGTCCTTGTGGTGGTGGCTTCTGGCTTTATTGCTGCTGTTTGTTTGTCTTTGGCTGTTATCTCAATATGTCCTTTCCTTCCATCTGTCTTTTCCTCCAACTGGTCTCCATTACCCTCTCCTATTGCCCCCCTCCTTATCTGTGGCTCTGTCTGGCAGGCTGTGGCAGTCAGTCCTCCCCTGTGTTTACCCATTGAGCATATGGCAGCCCTCAGTCATCAGTCACTCCAGCCACTGCCTCAAGAGCCTGCAAGGGGCTCTGGCTAATTGACCACTGAGGAATTACCCATTAATTCTCCTCCTGCTCCCATTCCTGCACAAAGAGAATTGGAAGAGAACTTGGGCTTATGGGAAGGGGCTTTAAGCCCTTCCATTAGAGGCATTTTCAGCCTGGTTAAGTGGCATGGCTGTCGGTCAGGCCCTGCCCTCAGAACTGCTTGTGGGGTCTGTTATTCTCTACCTTGACCCAAGCTCTGTCAGAGAGGAATTCTCCAATTTCCTCTGCCTTCTCCTCCTCTGGGCAGTGAAGGGGGACAGTGGGAGAGTCACTCAGCAGCTGAAGCTGTGTTGGCTCCACAGCTCGTGGGTGGTGGGAGCTGTGGGGGCTGAGTGGCACCGTGCTCACCTGTGAGCACTGGTGGCACTCTCCTTCCCCAGAACAGCTCCTGCCCACATGGGCCAGATGTTTTGAGCATCAGTTGCCTAAAGCCAAGTCAGAGTGAACTCATTCCCATGACATTAACTGAAGGGGATTGAGTTGCAGTGTTTTTCTAAAGGAACAAAGCCCAGGATTAGGAAGAATCATAATACTTTATAAAAACACATGCAAGGGCAAGGGAGGTATGAGTGGCCTGGGATTTGACAGAACCATAACCAAAAAGTGCTAACACAGGCTTGTAACAAGCAGGCTGGCAGTGTAGTGAGGATATAGTAAGTGTCTGGTGCTCAGGAAATTTAGCTGTAGCCTGTCTGGTCATAGTACAGCAGGAATCCTTAAGTAACAGTGTGGTTGGTCCTCTGCAGTTGTAGTTTGATCCAAGACAAGTGCTTAACTCCCAGCTTGTAGCTGTTACATTGCACTGTGAGGGACTGCCTTGGTAAATTGAGCTCTGAAGAGCAGAACTAAAGCTTTTCTGTTTTAAGGGCTCACTCCATTGACTTTCTCAGGAGCTGGATTGGCCTCCATGTGATTTAGCCATTAAGCCAAATTGAATCTTCACTAGCTGTCAAAAGCACTAGACATTAGCTGGGCAAGGAGCAACCGGTTGTTGTGGGAGAACTCTGACCTCTCCCTGCTGGTCCAGAACGTTGTTGTAGGCAGAAAGTTTTGCTTGCAGTATGCTCAATTGCCTTAATCATCTTGGCACGTGAAAGCATAGAGCTGGGAAGCTGGGAAGCTTCTTCTGAGGCAAAAAAGGAACCTCTGTGTTTGGCTGCTTTTTTTCAGCAGAAAACCTGGCTGGAAGACACATGGCCATCTCTATCAGAGCACCCTGTTTTGTTCTCGTGTTCCTCGCTCTCCCCCACCAGATACAGCTGGTGGTAATTTTGCAGCTGATGCCAAACATCTCTGCTTGGCATGCAGGGTCTGGCAAAAGCACTGCAGGATGGTCTTGGGAGAGCAGATGTGAGCCTGATGGTGAGGGGATGATGAGCCAAGGGCTGGGGGGTTAAGCTGCTGTAACACAGAGCAGCTCTGACAGTGAGGGAATGCCCAGCTCTCTCTGTCAGTGCCTGAAAGCTGACAGAGCTCACAGGGCATTGCACTTTTGTACCTGTCTCTGAAATAAATGGGAAGAGCAAACCCAACCTGGGATTTTTATTTCTCAGTATTTCCCTCACCTCCCAGCTAGCGTGGGGAGGAGGAGAGTAAACAGGAGAGTTTCCCTTCACATCCTGAGCTTGCTCTGATGAGGGTTTTACACTCTGAATTTTCAAGACTCTCTGTGCTGACTTTGATGCTGGATTTCCAGGGGTGTGATGCATCTGCAGCCCCCGCAGGCTCCTGAAAACATAGCTGGAAGTGTCTGGGAGAAGACAGCAGGGGAAGCTGGCGTGTGCTGTTGCAATCCTGGCAGTTCTGCCTGGTGACAGCCGTGCTAGTGGAGGGAGCCGGGCACGAGATGGCGCAGGAACGCAGCCAGGGATGCCTGGGGAGCAGCGCCTCTGAGAGTGCAGGGATAAAATGTTTCTAAAATCATGGAATGTTCAGGGAAGTTAGAAGGGAAAGATAGGCCTGGTAGGCCCTGAAAAATGTTAGGCTGCACCTGTATAATCATTTGATGACTGTGATAAATGATATGGTTGTTAGATGCAATGATTGTTTGGTAATTGGGTATAATTATTGTTTAATCGTGACAAGAATCGATGAGAAACAATGAGAAACGATGTTGGGGGGTTTGATAGAAATTAGAAAAATCCATGCTTAGATGAAATCACAATATAACTTTAATAATTAATATGTAGTTATGTAATGATAAAGGTATAAAAACCACATTCATCCTGAACCCATGTCAGAGTCAGGTTTGGGTCTGTACCCCTGACACCCAGAGCTCTTCAATAAAAGCACTCAATAATCATTAGATATTCCTGAATGCTAACCCCTTGAGCTGCCTTCCAGGGAGGTGTGTCCTGTGCACCACCACGCCTGCCTGCCTCTCTCTGGGCACTGCCCCTGGATGAGCTTCTGTCGGGGCAGATGACGGGAAAGGGTGTGGATCCATGGATTTGTTTCCAAAGGATGCAGATGTATCCCTGTAATGATAGTGTTGGTTCCTGGTGCTGGCAGTAGGAAATGGGCTGGTTCCCAGGTGTTCCCTTTCTGCAGCACTGAATGGGAAAAACATGCCACACCGTGGAGGTCCAGCTTAGAGCTTCTTAATATCTCACTAGATTTAATATCTCACTAGACATGCTTTTCTGCAGCTTAGGGAGTTATTCTAGACAAGTGTTAATACACAGAGCATTGTTCTATTTGTCTTTTACTTTCCTACTTTTTATGTAATTTTTCTGCTATCTCATGGCTACTGCTTAGCTCTAATCACGGTTCTGCTGTCTCTGAGGCCTGCCTTTTGCAGCTTTCCCAAAACCCTCTGATTTGATGGATTCCCACAGTCTGTGAGGTGGGGAGTTTCCAGCCTCTACACAAAGAAGGCTTCTTCCCTTTTTCTCCTGCTCTTGACCCTGCTACCAAGCCAGAAAGAAGGTGGGGTGAGGAAGTGGTGCTTGGAGGCAGTGTAACCAGAAATAGAAATTCTTAGGGAGCAGGAACGCAGCAGTCGCAACGGGGGGAGGAGAAGACCTTTGTCTGCTGTGAAGGGCGCAACAACAGAAATTGCGGGATAATCAAAGCGGTTCTGAGAGCGCCGTGAATTCGCTGTAATTAAGCCAGCTGCCAGTGCAGCGGGAACAAGCACAGCCCTGCCTGATCGCATTTCTCTCCCCACAGGCCGTGTACAAGCTGGCAGACGTGGCCTGCAAGTGCCACGGCGTGTCAGGCTCGTGCAGCCTCAAGACCTGCTGGCTGCAGCTGGCCGACTTCCGCAAGGTGGGCGACCTGCTCAAGGAGAAGTACGACAGCGCCGCCGCCATGCGCATCAGCCGCAAGGGCAAGCTGGAGCTGGTCAACAACCGCTTCAACATGCCCACCCAGGAGGACCTGGTCTACGTGGACCCCAGCCCGGACTATTGCCTGCGCAACGAGACCACGGGCTCGCTGGGCACCCAGGGCAGGCTGTGCAACAAGACCTCGGAGGGCATGGACGGCTGCGAGCTGATGTGCTGCGGCCGGGGCTACGACCAGTTCAAGAGCGTGCAGGTGGAGCGCTGCCACTGCAAGTTCCACTGGTGCTGTTATGTCAAGTGTAAAAAGTGCACAGAGATCGTTGACCAGTACGTCTGTAAATGAAAGGAGCTGCCAAAGCGACAAATCTATATTATATAAATCTATATAAATATATTTTATATTTGTATAAATAAACAGATTATAATAATTAAAGAAGCTTATTTAAGAGACATTTTGGTTTTGAAGTCTCCCCCTCCCACCACATCAGGCCAGCTAATTTGATGTTCCTTCAGTTCTGCCAGGGAATCTGTCTTTGGGTGCATCTCCCCTCGGATGCTTCAGTCAAAGCATACCAGCATGTGCTCTTTCATTACAGAAAGAAAGCCAGTGAGAGAACCCACTCCTCTTCTTTTCTTCTCTCTGATCAGTAAATCTCAGCATTTTGGAACAGTTACTGCACATTGGAAGTTACAGCCAGTCATGGGTGAGTCCTAGTTATTTGGATTTCAAATCCTGCACTGGGAAATTTGGAGCTGGTTCTTGGGCCCTCTAAAGGGCTTTGTCACATTTAGAGGGAAGGTTAGCTAAGGCTGCATGAGTATGGCTTAAAATCCAGAGTCTTGTAAACCATTCCTGGATGCTCCCCAGACCACAGTGGGGTAGAGGAAAGTTCACAGCCTGCTGTTGTGAGGAAGGAAGGTTCAACCTGTGGCTGGCCAGTGCACAGCCTTGCAGTGCCCATGCAGCCAGCACCTGGCTCTTCTGCACCACCTGGGCTGAAGGAAATCTGCCCAGCTCAAACCATGTGGCTGTGTGTGTGAGGGATTTTTTTTCTTTTCCTTTAAATCCCATGCTGAAACTCTCATGCTGAAATTCCTCTCTAATTTTTCAATAGAGAGGAAAAGCTGCTGGTGCCAGGGGTGTTTGCAGAGTATATTTGTCATTGGAAAGACGTGCTGCACACACACACATGCTCATAGCTGCACTCCCCATCCTGCTGCCAGTTCTCTCTGAAGTGGCTGCAGGTGGTCACCTTGTTCAGCTCTATTAAATCCTCCTCATCACCAGCCCAGCTGTATAGTTTCTCTTTAGCATTAAAAAATGCCCCTCAATGACATTTCTTTCCCTCTGTTACTTGTGTATATGCCTGTTTTGTTTTATTCTTTTGGTGAGGTTCTTTTATTTTGCTGCTCTGTGTTTGAGGGCAGGGGCTGTGCTCTTCCCTGGCATCAGCTAACCACAGGAATGTTTGCTCCCAGGGTGTGGGTGTGTGTTCACTGTGGAAGTCTTCTCTGTTTTATTTCCTTGGTAATAAAACTACCAGGGCAGAAGGCATTACCAAAGTCTGCTAATCAGTCTTACCACATTGGGATTTTAGTTCAATCCAATTCATAAAGCAGGGAGCAAATGCTGTTTCTAGCACAAGACATTTCCTGTGCCTCTCAGCATCTGCAGAGTTCATTTGCAGTCAGAACAATCAAGAGAAGCCAATTCCCAAAATATGAGGGTTTGCTAATATGCATCCGCTTTGTTACTGACACCACAAGGGTGTTGGGGTTTTTTTCCCTGTAAATTTTAAAATGCTTAAAATATGCCAATAAGTAAGGAGCCAGTCATGAAGATTATTGTTTTTATATTAAACCTCTGTTTCTTATAAAACATTGCAGTTTTACAGATTCCACCATTTCAACCACCAGAGAACAATTTATATGTACCTTTCATATTTCAAATATTTGAGGACTCCAGAAAAGCACAAGGAAGAGAAATTATGCTTAATAATTAGGAGATGTTGTTTTTTTTTAAACCAATGTGTCCAGTTTTTTTTTTATTATTTTTTTAAATCCAACAGGCAATATATTTGCTGGCATCCCAGAATGCAGTTTTTTGGAATATAAACAGTGGTCTAGATTTACTTTATTATATAAAATCCAAAGCCAGTGGTATTGTAATTCAAAGTAACGGAAATAGTTTTCCATGCATGGAAAAAATGTGAATGCAGAGGCCTGATCCAACTTCCATTAAACTTCAGTGGGAGTTGGACTGAGCCCAAGATGGGATCAAATGTGTGAGCTATTCACTCCTGGGATACTCTGTTTCTAGCCCAGTAATAAAATTTGCTCTACCTTGGATACATCTGAAAAAGACCTTTCCTCCCACCACCCTCACCTCATGTTCTTGTCCATCTTTCTTGCATCAGTGCTTCAAGGTGTCAGCTCTTTGTGTATGACACCCTCAGGCATTGTTAATGTGTCTAATAGCTCAAAATTACTTCATCTGGCCTTTCTGATAAAGACCACACGTTTTAGGGAGTCACAACTCTCCTTGTGGTTTGGCACCACAATCGATTTTGTGGGTGTAAACAACTCTGGGAGCGGAAAAGTTGGCATTGTTAGGGCTGCTATTCATCTGGGTGTCCCTGGATATGTCCTTCTTTTTCCACCTAAAATGTTGTCTGGATGGAAAAAAATATGTTTTTTGGCCTTTTGTCCCAGCATTCCAGACCTCTGGCAGCCTGGTTGGAGCCAGCAGTTCCTATTGGACTGGGACCATATAGTTGATAGGAGAGAAGTGACCATTAGATCTCTTTCCTTTCTCTTTTTTTTCTGTTTTCAGGTTTCAGTATTTTAGATTTTCTGGAAATTTTGTATCCAAAAATTTGATCCCACTAAACTCTAGCTTTAAACTTAATTTCAATGGCACTCACACATAAAAGAACCTCCATAGGATGGTGGTAAGTATAAAATAAGAGCACAGCCAGACTGGCTTGATGCAATCCAAAGGAAGCCAAACAGAAAGCTGCAGCAGAACTGCTTCTTTCCCAAGGAAGGTAAAAAGTGGTGGATTTTAAGTTGTGCCTTGTTTGATGCACAAAGTGATAGAAAGAGGCATGGTGGGGCTGGGAGCTGAGCTGAATTCTGAGCTCTGCTGATAATCTGCTTTGTAATTTTCACATAGTTACTTAATTTCTTTACATTTTAGCCTCCAGCTTCCTTCTGTATAAAACAAGGAGCAGGTTACCTCCTTTGTCTGTAAAGATCTTTGAGAAACATGGCTGAAAATAAGTTCAATTGAAGGCTGAGGTTCCCTGCTCATTAATTCTGGCAGGCAGCTATATCCTCATTGTGTGGGGACACTCAATTTGGCACAGCAGCACCTTGCAGGGTTGGAGGGGATTGCTGGGGGGCTCAGCAGGAGCCTCAGAGGGTCTGCAGCAGCAAAGCATTGCCCTGGCACAATGCTGGAGGCAGGGCTGTGCTACAAAAGAGAGGTCAGCCCAGGGCTTGTTTATTTATGGGTATTGAAGATCTTGTAGCTAAAGTAAGGCTTAGGGAGGTCAGCCTGGTTGCTGCCTGCTCAAATTCTGTTTGCAGTTTCATGTGGATAAGATACTCACACAGTACTCTGTTATGTGCTGTGGTCTGGTAACTGGCTGCCACATTCCAGCCCTGAAGTTGCTGCACTTCAAGGCTGATAGAAATGGCCACCCTTAAGTCATGTAAAATTACAACATTTTGGGCTTAAAGGCACTGTGCAAATATACTGTTACTGCCAGGCAGTGAGCATGGGCTCCTAAACAGAGCAGAACAGGATGCAAATCTGTCATCATTTTCCAGCTGGCAACTACTGCCTGAGTTACAGTGGGAATGAATGAGGCCTCAGTGTGCTCTGCTGCAAGGTAAGCTAAGCAATAGCTGATCCCAGAACAGAAATGTTCAGTTGTTATTAATCATGCTACAAAGAAGGTTCTGAGAGGTTTGTGAGAAAATTTAAATGAACCTTTTAACACTGCTGAACTTCAGGCCACATGAACCATTTGGAGGCTCCCATTCTTTGTCCCCAAACAGTCTGTGCCTGCTCAGGGCTCAGTGAAGCAGAGTGGCCTTTTGCAGTTCAGGAAACTGCCACGTTGAATCCAGACATGCAGCACTGGTGTAACTTGTACTTTCTATATGGACCATAGTTTGTTCCCTATGGACCCTGAGAAAGCACAAATTGAGCAGATCTTGTTCAGTCATATGAAATCAAACATGCAAGAGTCCCTCTCTGCACACTTGACCCCATCCAGGGAGAACCCTAGTAGGTTTAAATTACACTGTAGGAGCAATTCCTCATCACCTGTGGCTACAGAAATACAGACAGTATTTTCATCTGCTGACACAGCCACAGAACATCCCAAGGAGACCTTGGGAAATACCTTCCAGTAACTACAGGGCATTTCTCAAGTGTCTGTCACAAGGCTATTCCAGCATCAGCTGCTTATATGGTCATTAACTTTCATTTAGCTTTTGTTTAACTCTATTTCAGGTTAAATAGTTTCTAGCAGATACTCTGGGGAGGGAAATTCACTGAAGGGCAGGCTGTGAAGGAACTGTCATAGGACAGACACAGCAGATGTGAATATAATCTCAGATCTTCTTACAGGCAGACTCTGGTTGTGTCTAATTCCTGGGACACAGAGATTCATCCATCTCCTTGGTGCAGATGTGTATCCTGGCCACATTCTAACTCCCTGGCACCAACACCCTGTGTGCAAAGGCTTGTGGATGCAGAGGCTGTGGGTAGCCTGTCCCAGCTCCAGGCTTTGGGACTGGGCCACCTCCTCCATACCAGCTCTGAAATCTAAATATAACCAGCTCAAAGATAAGCAACGGGTAAATTTCTGTGCCCAACAGAACGTGCCAGAAAGCACAGAAAGAATCATGATGAGCAGTTGTGAATCTCCAAATAACAATTATAAACCCCCCAGTATGATACAATGATCACAGTTCCATCCATCAGTCTTCTCCTGCAGGACATGGAGCTGTTACTAAAATCTCATATTTCTTAGCTCTGTTTAAATGACAGTTGATTTAAAAAAAAAAATTAATTAGAATTTTAAAAGGTATGACCTATATGATAGCATTTCCTTGAAGATAGAAAGAAAGGGGGAACAAACAGGGTCAGGAATTCTCCCTGAGAGCAGAGATAAAATGCAGCAGCCATAAAAAGAAGTACTGAATACTGCCCTGTGACACTCGAGTTGGACACCTGCCCTAATGTCACCTCTCCGTGTCACCCAACCAATGCAAGCTGTCAGGACTGGCAGCAGTTCCAGCTGTTTGGAATGTGGTGGGTACACCAGACTTCAGCTGCCTGACTGAGTGGGTGGAGAGGGTGGGGCCCTTGCTGATTTGGGAGGAGAGGAAGACTCTGATAAGGAAAGAAATATAAATAGAGTGAGCAGAGCTGCTCTGCTGGGAGGTTGCAGTGCCTCCCCGGGGCCATTTTCCCACCCGTTTTCCCCTTTTCCCACCCATTTTCCCCTTTTCCCACATGGTGGCAGCTGTCCTGGGGACAGAAGGGAGTTGCCCAGGTATGTTTGCTAACAGAGATGAAGCAGTTTAAAGGCTTGCAGCAGTAACACAGTCCTGAAAAAAAAATAAAGAAAAAAGGTCCAGGCTCTTGCTTACCCTAAGGCAGTTTTATTCTGAATCATCATTTGTCTTGTGGCTGTTCCTAGAGTGCCATATCGCTGTGTCAGCCCTTCACAAGACTCCCAAAACATCCAGATGATGCTGGATGGCGCATTACCATGCAAGGACAATAGTGCCTTTCAGGGGAAAAAAATGAAAATATGTGGGGTAGACCCAGTGTTGGAGCTAAGTGTAACCCTGTCTTGTCCACAGCCTCAAGGAGCTGCACAAGGATTTAGCATCTACTTGGCCTGAGCAAACAGCTAGACCAGCTTTTTAGAGCAGCAGCTCTCTGCAGTTCCCTGTGATGATCCTGGCCAGGCTCAGTTTCATTTGCTGCAGGCAGATTTGTTTTCTCTTGCTCGGGAACAACAGAGTTAACCAGTAATGACCTGCCAACTTCCACAAATCACAGGGTTGTGTATATAGGACAGACACATTCTGAAGGAATTAAGGCAATGAACATTTTATTACTGCTACATTTTCTAGGAATCATCTGCAAACGCCCAGGCAGTACATAACTCTGGTTTTGAAAATGTGTTTTACTGTATTGCAGGGCACAGCTTTGCTTTTTGATTTCCAGCCTCTTGAACCAGAATAAACTACCCAAATTCCTTTTATTTAATATTTATTGAATCAGTATTCCTATCTCATTTTCCCTCTTAATTAGCTGCATACACGTTAAGTTATGGGGACAGGAAATGACAGATGAAAATGACATGCAGTCTTTACGTATATTTTTCGTCAATGAAGCTCAAAATATTTTCAAATCATTAGCGCCATTTTACAGAAGAAATCCTGAAAGACAGGGCAGGAAATACTTCATCCGACAGGCACGGGGTGGAGCTGGAGCAGCCACTGCAGCTGCTGCTCCAAACGGCTGCCAAAATACATCTTGATTGATGAGAGAAACCCTAAGTACGTGTAAGAGTGAGACTGTAGTGTTCAGTAGTTACCCTGCTACTTTCACAATAACAAAAACTTTGATGAATGTGCGAGATGGGGCATATTTTAAAGGAGGCAATAGGGAATCATAGTTTTATAAACAGAGTTTTAAGGAATAAGCAGGATGTATTTGTTGTTTGTGGGTATTAGGGATCAAAACAACTCAAATATTAATTTATAGGGATAATTTTGCTTCCTTTAAGTACCTCATTCACAGTCACTGGTTTGAGCTAAAATTTCTGGGTGTGGGGACGAGATTATTGGTCGTCAGCAAAGCACTACAGTACATAGAGCCACACAAATGACAGACAGGCTCTCCAAATCACCCAGTTATTCTCCCCAGCAATTGCTAAGATTGTCCTCCAACAGAGTAGCATTCCCTTTGTGTTTTGACTGGTCTCACTGTAAAACTTGTAGGTGTAGGGTTTCCACCATTTTCCCCAAGGACACTGTTTTGGGAGGTGAAATCTCCACATGACAGAGGTTTGCTCACTGCTCAGACAACACTTCTCATTCCTTAACAGGGCAAGTTCTTGTTCTCTTTGGTGCTCCCCCTCCTGTGTCAAACCAGACACAGGAGTTTGGGTCCTGGACAGTGAGGCTTCTTCCCTCTCCTCCAGCTGCCCTGGACACAGGGATGTCCACACCACAGAATGACACACTGGGTCAGGCTGGAAGGGACCACAGTGGTCATCTGGTCGCCCCTCCCTGCTCGAGCAGGGCCATCAGAGCATGTGGGACTGTGTCCAGATGGTTCTGGAATATGTCCCTAAAGGGAGATTTCACACCCTCTCTGGACATCCTGTTCCAGTGCATGGTCACTTGTATACAGTTAAGAAGTCCTTCCTCATATCTAGGTGGAATTTCCTGTGCATCAGTGTCTGCCTCTTGTCCTATTGCCTGGCATCACTGAGAAGAGCCTGGCTCCATCCTCTTGGCACCCCCATCCAGACACATTCAGACCCCCATTCAGGTCCCCTCCCAATGTTTTCTTCTAGTGCAAAAACAAAAATAGATCTCAACTGGCATTTACACAGAGCTAAGAAACAAGCGATTTTAGTAACAGCTTCAGGTCCTGCAGAAGACTGATGGATGGAGGCCATGAGCATGATATGATTGTTGTGTTATAATAGGGGGTTTGTTATTGTTATTTGGGGATTTACAACTGCTGATCATGATTCTTTCTGTCCTTTCTGGTACGTGTTTGTTGTGCACCTTCTCTGCTGTGCCTGGGCAGCTCTGGGCTGCTCCCACAGGTGGTCTGGTGGTTGTGGAAGTGCTGGGGTTTCCCCTGACGCTGATTCTGAGAGGAGAGGGTGGCACTGCCTGCTCAGGGCACACAGGAAGCAGCCAAAAGGGGAACTCCCCTCCAGCCTGGAGGCCTTCACTGGGGCTGGAAACTCCGTTCTTTGCCAATCCCTTCCATTCTTTGGCCACAACATCCCATGTAGTCATACAGGCTGGGGACAGAGTATAGGATTATCAGGTGACCTCAATGTTTGGGAAGAATGATGTGCAGAACTCCATGATATCAGAAGGCTAATTAATTACTTTATTATACTATATTAAAAATATACATACTACACTACATCATACTTATTCTAACTAACTATTGGAAAACCTGTGACTGTCTCAGCTGACAGTCCCAACACACACACACACACACACACACACACACACCTGGGTTTAACTGGTCAATGAATCAATACATTCACCAGAATCCAACCAAGCAATCCCTTCAGGTAAATAATCTTCCAATACATTCCACATGGTCAAAACATCAGGAGCAGCAAGCAGAGATAAGAATTGTTTTTCCTTCTTCTCTGCTTCTCTCTGTTCAGAGGGCACGTGAATACCACAACAGAGTGGTTGGAAAACCACCTGGAAAAAAATCTGGGAGTGTTGGTCAACAACCAGCTGAACATGAGCCAGCAGCGTGTCCAGGTGCCCAAGGAGGCCAGCGGCATCCTGGCCTGGATCAAGAAGATCGTGGCCAGCAGGAGCAGGGCAGTGATTGTCCCCCTGTACTGGGCACTGCTGAGGGCACACCTCGAGTGCTGTGTCCAGCTCTGGCCCCTTCACTTCAGGAAGAACTTTTTGGTGCAGGAACAAGTCCATATGGCAGCAATGAAACGGGTGAAGGGTCTGGACACATTTCACAAGGAGTGGCTGAGGGAGCTGGGGCTGTTCAGCCTGGATGAAAGGAGGCTCAGGGGAGATCTTATGGATCTGCAAAACTCAAGACGGTGCAGCCAGGTGGAGGTCTGGCTCTTCCCCAGGCAACAGCGATAGGAGGAGAGCACACAGTCTTAAAGTGTCAGCTGAAGGCTTAGGTTGGACATTGGGAAGACCTTCTTTTCAGAATAACAATCGAGCTGCCCAGGGAGCCGGGGGAGTCAACGTCCTTGGAGGTGTTTACAGAAAGAGTGAACATAGTCTAGACAACACGGTGGCGCCTGGCCACAGGCTGCACCCGATATCCCAGAACTCTTTCCCCACGGATTCCAGGAATCCGTTCCCGGGAGTGAGGGGGATGACCCCGGCCCCGGGCCCCGCTCCGCTCCCACTGCGGCTGCGCGCCCTCGGCGCCGCCTCCTCCGTGCGCGGCCCGGCCCGGTCCCGCCGCGCGTCCTTCCGGCCCCGGGCGCGCAGCCGCGGCGGCGCCTCCCGCATTGGCGGCGGCGGCCTCGTGCGATGGTGACGCCGTAGGGCCGGAGGAGGCGGCGGCCGGGCCGGGCGGGCGGCGGCGGCGGCAGCGGCGGCCGCGGGACGGGGGCAGCGGCAGCACCTCCGCCGGCCGTTGCCAGGTGAGCGAGCGCCGGGCAGCCGCGGCCGCGCTCCGCTCCGCGGGGACTACGCGGCCTGGCCGCGGCCCGCGGGGCTGGCGCTGCCCGCCCGGGCGTGCGGCCGCACTTCGGGGCGGCGGGAGGGACCCGCGGCGGGCGGGAGGGCTGGAGGGAGGGCGGCCTGCGCTGGTGCCGCTGCTGGCGGGGCGGGAGGCGGGCAGAGGGCGGAGGGCGCTGGCTGTGCCGAGCCGGGCCGGGCCGGGCTGGGCCCTGCGGGCGAGCGGAGCCCTCAGGCAGCGAGTGCGCTCGGGGCACGGCGGAGCACCGGGAATCGCCGGCTGCGGGAGGAGGCTTTGGGCCAGCGGAGCGCGCTAAGTGGGTCAAGAGCACCGTAAGTGGGTCTTGTTTATAGCCTTCTGTGCACTTGTTGCTTGTGAGGGCAGGGAAATCTGCTGCTGCGCCTGAAAGCTTCTTAGGCAGGCAATAGAAGTAATAATTCCTCCGCTTGAACAGTATGGGAGCCCTTTTTGACAGCAGAGTGTTTTTAAGTGCTTATATCTATAAACACTGGAGTTACCGACTGTAGATAATGTAATATAAATATTTGATATTAGGGTAAGCACAGTTTGGATATTCTCAAGTGGCATCAGAAGAAACTTTTTAAAAAGTTTTGCTGTTTTTTTTGTTACTCCTGAGAGAATCAGATGTTCATCTCTTGTTTGCCTGTGATGAACAACAAAGACGATGAAACATATGGTAATGGGCTGGAAAACAAAGGAGAGATGACAGCTGTTCTTCTTTGCTGGGCTTTTCAAGCAGTGCTAGTTTCTTCTTGTGCTTGTCTTTGCCTTACCAGTCAGATGATTCTGTGGCTTCCGTTTATGTGTGGGCATTTGTTTTGAGAAAACCATTAATATTAAATTAGAACTTTTTATTTTTTTATTTTTTGTTATACGAGCTTTGTCACTTTGTGTATGTAAACTATCATGCACTTGTCACACAGCAGAAATCTTTTAGATGTTACCTCTCGTTTAAAGAAACTTTGTGTTCTTCAATGCAGCATTGAAGCTTTTCAGGCAGCTGAATTGTCCTGTGTATCACGACCGTGGTGTGTATTTTTAAAAATGGATCGAATTGTATGAAACTGGCGAGGCAAAGCCTTCTTGGCATAATCTGGCTTTGAGTTGATGTCTTAGAGTGTAATTTAAACGCCTGTTTTCACTCCCTTGCTGTAGTCAGTGTCAGGGAGTATCGAATTTCTGCCTTCATCCTGGCTCTGGGCTTCACAGGTCTGTTCTGGAAGTCAGTGAGGAGCTGTGTGCTGCACAGCACTCAGAGTTGTGAAAATCCTCAGAGTCCTTTTTGTAGTGTTTCAGTGTGGAGGTGCTTGTGTGCTGCACAACCTTACTGAGACTACTTCAGCTGCTGTAACAGAGCAAAACATGTTTGTGATCAGCAAAAGTGGGCGTTGTGTCTTGGAGTTATGGGTGCAGCAGGATCATGAAACATGGCCAGTTTTCCTTGTTATCTTTGGCTGTGACCTAGCCTTGTTTATGGGAGAGAGGAAGTTTGTGTTATGAGTTCCTTTTTGTCTTTTCCTATGGGGTTGCCAGCCACTTGCAGTTAGGATGATTTCCTGCCGGGGTGTTTGCATTATAGGATAACTTATTAATAATGTGTGAACTTCATCTGTTCTGTGACACTTAAACATGTAAGAAGACTACAAGTGTGTGTTAGCAGGCAACTTAAAAGGAAGTCATTGTTGTGTTGGAAGTGTGAGATTAGTTGGTACAATACAGAAATTATTCCCTTGTCTGAGCTGACAACTAAATATGGTTGTGAATAAGGTTGTTGGCAGCTTTGCTGTGAAAGCCATGGAGGATAGTTGCTAATGTGGAAAACTGAATCAGAATAAGTGATGGAGGAGCTAAAAGCTGCATCCCAACCTAGCCCAGGTTTTCAAAATGATGCTTCCTGAACGTAAATCAGATCTGAAAACATAATGTGGTGTGAAGGACAGGAGTGTATTTTTGGCGTACTTCAAGCAAAACCTTTCATGGTGAAAATCTCTCCAGCAGATTCTTATATATTATATGTATATTCTCAAATATAGATTTAAAATGCCATGGGTAGAGAAGCTTAAATTGTCTTAAAGAGACAAGAGAGCCAGGTCCAGGGGCTTTCCATCACTCCATACCCCTAATGGACTTGAAGCAGTGCTGCTGAGCTGGTGACATTGCTGTGAGTGTGGCAAGTGGCTAGTGACCAGGGGTTTTGGCAGTGTGGGTGAGATTCAGACTGAAAGGCTGACTCCTGGACACAGGATTGGAAGGCTGAGCTTTGCAAAGCCTGTGCTTGCTCTAGGCAAGCCTTTCTGTAGATCTGTGATGAAGGAAAATTAATGGGAATTGGCAGGGCATGTAATGCCAGTGATTTTAATGCTGGGATCTCTGCTGTTACCTCATGTCTTCAGTTGCATGTTCAAGGAGCTGTGTCAAGCATTCATGTACAAAAGATACTCAGTATTAGGCACTAAAAATGTTGCAAGTTTTATGGGTTTTGGATTGCATAACCATATTGTCCAAGGCACTGTGCAAAGCACAAGGCTGGCTTTGGTCAGTGGACATGCTGTTTGTGCATGGGGGAAATCTTGATAAGGAAACTTCATGAGGTCGTTGGATTATTATGCCATCAGCAATTCACATCCTTGAACAGAAGTTGTTCTGAAATGGGAATAGCAGTTTTGAGTATTTATGGTTTGAATGTGTCTGTCTGAGTCACTCAGTGAATTTTCTGACAGACGATGTTGGTAGATTTGAAAAGACGTTACCCAAGATAATGGTGGTGATTATGGAAAAGTGTTTGGGACAATGTTTAAGGGAAGGACTATTAAACTATTGTTTTCTAATAGAACTTGTTTTAAATGCTTTGTCTTTTTACAAGATGTATTTCAGCTTGTTGTGGTTGACATGGTACCTGTCTTTAAAGCATTCTGTTTGTCTAGAGAAGTTTAACAAAGAAACTGGTTTTCAAAAATTAGGAATATGGAAACAAATAAGATCCTAGTTCTGATTCTTTAGGAAATTGATTCCTGAAAACATTTTGAACTTCCATTTGTTTATTTGAATATGCTCCTACTGCTGGAACATTTGACTTTTGAAGTAGGATGTTGCAGGTCAGTGTGTAAGCTAATAAGAAGCAGGAGGTGAGTTGTTTTCACAGAGTTCCTGTTACAGAGCTTTGAAGAGAGCAACCTCCTGCCTTCTGGGTTGTGGAGTGTGAGATGCAGACTTTCACCATCATCTAACTATAAAACTGAACTTGCCCAGTGATTACATGTATTTTCTGGAAAGTTTGTCTCAATGTTTGACCTAAAAAATATAATCTTAGCCCAGGCTGACGATGAACCTGAAGGTTCCCTTTGAGGACAGGGTGACAGACTTTCTGTTTGCAGAGGCTGCTTGTATAGGAAATATATATCTCTAATTATGTCAGGCCTGTTCTTTTTTAACTATTTCCTAAAAACCCTCTAACTTTATGAATTCCAGCAGCTGCTCTGCACCTGGCACTGGCAGCTGGTGAGGTGAAAAGCAGGCAGCCCCTCTCAGGAAAGGAGGTGCCACACTGCTTGTGCTGCTGCTACTGGATTGGAGAAACAGCAAAGAACTTGAAGTGAGTTGGCAAAATTAAGGCGCTCAGAAATATGAAAAGCAGATATTATATGTTTAAATAGTATTTTGCTTTCTGGTTTAACATGGTTGCTCATGTATTCTGGAGTTGCAGGGTCTCTTTGTCTGACCAGGCTGGATTCTTTGGACTTCTGTGAACTGCATGTGTGTCAGTGATTTTGGGACATCTCAGGGCTGTCCTGTGGTTAAATTGACTGCAGAAAGGGGTTTTCAAACGTATAGGTGGATGTAAATTTCTCAGGACATAATTGTTAGTGTAGAAAAATTTGCTGCATGGTTCAGATGGATTTGAATAGCTGTGAAAATGCACTGGAGTCTGCTGGGATGTGCCAGCTGCTGTAGCTCTCTGTGAGCAGGACTAATTAAGCCCTTGTGAGAACAGAAAATAGTCAGGCACTATTTACAGGAGGAAAGTGTTGGAACAGCAGAGCTGCAATCACTGGCTGTGAGGTACCTTCAGGCAGCAGTAGGAAGGAGCAGACAATTCACTTGCAGGATGGGCTGGAAGCCACATCTGAATACTCAGAGTGGGTATTTCAGTGTTCTGCCAGCACATCTGAGTGCACTGCAAACCTGCTACAGGAAAGGCTATTTCCTTTTCCCCCCTGCTTTATTCTCTTCTTTGTGCTAGTATTTTATCTCAAAATGCTCAATGTTGGTGTTTCTCACCTGATGGTGAAAACCAAAGGTACACCAGATACAGATGTCACAATGTTACAGTGTTGCCTGCATTTGGATAGATCCTGTGAGAGTCCAGCTGTCTGCCAGAGTGGTTTGTTGTTGTGAAATGGTTTTCTAAGGGTGTCTGTGATCATCTGCATGATAAGGTGATTCCAAGATAAGGTGTCACTAGGCTGCTGTATCACAAGTACACCAAAGCAATTTCTCATATCTGTTCATGTAGTTTTCCCCCTTCTCAACCAAATTAAATCCTCTTTTTCCCCAACATGTTGGTTCCATCTGCTTAGAGGATTGCAGAGACTGCCATTCTTTGTTTGAAGCCAAGGTCAATTGTGCTGCTCTGTTTGGGTATAGAAGATGACAATTTATGTGCTGGGGAATTTTTTAGGAGATCACTGGATGTGTTAAGCAGTTCTACAACTTCTAGATAAGGATCATTTTGCTGGTAGGAGCCTTCAGTGGGCTTTTCTCTGTTTTAATGACAGCATTCTGGCAAGGTTCCTGTTTTATCTCCTTATTGATGGATTTTTTTTACTTGTCAAGTTTGATTTTTCTCAAAATGTTGTAGTAAGTGTGTGTTAGTAAATTGGATGTTTATGGATATTTGAGTAACAGGCTGTTCCTTGAGGGAATGAGCCATGGGCCTTCCTGCTATAGTAAATATTTTCTTCATGTAATTCCAGACTTCATTGAAGGCCTTTGTGCTGCTTTGATTTCTTGTTCAAACTGTTTGGTAGGTGATGCTAAATTTTGGGAGGTACAACCATGATAAGGATTTCAAGATCCCACATGTCTGTACATTGCTTCTGTTTATTGTAAAATGCAGAACTTGTGATGGAAATGAGATAGTTGAAGGGAAGCAGTAAAAGCTGGTTTTTGGGTGCTTAGATTAAATCTGAATGGTGGTAAAAGAACAATGTGCTTTGCAAATTGTGTTAGTTTAAGAATTATTTGTGTGTCTCTGTATTCTGTAGAATGGCATATGGCATTGCAAGGCTGGTCACAGCAATGTTGCACTGTTCTCAATATTAATCTTTTAGGCAAATAGTTTTTTGTTGTAATGGAACCTGATTGTAGAAATAAAAGTAAGAGCCTATTCATAATTTTTATTAAAGTAGATATGTGACAAAGTGCCAGCTATTGGCTTTCTGCCTGCTGTACCTTCAGTGGGGAACAAAATGGATTATTTCTGAGGTGAGTGTTCTGAGAGTTGAGAAAAGCATAACAAAGTTAACAAAAGCTTTACTTAGTGGTTTTCTGACCTTTATATGCTCCAAGCTAGAAGGGGGATGCTGAAAAAGGCTTGTGTCATGGTTATCTGAATGTCCATGGTTAAGTGCAGCTGCTCCTTGACTTCCTGCTCTCTGACATTTTAATAATTGGCAACCATGTGAAATCTGCAGCATTACAGAAATAGTTCAATAAGAGATGTCTTATAAAAATCCTTTCCTTTTTATGAACTTCACTAATGTGGGGAAGGAAGTTGCTAGGTATCTTAGGCTTGATTTGTAAGGTTTTTCTCAAGGGGCAATTTTCGAATCCATTTTTGGTGTAGAAGAGGAAATTTAAATATAAATACACTATTATTTAAATATAAACACATACCAATTACTTGTTCTCTTTTTAGATCATCCCTCAGAAACACAGAGTGTGATTTGCTAAAGCCTCATTTCTCTCTGTTAGGATTTTTCATAGGTGTTTCTTCTGGTGTTCTTATATCAACAAGGACTGTAATCAGTAATAAAATGTTAAAACTTTCTGGGTTACAAAAGAAATCTCTGATTCAGTAGGATGTGACTTGTTGCTGAAGTATCTGGGGCGGTGTCTATTGATTTTAGTTACTTTGTCTGTAAAACTCTTCTAATTTAGCCTTGAACCTATGCTCTGGTGTTTAAGGGTAGGATGTATTCTGTCTTGAAGGCAACCCCAGTTTTAAGTGAAGCTTGTCCTTGATGGGCAGCAAGAGAAGCTGACCAATTTTCAGAGGCCTGGCATAACTGTTTGTGTCCCATGTGATGCTGCTGAAAATGCCACTTGTGTCACCTGCTTTGGAAGGACTTCAGGGTACAGGTCAGTGTGGGCAAAGGGAGGGGACTACAAGGCTGTCACAGATAACACTCCACAATGTCAGGCACTCAGATAAGGCAGGGTTGGTGCAGCAGTGCAGCTCTGCAGGGCTGTGAATGCCCAGGACACGTGTTGGGCTGGGGGCAGCAGAGCCCTAAAGTGCTGTTGGAAAGGTGGTGCAAGATGCTCTCACAGCACATTGGTTTTTCATTCCTCCCTGAAAGCCCTTTCCAGCTGACTTTTTCTGGGCTGGTTAACTGGATCAAACAGCCCCTTGTTACACATCACAGTAAAGTCATTGTGAGAAACAAAGCATGATCACAGAACCCATGACTGTTTTCCTCTGAAAACTCATGTCTTGGCTCTGCTTCAATAGTTCATTATTATACAAGTGCCTGAGGGCTTATCTGCCTGCAAGACTCACATGAGTGTTTTCTGCAGGCTAAGGCCATCCTTGAAAAGGCACAATTCCACATTCCTGTTCTTTTAGCAGTAACTGTGATGTGTCCAGTACTTCTTGTGCTACCACTGGAAATCACATTGCATTTTGAGAGGCTATCACATGTGGACATTACAACTTCCTTAAAGCTCAGCTGCCTTCTTGAAGATCCTGTTTTGAGGTAACACTTTCTCATTTGAAGCACAAGGGACTCATGAATTGGGCAGTAATGGAAGTAATGTGTTTGTAATAAATGAACAGTTCATAGGCATGTTATTTGTTACAACATTCAGAGTCACAGGTAACAGTGGTGGTATTTGGGGTTGACCAAAGCATAGTTGCATAATTCCTATGTAGAATGACATTTAGTCATGCTAATGATGGAGCAATAGAGAATTGCTGGCACTTAAAATTAATTACTAGGCAAACATAAAAAGGAAAGGTGGGGAGCATACTCATTGCTGCTGCTTGCATCTGAGACTGCTTCTTCAGGGCTTGTGACAGGTAATGGACCAGTACCAATATATTGTGCTGCTTATGGTGATCCAGTTGCTGAGCAAACATGCAGGATGTGTATGTTAAAACTGCTTCTCTTCAGGGATTGCCCAACAGCCTTTATTTAGCTTTGAACTTTTGATTTGTTTGTACTGAAATCTTGGATCCTCTGGTAAGTTGTCTAGAGAATTGATTATATTAGGAAGCAAGTGGTCTGCTAGTGAAAGCCAGTCCTGCTTTCTGTTGGAAATGTTGAATAAGGAAGCCATGCAGCTGGGGAGGTTTTAAACTGTTGGATGTGAGGCTTTGTATAGAAATATTAGCAGCACTGAGTGTACATAATGTGGTGTGTGTAATGCTGGAGGCAGATTTTCTGGCTGCTGTACTACTTGCAGTATGGATGAAGGAGGTTGTATAAATTACAACAAATCCCTCCTCCACCAGAGTGCAATGAATGTCAGATTGAAGCTGTCATGCTGCTGCTTTACAACTCCAGTGACACAGGATCCTAAGATAAACTCAGCCTTCATTTAGGGAAATTTTTAGGCTTTAGCAAGACGCCATGAAGTGAAGCAGAGAAAATGGAAATGGATTACAGGAAGTCTTCTGCGTTCCTTGCTGTTTTCCTGCTATAATATTTATGTCATAGAGGATCTCTCCCAAGCTCTGATTTCAAACTCCCATGTGAACCAAAAGCAACATTTTACATGGCTTGACAAAGGTCCCTTTTCACTAACTTCAAGTGACCTGAGGCAGATTAACATGCAGATTAATGTATTTGACAGTAATAAATCAGCTTTAACAAGTACCGAGGCAGAGATTGTTTGGCAGAGAGTTTGGATAAGATATGGTATTTGGATTTAAGTTGAACATTTTGTAGAGAATGATATAGTGGAGATGGTTAAAAATTTCCTGCTTTCCTTGGTTTTATGTTGATGCATCTTTCTGCAATTTAGCTGTAACTGTTGGAGTTAAAGTTATCTGGGTGAGTGAGCCTACAAAAATGGAAGGGTGCTAATTTAGATGAGTGCATGCATTTTGTCATCCAGTGTGATGCAAATGTTTACAAGCTGCTGCATAGGACACATACTCTTTGCATTCTTCCCTCACTGTGTAAATTTATTACTGAGGGTTTTGTTTTCTTGGAGAAACAGCCTTAATGTTGATTACACATCTTTTTTGTAGGAATCTTGGACTGTAACCTTCCCAAGCTTGAATACAAACATCAAAAACCAGGGAGGAATTTGATGCTGCCTTCCTCACAGGTAGCACAGCTGTTTGTCAAGAGAGAGCAGGTGTGTTGGGGAAAATTATTGCAGTGGTTGAGATAACTGCTGTGTGTGTTAGTCCATGTGGAAGGTACAAGATCTGTCTGCTTCATTGTTCTCTGTTGTATTTCTCAGAAATGAGGCTTAGGAGAAATTTGAATGTTTCCATAACAGGGTGACAGTGTGTGACAAGTGGGGCTTCCAGATTGGAGATGATTGAAGTGAGCTGCAGGAGAATATAAACCAGTCAGAGACAGGACTGGGAGATGTCATTCTTTTCCCCTTCAGGAGGAAAACTGTGACAGTGAATTTTTGAAGGGTTTACTTAGTTTGTTTTTCAGTTTTGTTTTGTTTTGTTTTGTTTTCTGAACGGGGTAATTTTTTTTTGGTTAGTTTTTCCTTTTCCATTTGCACCTACTGTTCTGACTTTCATCAGTGGAAATCAGTGACATCAAATTGCTGTGTGACATTTTAAACACTATCTCTGAAAGAAGTTAAAAATCATAGTTAACAGATTTTATCTAATCTGTATGTAAGAACAAAAATTGGGGCATACTGAGTGTTTTGATTTCTTTAAGTCTCTAGAAAAAAGCAAGTTAAGTTCATTGAAACTTCCAGGGGAGCTACAACATAAACTAGTAAAACTACTAGTGTTTTTTTGTGTTTGAGGTCACCCAGCCTGATGTGCTAACTCTGTGTGCCCTTACCTTGGTTGATGGGCAGTGGTTGGTATCTTCATTTTTCTTATTGTTGTTTGGGGTGGTGCTGTTGTAGACACAAAGATTAGGAAACCTTGTGCTTTGTTCAGATCTTAACTGCAGTTTTGAGTGGTCACCCCTGGTTTTACATAAAGCTTTCTTTCCTGCCACAAAGGAAACTTTTCAAATAATTTAATAAATGTGTAAAATGTGATGTAAAACTTACAAACGATTACACATTAACTAGCACATATTAAAAATAGTGGATTTTGTATTTCATAAGTTCAAGGCTTATTTCACTTGTTGTTTACTTAGCTGCAGCTGCTTGCTTATCTGCATAAGTCAGGGCTTGCCTGGTTATCTGGGCAGCTTGAAGGTCCTCCAAGGTTTTCCTTCTGCTTTTTCTCATGTATTAAATTCACAGCACTGCTTATTGACTTTCTTAGGACTTAGAGCCTGTCAGGGTCTCCTTTTTTTCCAAAATCCTGTGTGCCACCACTGTGTGTCATTACTGGAAGAGCCTTTCATGCTTTCCATGATGGGGTACCTGGGGATACAAGTGGGTGAGGTGCTGGCTTTGCTCTGTTCAGATCTGACCCCTGTATGGAGCTCTCAGCCAGAGAACTCAGCTGAGAACATCTCTGGCATACAGATTGGTGCCTGGCTGCTGTGTGTAGCACTCAGCCTCTGCTGGGAACCTTGGCCTGTGTCTGCTGTCTGTCTGTGCACATCAGGTGAATCCAAAGAGCTGTGTTGCATCTTGGTCACACCCATTGATATGGTAGCTTGCCTTCACATCAAATTAGATTATTTTTCTTACAGAGAGAGACCAAGCTCATCCTAGAAAGAGGTTCTTTATTTGCTATCCATTGACAGTAGGTGCTGTCAGCCTAAGGTATTTTTTTCTTTGCAGAACAGTTTATCTGTGTAGTTTTACATGTATTAACACCCCTTACAGATGCAATTGTTCAAGAGTACCTTCAGTAAGTATTTAAAATTAGGACACATAACTATTCAGTAGTTTGCTGACCCAGTTCTTGCTTTCTGCTCGTGTTCCTTGTCTGGGCCCTTGTCCAGGAAATCAACTGAAATTCCTACCCTTCCTACTCTCAAGTTTGTGAAGGCTTATCGACTTGGCCATGTTTCCTTCCTGTTCTTGAAGTTTCTTAAAGCAATGGAGTGTCTCCTGTGATATCTGGAGATCCTTTCTGCAAACAGAAAGCACAGGCAGTGGGTGCCAGGCTCACTGGTTTGTGTTTGGTGCTGCTGTAGGAATGTGTGTGTGTGTCTGAAAGGCTCTCAGGTACAAAGCAGCACTGACAGGTCACCCCAGCACTGAGCTCCCTCTCTGGGCAGAGAGTGCTGCCAGTTCAGGCCCTTTTGGTTGCTGTTCCTGGGGCTCTTTCAGACCTTGTTATTCTGTTGTAATTTTCCTGCAACACTTTGAAGACAGCAATGGATGGAGTCTTGCATTCCTTCACCTTTGCTGTTATGTTCTTGTTTGTGGTCAATGAGGAAGTGCCCCTTGTGCATGTGTCTGTTTGTTAAAGTGACATGTGTGCAGAATTTATTGCTGCTGCAATGGAAATCTTAAACTGTGTGACTCAGTTTGTCTCACTAATGATTCTAAGAAGAACGTGGCAGTTGCAGACATGAAAATGTTGTCAAATGCAACTAAAATTGTAACACAATGGATTTTTTGGTTTCTGTCTCTTCTCTGTGATTTATTTTCACCCTTCCATTGCTGCTCTGGGTCTTCAGGTCAGCAGCTTTGCACTGCTGGAGAGGGTAACAGGTTATCAGCCCCAGGAGTCATTTGTTGGGAGTTTGATCTGGATGTTGCCTGTTGCTTTTCCTCTCTCTAGGATCCACTTGAGTTTCCTTGGGATCTTTGCTAATATGCTTTTATTCCTCTTTCCTTTCTTCATTGGTCTAAAGCTTCAGGTTATCTCTGGGAATGCTTCACATAATGCTGTTTTCTTCAGTGAATTGCATAATTACAGTAAATGCTGCATTCTGCACATGATTAAGGCAACCTGGGTGTCTAATTTCAACTTTTCTGTATATGTGAAATTAAACCTTTATTCTTGTTTTGTAATAAGTGGTTTTCGTAAGTGTAAACTTTGTGCCTGTTTCCCTTGAGGATTTTTTTGCTTAATCTGCTGTTCTTGGAGTTTTATGTTGTAAATTATCTTCTGTAAATAGTTTGACAGAAAAAAATAATCTTTATTTTCCTCTATTGGTGCTGATTGTCACTAATCCAGTGTTACAGCCAGTCCCCATTGTGCTTAGCAAGCAGTGTAGCTCTGTTACAAAGGGTGGATGGCAATTACATGCTTCAAAGTAAGGACACCATAATATTTTAGATAGGTGCTCCTCATTGCCCAGCTCATTTACAGCATTTTTTTTCAATTCCATTGTGTGTTTTGGGTTTTTCTTTTTTTGAGGGTTGCTTTTTTTTTTAGCTGAAAGAGATCCTAAAATGATTGTCTGAATGTACCAATAAGTGGTGTTAAGTTATGGAAGACATCTAACATGTATATTCACAAAATGCTTCCTGATCACTTCTAAGTTAACATGAAACATGTTCATGATCTTAAAGTGTTTCAGTCCTGGAATTTACACTGGGATTGCTGTGCTGGTTAGACCACACACTGCAGCAGAAACCTCTGTGGGGAGCACAGTGGTACCAGCAGAAAGTATTTTGGTCAGGCAAACCACAGCAAGATGACATTTTGTGTGAGTCTCTTGTCCTGGACCTGCTGATGCATTTTGGGTTCAAGCTACAGCCCTACTTCATTTTAGCAATATTCTCATAAGGAGACTTGGGTGTTTTGAAATCTCTCCTTAGTCATAGGACAGTAGAAAGTAAAAGATTAACTTAACATTTCTGCTTTTAAATTGCATCACTGGTGTCTTACGATATCAGCGTCCTTGGTCTTGTTTCAGAATTCAAGATGAACTATGTTACTAGGAAATAAATTTATATCTGAAGGAGTGGCACTAAATGTAGAGGAGACTAAATGTTCACATCAGCTTTTCCTAATTCTCAATAATATTTGTCTTTTAAAACTGAAATTATTCTCTGGCTATTGCATTGAGGAAGTAAAGTAATTAAAAGTGGCTTTACTTGGTTTTATGTGGAACTTAGGCACTTGACTAATTTAATTGGCACAAATTAGATGCAGTCTAGTTATGGTGGATCTGCTTCTTTTCCTTGAATTTTGGTTGTTAAGAGGGAACCTGAAAGATGATGCACCCCTTTTTTGATCCTAGACTGACACAATTCTGTGCATGTGGGTGCTGTTTCTACAGTGTTCCTGTAGCATATTTGCTACAGAAAAGTAGCAACTTTTTAGTTGTCTGACTTGTGGCAAACATAATGTTTATGTTTAATGGCTTTTGAGGAGAGGGATATGTGCTGTTTTCAGAAATGCCATTGCTGAGGGCAAGTGAAGCAGTAACTTTGCTTCATTTTAATTTTTTACTAATATGGGAATGCAAACATTTTATAAACCAAATCTGTTGGCCAAAAACCAAAACACTGATGAGCAAGCTCACAACCTTATGAGTAAAATTTATCAATAAAGCTAGAGAGCAGGTGCTTCCAAAAACTGGAAAGAGTGTCAGCTTTTTACAACCTGGCCTCTATTAAAATGAGTGATCTTGGGAAGGTGATGGTTTGCTGTGCCAGGTATGGTCTGCCCCTGGTCAACAGGTTGTAATAAAGACCATGATGTGTACATTTATAATTAAAGGTTAGGGCCAACAGATAACTGCCAGTTTTTCATAGATGAGGAAAACACATATAAAATAATATATGTAAAATATATAAGATAAATATATAAAATATATGTATGCAGTTAAACCTTTGGGGATGGGGTGCTGCCCTTGGGCACCTTTTCCAGGCTGTTTCCCCAGCAGGGCTTTGAGCCAGTGCTGTTCATGTGTGTGACAGCATTTCATGGCAAATGATGATCTCGTTCCCCTCCACTGGTTAATTTTTTCCAGAGTCACCTGGAAGGGCTTGTGACAAACACCAGAGTGCCTCTGGGGTGGGCAGCTGGGACAAGTGGAGCTGTGTATTGCCCAAAGGGGTGAAAGTGGAACTGCCAGGCCTTAAATCTGCACACCTCAATAAAGAGATGTGCACTAAGCAGCACTGAAGGCAGCTCTGTGCTGATGATTCCTGTTGGAAGTTTGCAGCCTGAAATGTGCATGTTCCTCTTTGGTTTTAGAAGCATGGCTGCAGTGTTTGTTTTTGTACAACTGCTCCAGGGCTTGCAGCGTTTTCTGGAGCAGGAAAAGATTTTGATTTCGTTTTTAGAGATTGAAACTCAGGCTTGCTAGGGGGAAGGGTAGGGATATGCTTGCCTATGGGCTGCTGTTATTTTGGTGCCCTTGATATTCCCATGCAAAGATTCTCTCTGTAGAGGGTTAAAGGATGTAACCTCAATTTCGTGGTGTAGCTCTGCATTTTAGTGCCTGCTCCAAATGCTTTGGTTTCTTCATCTCCACCCAACACTTTTGTGAATTGGATGCCCTTGAGGCAGTAGTTAAAAGTATGTATTCTGAATTTTCACTTGAGAGGAAAGTGATGTTTAATTCCAGTCTTTCACTTGCAGACAGTCTGTGATCCCAAGTGTTACTAACATAGGGGAACTGCATCTTTTTGTTGTTGGCAGCCATGAAGCAAGTTGGTGTGAGTAGCATGCCATGGAAATAAAATCATAAAAGAGCAAAAGATGGGATTTTCTCACTTGGAGAAACTGAGCCACTTAATGAAAAATGAACCAAAAGCAAGTTTTGTGGGTATTTGTGGAATGTAATGTGGAAAGAGCTTGAACTTCCCTTCTCAGTTTTGTACTGCTTTTGTGACAATTCCCTTGGTTTTGGTTTATTGAAGAGTAGAACTGATTTACAGCAGTCATCCAGTCTGTAAGGGCTGGGCGTTGTGCTCTGGGGGTGGGCCAGCCTCTGACATAGCTCTTTAAAAAAATGGGGTCCGATTTGCAGTACAAATTGGACAAATGTTGTAACAATGTAGTGGGATCCTGTGAAATGGAAGCGTTCGATAATGCAGGCAGGCTGCTGGCTTGTTCCCTTTCTTTGAATCCAAATGCATCAGAATGTGCCTGATTGTTTGCCTCTGCAGCCTGCTGTGAAATAGCTGGGGCTGCAGTTGCAGTGACAGTTTACAAGTTAAAAAGACAGCTTTTTGGCCACTGACCCTCTGCGGGAGCCTAATCTTTGTTTTGTAGATGCCTCTTTATCTAGGGAAATTACATCAAGAAAAGAGGTGTTGGATTACTTCCTCATTGTTCCTCTTTGTTAAAGATGACCTCCAAAGAATTTTTACAGGCTGATTTGTACTTTTCCTTTAGGGTACATTGAGAAAACAAAGTCCTCTGTGAGAATTTCCTTCCCCTCCCGTTCATACAAACCCTTATTTGCTTTGTTTTTGACTGTAGCTTTGGAATGTTAACTGTGGATGTTTTACCTCCTGAATTGAAAAAGCTCAAGACTGTTAAATTAAAAAAAAAAAAAAAATAAAAGTTCCTTATTTCAAGCTGGTGTTAGAATACTGTTATTGAGGGACAACTTGTGACAACCGGAAGATAGTAGTAGAAATATAATGTTCCTAGAGAACCGGATTGCAATTAATATTTCTTATTTCACTCAAGGTAGCCAGAATCAGCTGTTCCACTTTTCCCAATCAGTCTGTCCGTGGGTTGTAGTGGAAGTGCTCTGCCATTTGTACCTGTGCTGACAGCTCTGGGAAGGGAATTGTGCCTGTTCTGTCACTAAGGCCTTGCCTGAACCTCTTGGGAAATCTTATTTCAATCAGGTTTGCCATTCCCCTGTCGTGGCACATGGACAGGCAAGGCAGGGTTTGTGGATTGATGCAGCTTCTCCTACAAGGTTTTTCAGGCACTCAAGCCCTTCATGAAATATTAAACATTAATGAATGTTCTGAGAAATGTGTAGCCTGAAATTTTCATGATGGTGTTTTGTTCTTTTGATAAGTTAAGGTCTGTTAGGGGAATGAGCTAATCTTAGGAGGAATCACCCACTGTGTACACATTGTTGATGCTGCTTTAATGGCTGCTTTGAGAGAGGATCTGCAAGGAAAGAGCATGCAGTGGATGCCATTGCCTACCTGAGCAGGAAAGTTTCTGCCAGTAAGGCAGTTGTGAGAGGGGATTGCAGGGAGAAGCAATTTTCATTCTTCTTCCAAAGACCAGCTACAGCCAGAATGAAATATCTTCTGAGGATCATTCTCATGCTGCTTACAGGAAAGAACATTCTGACAAGAGTGGAGAACTGGAGAGATTGCTTTGCTTAAGGGTGGTGGGAGGTAGTCTGACCATCCAGGACTGTGTTTTATCCTCAGAAGGGAGTGACAGATCTTTTACATTTAATTACAAACACTCCTGTTGATGTGTTTTCTTTGTTTTACTGCCATGTGTCATCATGTAGCTGAGGCAGTGCATCAGCCCTTGTGCCAGGTGAGCTCTAGGAGCTGGAAGGGCTGCAGTGCTTATCCAGGGAGTGTCACCCAGAGAATGATGGCATTATCCTGTGCTGCTTCAGTCTGGGTAACTGGTCTTTCCTTATCATCTTTAGGAGTGAGGCAGTGTCCCAGATATGCTGTAGCTGTGGGTGTTGACTCCTGTGACATTGCACAGCTGCAGTGCATGCTGAAATGATGCTGCCTTCCAGTTGTGTTTGCAAAGCTGGCAGGGCTGAGCCTCACACTGCACTGGCACTGCTCCTTGGGGCTGGCTGGGCTGAGGCTGCTCTGGGGCTGTGGCTAGGCAGCAGCTCACAGAATTGACCAAAGCCCCATTTTGTGCTTCCAGGCTGTGTTTAGAGCCCTGCTTGCATCAAACTGCCAAGTCCTTTCTGAAAGCTGATGGAGCATTTAGAAGTTTTCTGTATTAAAAAACCCAACAGACCAAACTGTGTAGATGCTTTTCTCAGCTTATTTTAAGCACAGCAGGAACTCACTGATTCATCTCCATGCTGATATTATGGATGCAGTCATTAAGTAGATTTTAAATCATCATGGCAACTTCCTCTTTAAATGGAAGCTAATTTTAATGAAACCTTTAATTTGCATGCTACAAAAAATGTTGAAGGATTTCATTTATGAGACTGATAATCTCAATGAGACACAAAACAATATTTTCCAAGACCTCAAGTGTTCTATAGCTTTCCATTTTCTAGCTTTTGTTTTTGTGAACTGTGCAGTCTTAGGCAGAATGGGGCAGTAAGTATCCTCACAATGGTTCAACCATCATCTTCTGGTTAGATTCTACTATACTTAGCAATACTTCCTAATTTTTTAGGAAAGGAACTGAACTGTGAGTCATAGAGACTTTATGATAGAACTCAGACTGCCTGTGCCTTTCCTGTTCATAATCTTCACTGCTTTCTTTCATTTGTGAACAAATATTTCAGGCTATTTGCACTTCTGTGTTGGCACCTTCCAGTTGCATTCAGTCAGTAGTACAATTTCAAAAAGAAGTGAAACCCAGTAGTGGTGCTTTTGGATTAGCTTTATCTTGCTTACCTTTGCATGCATATTTAGCACTGTGAGGATCCTGCATGATGAATGACATGGAAACATCTTAGTTCACTGAACAATGCCACTGTCATTTCAAGAAACAGCAACTTCTGTGTCTGCAGAGCTCTGAAGATCAGCTCTGCTGCTCAGTGCAAATCTGACTCTCTGGAGGTGAAATGCATCTTTTATTTTTAACCTTAGTGAGTACTTGGCAGTGAGTGCTGGTGAAGTAAATCCTCAAGGCCTGATATAAATTGGCATTCCTCTATCTGTTTTATTAGGAGAGCCTTTTGCAAGCATCTTGGCCAAATGTGGTTGAGCTGTGTCCCAGAGCATTGCTGTCACAATGTCACAGAGGTGATGTAAGGACAGGCATTAGGCAATATTGCTGCAGCACACAGTGGCAATGCTATTGCTTAAATCTGGCTGAAAGGAGAACCAGTACAACTTGCTGGTTCAAGGTCTCATGGAATTGCCCAATGTGTGGAACTGACCAGGGCTGTTTGTGCTGACTCCTGTTTGAAATGTATGGATTGGCAGGCAGGGGGTGTGCGGGTGTGTAGCTGTTGTTTATAAACACCTGCTCTGCTCACTTGCATTTCTCTGGTTTTAGTTTTTCAGATTGGTTCCGTGTACTTATTGTGGTCTAACCCCAGTGGGCAACCAGGACCCACAGAGCTGCTTGCTCACTCTGCCCCAGTGGGGTGGGAGAGAGAATCATAAAAGAGAGAACCTGGGGGTTCACATAAAGACAGTTCAATAAGTTAAGCAAAAGTTGTGAATACAAGCAAAGCAAACCAAGGAATTCCTTCACCACTTCCCATGGGCAGGCAGGTATTCAGCCATCCCATCAGGAAAGGCAGGGATCACATGTAATGGTTACCTCAACCATGGGATATTTCAGTACAATACTGTCCTGAAGTTGTCTCTTACAGGCTGCTTTTTAAATGAGGATGTCCATTAGCTTCATTTCAAACTGTAGTTGTTGTTGCTTACTCTTTTCTTTCTTACATCAGTTTTGCCAAATGGCAGTGTGATTATGTCTTCATGTTTCTTGCCTAAAAATAGAATTGTGAATTGGCTGCTTGAAATATGACAAAAACAGTTAAGATTTCAGTTCTGTGGCTTCCTGAATATTTGTTCCTGCTCTTAAAATCGACTTGCTCAACTCCTTCACTGAGCTTCCTGTGTAATGTTGCTAAACCTCCTCTTAATTC
Organism: Ammodramus savannarum pratensis; assembly: GCA_020466415.1. Taxonomy (NCBI): domain Eukaryota; kingdom Metazoa; phylum Chordata; class Aves; order Passeriformes; family Passerellidae; genus Ammodramus; species Ammodramus savannarum. The sequence goes on along the minus strand of JAHXMQ010000028.1, from coordinate 10,548,478 downwards.
TCCTGTGGCTCTTGTGTTTACCAAGTAAACAGCTGTGGCCATTTTAGCTGTTGCATCTCAGATGGAGGCTGTGACCCTGCAGTGAAGGTAGCAGGAAGGTGGGGATGCCATCTGCTCTGTTGTCACATTGTCACCTTACCATCCTGGGTGATTAAAGCACTGTGCCATACTGAACTCGGACAACTCGAGGTATCATTTAGTTCTGCAGAGTCTCTTACCTGCTCATTAGCAGCTCTCTCCTCTGAGGATTGCCAGGCAGCTGAGGGGATAGAATATTACAAACTGCTGCAGCAAAATTAACCAGAGCCCATTTGTCAGAGCTGAGAATGATCTTGCAGTGATCATATGGAAATGAAATGAGTTCCTGTAAGGACAGAATACATTATTTATTGGCTTTTTGGAGGTGACATTTTATTACAAAACTGCCAATATCAATTCCCTATCTTATATTTTTAATTTTCCCTCCTACATTATGACAAATTTCAGCATGTTTTATTGGGCAGTAAAATTCCAATTGAATTATGCATACTGGCAAGTTAAAACTTGTTAGATGGGTTGTCTTAATGTTGTGTGTTAGTCACATCAGAGCACTTTGGTGCTGCAGTAATGACACCAGGTGATTAGTGCAAAAGGAATAGATTGTCATTCAGAGTGATTCTGAAGCCTCAGCTGTGGCTTCACTCTGATAGTACATTCTGATGCTTTCTGGCACTCAGACTGCAGAGTTCTCTGGAGATTGTGCCTCCCAAGGCTGCCAGTGTCGTACAGGTCTCTCTGAACTGGCTGCTGAAGTGGCACCACACAGGGTGTACAAAACAAATGGGTAACCAAAAATACTCTGCATGAGGGCTCAGATTAACAGTTGTCATCAATTTTCTGTAAATTTGATCAAATCTTTAGCATTTTGAGTCAAATTTACCCTGAATCCTTTTTTCAGTGTTGTAAGTGTAGAAGACAGTTACTTTTCTGAGTAGGAGCCATGGGTTATTGTTTTCTGGGGCATTTACCTGTTTTTGATTGCTCTGATGGAGTGAACAGTGTTTAAATTTGTCTGCTCTAATTTTTTGCACAAGTAAAGATATAGACTCATTCCTTGCAGTGATTGTGACCATGTTAATTTAAGGGAAGCATAATCACACTGTGTACTACTGTCCTCCTTGCAGTCTGTCTAAAATTAGTTGCTGCTTGAGCTTTGCTTGATTGCTATTACTAGTACTTAATGTCCTAGTTTGGTGAAACCTAGTCTGGATGATTAAGCTTGGGTATGAGCTTCATACCTGCAAAAATACAGTAATTATAGAGTACCTGTGATAAGTGGTGTATTTCTAAATAATATTAACAGCCTGCTGCTTATAATTTTGTAGAAATAATTCATAAAAGTTGACTGTGGTTTTATAGATTTACTGCTTTTTGAAGCTCACTTTCTGTCACCTTTCAAAGTTGTGTTTAACTTGTGTTAAACCAAGGATATGAAACTGTTAGTGGTCTCAGGATGAGGATTCATTACCCAGCAGTGTAGAAATGTGTGTAATTGATCCTGTGGGATTTTGGGCACATATAAAAGCAGTTGTCATAGCTGTTTGGTGGCTTGTAAGCAAGCTCTTCTTCCAGCCAACGTCTGCATTCCTTTTTGTAACTTCACTTGAGTTACACAAACGATTTTTTCTTTCAGAGCCAAGACATAATCAGCCAAACTGAACCAAGAGGAAAGAGAATATTTGAGAAGGCCTCCAGCATCTCATGAACGAACCAACGGAACTCGATAATGCCGGTTCTGCAGAGCCAGGTCTGCGGCTCAGAAAAGGACACATGTCTGACCCTGCAACCACACAGGCAGCCTTTGAAGGGGACAGCTCTCAAGAGAGCCTTCTTCTAGGGGAGACACCACTGTCTTCTCACCAGGAAAATGTAAGTCATAGGATTCATTACCTGCTAGATTTTCTAGGAAAAATGAGTTTTGACCTAAGCGCTTCAGTGTTGTCATCTAACTTTTGGAAATGTGGACCATGAGACTGCAACCTTTTATTGCCTGCTAAATAACTGTAATAATACCAGGAAGGTTCCAGAAGTATTCAGTTGAATAAATGTATGGGAACTTGGGTGACATAACTAGTTTTACCAGCTTTTATGTTTTTATTTTGTCCTCAAAGAAATGGGACTTGTACTGGTTTGTGTTCTGCTGAGATGCTGTTCATACAAAAAGATTTCTGTTCTGTAATTTTCAATTAATTGGAAGTGAAAGGAGAAGTATTGGCTCTGGCTGCATGTAATCAGAACCTTGGCTAATTGGTATCTTTTTGATGATTAGGACAGAAAAATCTGTTTGCAAGCATTCTTGCAAATGATATCATGCACTGTTCAGTCTTGTAATTAGACTGAACAGTGCATGGTATCTTATCTCAGACAGTAGCCAATAACAGACTCACAAGGAAGAGCAAAGGGGTGGGGAAGCCCCTTGTGTTACCTCTTAGGACACTCTCCCAGTCTTCAGCAGTTGTTGGCTCACAGATTTTCTGAGCCAGGGGCAATGTCTGTAAGTTTTTGGTGCATGAACCTCTATAAATTTTAGCAGCCACAACATGCAGAAAGGCATCCACAGCTTTATTAAGTGTTCTACAAAGACACAGTCCAAGCACTGGAGAAAAGTACCTTCTGGTTAGAGATTTGCAGAACTGTAATTAATGCTTCTCCCAGGATATATTCAGATGGATATCAGCACAGTTAAGTGGAAGAGGCATTCATCTTAGGCTCACTATCCAGTTTATCATGGATTAATGAGTTTACTGTATCAGCTCAGTCACAGCAAGTGTGTGGTTTTAGCCAGCAGCAAAAACATGCTGGTGCTACTTAGTGTGTGTTGGGCTGGGGCTGTAATTGCATTTGCCACAAGTTCTGGGTGTTTGCAGGGCCCAGGGTCATGGATCAGCTGACATGAGAACTGGTATTTGCCTTCTCAGCTGGATGAGTTGGAGCCCTTACAGAATTTAGTTCCAAGCATTCTTGTAATGAGAAGTCAGGATTATTATTCATGTCTAGTAAGCCAAGCCAGTGCACTCACAGTTGTACTGCAATAACTTCTCCAGAACATTCTCAGCATCCTGATAAGGGAAACTCCCAGAGTCTTTTTCCATTTTGTGGAAGGGTGTGAAGCATGGGTTTAAGGTGCAAAGTCTTGGACAAAACTGGTTAGAAAAAGAAAGGTTGAGTTGTGGTAGCAGATACTTTGAATTTACATGTTTATCTGTTGGTGTGTTGGGATCATCTGCTTTGAAGGCAGTTTTCATTCTTGTCTCTGACTTTCCTGGTTGAATAATTAGAGTTACCTGTGGATGGAATGCCCAAGGTAAAAGTCCATAATTGATAATGTGCTTTAGTTCTTTCTGTACATTGTTTAGCTAAACAGAAATTATCTGGCTGAATCAGTGTTTAATTCTAACATTTTGGCAATGAAACAGTTGAAATACTTTCATTCTCTCTTTCAGGCATTCGTAGCACGTGTTGTCTTTTTGATTTTTTTGCTTTCATCCATACAACAAATGTTTGTGTTTTTTTTCATTTTGGCTCACTACAAATGTTTGGCTTTCTTGTGTTTGATTTCTCTTTCCTGGTCTCCTGAAGTGCTGTCACAGAAATTTGTTTTTGCCATTTGGATCTTGCTGTTACATCTTAATCTGCATCACTTTCTCTGCCATATATGGCCTTGTGCTTTTTAAAATTTTTTTTTCATGCTTTTATTCTGGTCCTCAGTGATTTCTTGGGTTTGTTAGTATGATGCCTTTAAATTGTTTTTGTCTTAAAAGGCTAAATAATTGATGCCTCTAATGGATCATCCCAAAACACTTTGCTGTCAAAAGTGCCAATATTGGCTTGCCAAATGGCCTTTATTATGTGATATTCTGCAGTGTTCCAGATAATCTGGAAAAAACATTATGCTATACATCTTCCTGTGCCTTGTGTAAGCCTCAGCACAGCTGTTGCTCAAATGTCAGCTTGGATTCCCTCTTTGCTCTGCTGTGCATTCTGGCTCTGTGCATCTGTCTCTGCAGAGCAAAGTGTATTTGTTCATTAGCCTGACTTCTGGTTCAAAAGCCTCATTTTCCTCTGGTCTGGAAGAGATTCATGTTCAGATAACAGTAATATAAGGATATTGTTCTTGACCAGGTGGCACCCAAACTAAACCTTATAGCCTTATGAAGGTCTCAGGTAGTGCCCACTCTGAATCAGCCACGATGGAGCTGATGGCACCAGTTCCTGCTGGATGAGGGAAGGTGATGAGGGCTGTTGTCATTTAATATTCCTCTAAATGCTTCTACTTAGGAAAAGCTTTTATCATAGTAAATATGTGTTCTGAAATGCACTGGGCTTAGGACTTGTGGTATAAGTGTTAAAAGATGTGTATTTTTATCTTGTGATAGTGTGACATTGTTTATTTTCCCAGTGCCTTCTATTACTGTGCTTATATCATTGCAGCTCTCATATACAATCTTCTCCAAACTCTCCTATACAAGATTCCTTTCCCTACTTGTATATCCACTTCCTGTTCCACTTGCAGAATTAAGCAGTCTGAGCTCTTAAGAGGTAGTAGTTGATGAATTTTTGATGAATTATTTTAATAGTCTTTTCTAAGAAAGAAGGCATGGAAGCATGTCATTATGTTGTTCAGAATTAATTTCAATCTTCCTCACAGCTTGCATTGTATACTATGTACTTATAATTTTGATGGACCAAAATATTGGTCCTCATAATAAAGCTTTTTTTTTTTTTTGCTAAGAAAATGAAGATGATATTAAGAAATAACATTTACTCCTAAAAAGTTTCTTTTCTGAGGCTGTTGACCCTGGCACCTACCTGGAGGTTGCATAGCTGTGAACTAAAAATGAAAGATCCTACTTTCTGTAAATTGTGGCATTCAGTAGATACATGTAGCAAAGAATTACTAGCCAAAAGCATAGAAATGCTTATTCAAAATAACAATAACACAGCTGCAGCCTTCTGCCAGTGCTGTTAATATGCCAATTTTATAACAGTTCCTATGAGAAGATACAAATCATATAACATCAATATCCTTTTCATACCTGAACCTCTCAGTCTGTGTTTTGTTCCATACCTCTCTGTTCTCTCCTGGAGTGCAAATATGTCCATAGCTTATTCCCTCTTCCCATACCAGTTTCAAGGACTAGATACACATCTTGCTGTCTTTAAATGTGAAATCAGTGTAGTGGCAGGTGAGTGGTGACCCTTCTGTGGCTTGGAGCAACAGTAACCATTTGTCTGCATGATAAGCACTTGATGATGAGAAAAGCATCAAGCAAAAGCTGCATAATTCTTCTGTTCCTTCAGCAGTTTAAACTTATTTTCCTTTATCTGGTTTACAGGACATGCTGATAAAGCATTTTTCAGCAGGTGCTTCCCTCCTGTAGCATCCTGGATTGCCTTGTCTTTGGGACAGCATCCTTTCTCCTGCCCCAGAGTTTGTGTCTTAACTGCCTTTGTAATTCCAGCAGTGATAGTTCCTAAAGAAATCCCTCCTGCTGTGACTTTGTTAAGCTGACACAATCAAATGCATGTGACTTCTTACCATGTGATGAATGGGCTCTTTGTGCAGCCCTGAAACCCCGTGCTTGACTCTTTCCCTTTGTACTTTAACCTGTCAGGGGCAGGAGGTAAACAACAGAACCATTTTCTCTGCCTTTGTTCCAGTCATGGCTTTTCCCCGTGCTTGGATGGTGATTCCTTTCATCTTCCATGAAGTTGAGCTGTTGTGCTCCTGTCCTGTGAGGCACCAAAATGTGCCCATAAGGTGGAGAGCTGTTGCTTTGAAGTGTTGGATAACCTACAGTAAGGTTCTGGGGAGGTTTGTGTAGCCCTCAAGTTGTCTGAATGGGCAGAAGGAATTTGGGTAAATACTCCTCTGGATTGCTTTTCAGGGAGTGTGGGCTTTGAAGGGAGACTTGGTTGACATCTGACAAATTTCATGATATTTCCATGTACTTACAGGAATCTTTCTAGAGCATAAATACCAAAGTGACTTGAAGGAGGAAGGCAGAAGGATGTAACAGAATTTCAGGTACAAAAGAGAATTTTTAGAGTAATTTAGGGTGAGCAAATAACTCAAGGCTTTCAACTTGAATCATAAAACTTGAAGCATATTCTGTTACAGAAGTGTTTGTGTATTATCTACAAGAGCAGACTACAGGCAGACTTTTTGGTATTGCAGAAGGATGAATGTAAATAAATGGAATTGTCTTCTTGACTTTCTGGTGCATGGAGCTGAGTGAAAAAGACAGGTGAAGTCTTGAAGGTCAAAGAGAGACATTTGAGTCTTAAGAATAGTGTTTCTGGGGGGAAATATTTGGAAATTCTGATTGGGTGAAATTTCATCCTTTGCAAATCTACTTGCAAGTTTCAACCAATTTAGCTTTCTTTTCAGTCTGGCATTTTTCTATTGGTTGTTTGGGGTTATGATTGAAATCTTGGCTTTTGCTTCTGTATTTGCCTTCTTCCTCCATTGCATTGCAGATTTTTTTGGTAAAGTGTGAATGGAAGAGGCCTGGTAAATCAAGTTTGACTTCCCACCAAAGCACATTTCCTTTTCTTTTAAAGATGATTGTGATCAAATGTTGTTGTTCTGTAGATTTCTTTATCACCTCTTCCATCCTTTCATTTTTGCAACTCTTGGGAAGAAATGTTAATTCTTTGAAAGCATGTGAGTTGACATTTTGCTTCAGATCAAAAGATCTTACCATCTGCATTTCTCCTTCACTTGCTGTTCTAAGAACTGGAAGTAATGTGAATTTTACTCATTCTGCTAGTCACTGAAGTAAGTGCTTGAATATAGTAAATTTTTTTTCTACAGAAAAGCATTTTTGGGTCGACAGAGCAGAATATCTCCCAGTATTCCCACTTAGACAGTATGAAGGCAATGGGCCACGTTTATGGAGATTGTTTCCAGGCCCCACTGGTGCCTCCCTCACTCATGGATGTGCCTGGGTTATGAACAGACTGTCAGAGCTTGAAATTCTGCAGAAAAGGCAAACTGGTGATCAGTCAGCCGTGCATGGGCAGTGCCAGGAGGCTGGAACATGTAGGAGATGGCCACTCTCCATGCCTGCTCTGTCTCCCAGAAAACTCTCTGAGCACCAAGGAATCTGTGCTGGGTGGTGGCTGTGGAGTTGCAGCTGGATTCAGTGTGTCCTGTTCCAAGTGGGGCTGCTCAGGGTTTGCTGCCTGTCAGCAGGTTTTGTAACCATTGCTTGCTGTGCTGGGTGTTGAAACTAGGAGAGAGAGGGAGTAGTTGTGTTTATAATTCACTGGCACAACAGTTTCCCTGCACAGGGGTTAGACTCCATGGGTTTTGCCTTTGTTCTCCTGCAGATCCTATCTGCCTGATTTGGGCAGCAGTGGGGGGGTGTGTCAACCTTTTACAGTGATATAAGAGAAAAAAATAGTGTTGTACTGCTGGGTTAACTTGCATCTTCCTCCAACTGTTTCACATTGATAGACTCTGCTGTTATGTTAAGTTCAGCAGTGCACTTTCAATCTCTCTTTGTTTATTTTTGTAACAGAGCATTTCTTTTTCCATAAGCCCAGCGTGCTTGTTTTCTTTTTCTCTTGTCAGGATTAACAATGGCAGAGGAACAGAAAATGGCACATGAGACTCCTCTGCAGTAGAAACAATTTCTACAGGCCCTCCCCCAAATTACTGCTGAGCACATGGTGGCATTGAGACCCTGGGCCCTTGTCAGACACTGGGCTTTGACAGAAAATCAGTATAAAACCAGAAAATGAGCTCAGAGATTCAACAGACCCTTTCATCTGAAGATATTTAAGAAGGGAGCTAGTTTAATCAGGATGTTCTAGCAATGCTGCAAAAAGTGACTTTGTCCTAGGACTATTTGCTAAATGAGTTTTGAATGTTAGTGCTTGTTTTTAATGAGTGCCAGCCAGCAGTCACCCATGACCAGTTGTGTAAAGCTGTTTTCAAGTGCTGTATTAAATGGACTGTATCTTTTATAAGAAGGTGACCTACAAAAGAAAAACACTAAACTCCAGGAACCTCCAAGTACTTGACATTTTGACCAATGGGCCTAAAGGGGTTTTGGCACTGTGCTAATGAAAGACTTTTTTTGGTCCAGTGATAGCAAAGGCAGCTTTGCACACCCTGCTTGGAGGTTTCCTTTAGGAAACTGGTGTGGCTGTGTTTGCAAGCTTGTCAGGGAGAATGTGAATTCTAAAGGACAAAGCTGTTACTTTAAAATAACTTGGGATGTGCAGAAGCTAGGGAAAGTCAGGGAAAATTTTATGATGCTGTTTGTAATTTTATGATGCTGTTTGTTTCCAGTTTATTTCCCCAACTCAAAGAATAGAAGTTGATGAAATTCTGAAAAATGTGCAACAGGCTTTTAGGAGAAATGGCATGGCAGCCTGCACTTATTGCTGCTTCCCCCTTACAAAAGGCTGGTAGATCAAAGGTCAGTTGATAGAATGGGCACAGAGGAGTTGCTGCTGAAAAAAAGCAATCTGGCCAGCTGAAAGGGATGTTACAGAACTGCCATTAGAAAAATAACATTTTTATATTATAGCCTTGAACGTGTTTTGGCCATTATGCTGAAAGCTCTCGAGTTACTGAATCTGGCACACTGCCCCAAGGAACATAAAATGATTTGAATGTCATGTTAAGCACTATTAATAATTCATCTGATGAGATCAAGATAAACAAGAGCAAAAACTCAGAGTCATGTCTAGACTTTGTGACTTCAGTTTAATGTGGGGGATAACAGTGGTATTGTAAATGCAGCAACATATGTTTTGTAACTTGAGTTTTAAGAAGAAAATAATGTATAAGTACTGTGTCTATAATATGCCATGACTCAGTGTTAAATCAAGACATTTGGTTTTTCTGAGCTGTCTTGCCTGTGTCCCTACCAAGGCACAGAGTTTTGCCAGGGCATTGATGAAGAAGACAGTGGGGGAGTGTCTGTCAACAGCTGAAGGAAACAGGAATATTAGAACAAGATTCAGACTGCATCATGCTTTGAAAATTCCTGTGGTGGTAGGTTCAGGGCACTGGTGACATCTTGCTGGTGAGTTGGCATCACAGACAGCTGAACTTTGAGACATGGGAGTTCATTAACTGCAGAGCTTAATACTACACAGGTATGTGCATGGTCAGTTGGGCTCCTGGGTCACTGAGTAATGACTCTGGCTGGAAAGAAACTGTAATGCACAAAACCTGTGCCCTTTCTGGGCCTGAGGAGAGTTTTATTGCATTGCTGGTTGTCCTGGTTTGGACTGGGATAGCTCATTTTCTTCCTACTGGCTGGTACAATTCTGTAGTATGGATTTAGGGTGAGAGTAACACTGATAACACCCTGATGTTTTGGTTGCTGCTAATCAGTGCTAGCCCTACATCAAGGACTTTTCAGTGTCTCAGGAGGCTGGGAGGGACTGGCCAGAGGGATATTCCAGGCCATGGAACACAGAGCCCAGTACAGAACTGGGGGAGCTGCTGGGAGACAGGATGGGTGTTGGTCACATGGGGCTGAGGGACAAGGTCACCACTTTTTAGGGTAAAAGGTGGCCTCATTCATATTTCAGTTGTCTTTTAGGCTGCACACTCAAATGACAACATTGACAGCACTTTCTGAAGTGATGAACCAGAACTTGTCACCTGTGCAAGGAGCAGTCATGTCCAGACTTACTAGAAATCTTTAAACTGACATCAAGAAACTACAGACCTCAAGAAAATACACTTTGCTTGAAGTCCATTGAACATAACTTAGTCAAAAGTGGGAAAAATGTTTCTGGAATCTTTTTCTGCAATTATGACTTGACTTTTGACAGGCTTTTCCATAGTAAGGACATTATTAGCCAGCATGTCTGTTAGCAAATTTGAGTGATAGTATAGAAACTGTCAGTCTGTGTGAGGAGGAGAAGCTGTTGTAGGAGACAAGAGAAGTATGTTGCCTTTGCTAGAGCAGGTTTTACTGCACTTTTCTCTGTAACAGGATCTTTGGCTATGTGATCTGACGTTTTTGGACTGCATTCAGACGAGAAATCTTGTACTAAATGTAAACTTTTTTTTACCTTTTCTGCTATTGCTATAAAAGTGAGATTTTACTGTTAAACTGACTTAATGATCAGCACTGTGCAATTGAGCTCTTGGGTTTCTTGCTCTTTGTTTGCTCTGGTTCTCTAAGCCTTGGGTTTGCTATTAAACCTTTTTGATCCCTACCAAAATATGCTCTGGAATTCTTGTTTGGGTGATGATCTGTCCCTGGAAGTGCATTGCCTGGTTCTCCATACAAATTAATATAATTAAGTCTGATTTCTACCTTTTCATTTACATTCTTGTCTGTCACTGTTATCACAAAAGAAGCTGTAACACTTAACAAAATTAACTGAATATTGATAAACCAGTAAAGCTGATTCCTCTGGATATTTTCACTTGTCCTTCAGATTTATTTTATTCTCTGGTACTGTTACTCAACTCAGATTGTGTTTATACATCTGTTGGATAATTTCCATCTCATTGGTACCTGGACTGATTTTTAGTAGCTTTAACACTTTGTGTATTTGCAAAGGGAGTAGAATTAAAATTGGTACAATTGCTTGGCATTTCCATAGAGTTAAATGTCCAGACCTTTTAGAATGTAAGTATCCAGAAGCCATGATTTTTGATCTTTGTGAAAGTGTGATTGTAAACATTGCTGCATGTGTTCAGCAGAAGAGTGACAGCTGCTGATTGTAACAAGTTTGCTTGTTACAAACCAGGGGGTTTATTTAAAGATACTCTAAAATGCTCTGAAGACTTCACAGAATTGTTTAGTCAAATCTGAGATGCTTTAAAAGAGGTTGAATAAATTAGATGATGTAAAAGAACATCTGAAACATCAACTGAGTGAAAATCCCTTTGGCTTATGGCCTAGAAACTACAAAGGCAAAAGTTATTCTTGAAGCCCTTAATTCAGGATATACCATAGCTCATTAAAAATGGGATTATCAGAGTTTTCTTCTGGGCTCTCATTTCTTGCACAGTTTTAGGCAAGAAGTGATATTATTTACTCAATATGTTTCCCATTTCAAAATGTGATTCTGTGGGCAGAACTTAGAAATAGTTGAAAATGTGTCCTACTAGAATGTGCTTGCTTATGTTGTTATGGTCTAGAATTACTCATGAATTTCTGATACAGTCAGCTGAAGAGGAGAAAATAATGAGTCCTGAGATATGAAGGAAGTTGTCACAGTGGAAATATTACAATATGCCTTTTGAGCAGAAGAGTGGTATTCTTTCTTTCAGTCATTGACTGAGGAACTGCAGGTCAATAGACTCCTTCAGATACCCAAGTGAAAACTGGTTTTGGTGTTGCCCTCCAGTGTGGATTTCTGACTTTAAACAGGCACAGTTTGCTGTTCTTCACAATGAGACTCTGCAGGAGGGAGTGCAGGGAGGATGGGTGTTCAGAACAGGCCTCCTTTTGCCTCCCTAGCAAGAAAAGGACTAAGAGCTGAGCTTTAGGTTTTTTCCCCTTGAATGCTAATTTTGAAGTTTAATGGCAGGAAGGAGATAGTAAAATCAATTCCATTTTTTGGCAGTAATCTGGACTGTGTATATGATATGAATTCCTTTTATCACCAAAAGAAGCTCAGTAATGATTTGTTTGTAGGCACATGGCCAAAATGCAAAGATTTTGGACTAGCTCAGAAATAGCTGTGCTCTTCAAGCTTTACAGTCTGTTCAAATTTAAGCCTTCCCATCATTCTAGAAATGGGAGTGTGTGCAGAGGGGGAAATGAACATTTTTTGGCTTTGAGTCACTGGGCAGACTGCAATGAATACAGGCTTTGATTCTGGCAGGGACCTTTTTCCTTCAGTCCACCCAGTTGTGTAAATGGAGGGTTGCTAACTTGTCCCCCCCATTTGAGCTGGTTATTGTGTGCTGCTGGGGAGGGAACTCTAGAGCAGCTAAAAGGCACAGCCCTGCTGCTTCTTTCAAAGCACTGGGACTGCAGTGCCAGCCTTACTTTTCCACAAGGTTTCTTTGCTTTCCAAACTGTGCAGATATCGTGAGCATTTCCTCCAGACCTCCATGGCAGGGCACTTAGTCTGGCTGATCTTTACAGCTGCCTTCTAACCCAACCCATTCTGTGTTTCTGTGACCTTGAGTTAATTATTTATGATATTGAAAACCCAGAATCCTAGAGAGCTCCATTAGCAGAAACAGCCAGTGGAATTGACAGCGTGGGGCAGCAATGTCAGTGAATGTTGTTGAGTCAGAATGAAACCAAATTTGCTTTTTATTCCTGTGCCTAGCAGGAATTGTGCCTATTTTAGAAGGATATTAAAACTATTTGCATCTTTCTGTTGCCTGGTGCCTTTCTGAATAGGACTAATGGGCTAACCTAGGCAGAGTGAGTGTATTTAATAATGTCTTTTTCTGCTGGAGAATATGCTTAGAGCTGGTCAATATATCAATCATTGCTGTAAAATACAAGAGATTGTTCAGAGGAATTGTTCACTCGAATCATAAATGAAGATGATTAGATGGTACAAGGTACATGGGTTGTTTGTTTAGGCAGTCAAGTTTTCCTAGTGTGGACAAATGTGAGGTCATACATAAAACCTGAAGGATGTGTAGTGTGTATTGCATACCAGAAATTGCATTCTGGGTAAGCAAAATTGGGTCAGGAACTGGGATGGGACCTCTCTGAAAGATGAAGCTTCAGTGACTGCTGCAAGGCTTGGGTACAAAACAGGTATGAACATGTCATTTCTCTGTCAAAACCCCCAAAATATTGAAGGCTCTGGATAGCTCACTGTAGGCTGGAAGAAGCCTCCTTTTTTTATTCAAAAATGAGAATTTTAAGCAGCTTATTGAGTGAACCTGACAGAAACAGTTAACAAGGCTTGACACCAGGGAGAGAGCTGTAATGTGGGACAGGGGCACAGCCAGCTCCCATCCCTGGCCTGAAAGTTCAGGGCATTAATAATTTGTAAATAAAGTTAATGAGGTTATATACTATATTCTCAGTCACTTTGGGTGGTATTGTTGATACATCATCTTGATTTTAAAGTTGTTAGCCATGGTATGGGAACAGGAGGGGGAAAAGTGTTCTGGGAAGTGTGGAGGAGGCCAGTCTCCCTCTGTGCTGGCTGTGGAGCTTTCTTGGCATGGCCAGGGGTGTGTGGCAGCTTTTGCATTAAGTCTGGAGGGTGCAAAAAGCTCCTTCTCTCCTTCCTAGCTTCCTCCAGTTGTTTACATTGGAAGTTGAAATGTTGAATAGAGTCTTTGATGGGCCATGAGCATTGTAGGAAGCAAACAGGAATGCAGAACCTCCATGGCCCCCTGCTTTTCTCCTCCATGGGAAGCTGGAGAGTATCAAAATATGCAGATGATGTGATAAGTCATGCTAGAGCAGAAAAGTACCACACTATTCCTGTAAAGTTATTAATGATGTGCACCAGCCTGATATCCCAGCTCAGTGCATTATTTTAGTTCCTGCATTATTCCTGTTCAGAATTCTCTTGGCACACCCTGAGGATGTGGATGTTTCTCTTTATTTGAACTTGGCTTAAAACTCTGATCCCTGTTACTGCTTTTCTTTGATAACTTGCCTTTGTCTAACTGGCAGAAGTTTCATAGTAGTTTCTGAAACACCTTGAAAAATCAAATGAATGAGTAAATTCCAGTACTGGATTACAAGCTGAACAGAAGTACCAGTTAAACAGAATAGGTTTTCAGATTTGGAGTGCAAATTGAGGTGAAACATTTCTAACAAGGTAAATGGATTCCTCTCCTTGCCTTCCCTTTTATTACCCTGAAATGCCAGATCCATTATGGAGGCATTAACACTGGCACAGTGACATTGGAACATAAAACAGGAGTAATCCTTCCCTGGAGGTGGGAAGGCTGCAAGCCTCAGACTCCATATCTGGGATTTAATGAAGCATGACTTAGAGGAGCACTGCTGGCTCCCAAACCTGCTGGAAGCATATGCACAATGGATTAGACATGTGAGTTCTTCTCACATACCTAAGAATGTAATCATCTTTTTGCTTGTTCTTCTGAATTCTTTTCTCAGTGCTGCACAAGGAGAGACTTCTTTATTTGCCAAGAGCTCAAATCATAGCTCTGTGTGGCAAACAGCATCACCTTCCTCTGTTCATCTTTCTACAAAGTGTTTTCTCTGTTTTTTTTCCCCTCCAGTCTTCTGATGATAACAAACACAATGATGAGCCACCTCAAGAAGATGAAGGGTTTATGGGAATGTCACCTCTTCTACAAGCCCACCATGCTATGGAGAGAATGGAAGAATTTGTGTGTAAGGTAAGGCATGTGGAAACTGCTGAAGTCATTTCCTTTTCTGGGAAGCTCCAGTGGGCAGCAGGCTGTACCTGGAGGAGCTGCCCTGCTCATGTGAGGGAGAGGAGGGTCTCACTGTCCCCAAATGGGCATCTCTGGTTCTAATTATCAATACTGTGCTTCCTCAGCATCTGTCTGTCATACTGGATTAAATTGTAGAGCTTGGAACAATAAGGATTAACAACTGACACTCCAGAGCTGATCATGCAACTCAGGTGTGTCCCTTGAGAAACACCTGTGAGTGCAAAGCAGAACAAAAGCCTTCTGCTTTGGGCACTTTGACTTGCAGGGTCATTTGACCTGATTTCTTCAGATTTGCAAATATTTTGCTTTCCCAGCACCACTTGCATCTATTGTAGAATAAGCTTTGTCCCTGACTTGAAAACAATGCTGTATTGAAACCATACATAAGTAAATCCATTGTAGATTTTGTAATTGTTGACCTTGGCTCAATTTTTGCTACTTTTTAGAGCCACTGGGCTGTGTCAGTCTCTGGCCCTCCTTTTTCACTGAAAGGAATGCTCCCCCTTTATACACTGGTTCCCGCTGGTTTTATGAGCTATTTTTGATATTTTTACAGAGGGACCCTCGTGACTTGGTGGTCTTTTGTGTATGGATCATTTTGATTTTTTTGCTTGATTTTTTTTGGTTTTTTTTTTACTATGCATCTTTGCCTCTTTAAAGTATTTTGTAGGGTGGATTGTGTAAAATGAATTCTCTCCTTCTGTTTCTACCTCAATTCACATTTTTTGTTCATGAACTAAACCAGTTATTTCCTTGTTGAATGTATTCAAGAACCCAGTCTTTAACTGGGCTGCTTCTTCTGAATGACTTCATTTCACTTCCATGCACGAGTGTGGAGAATTGATTTAAAAACTCTGAGCTCTTGTTGTTGAAACTGAAATAAGAATGTAGCTTTTTAAACTCAGTGTTTCAGGAACCTTCAGCCTTGCTCCTGTAACTCTAGCCAGCCATCAAGCCCAAGGAATCCTGCAGAAGCAGCCCCGGTACATAAAGCAGCTCCTGCTCCCCCTGCCACTCTGAAGCCTCCATGTGTCTTGTGTTACTGCAGCAGTGCTGGAACATCTGTGCACACTTATTTCCTGTGGAGCCAGCTGCAAGAATAGCTCTGTGCACAAACCCCCTCTCCCTTTAAAGAAGAAATCCCATGGAATTGAGAGTCATGAGTCTGTTGCCTAAAGTGCTCTGTCACTGTTTGTGAGCTTGGGAGCATTTCTTTCCCAGTCTGAATAAGGGGGTTGGACTCTTCTTGCTGGCCTCTCACCATTTCACATTTTCTGGCCCCTGTTAGGGTAGATTCTTCTGCTAGCCTTCCCCAAATGCTGGCAGATACACAGGTTTGCTCATGGTGGAGGAACAGGCTCATTTATTTATTGGAGAGAACTAGGTGTGGGCTTCTTCAGTTAAATGGAGAAGGTGGCCTGTAAAATAACAGACCATGGAAGTGAATTAAAGGTTTTCTCTTCACCAGCAGTTAAAACACCCAATAGCCTTCCTGTCCAGTGGAATGCTGAAGTATTTCTTTCTCTGCTGGTGCAGTTCCTAATGGTGCAGTTTTGAACCGGGAACAGTGACTTTAGCATGATATTTCAAGTGTAAAACCTTTTCCCCAGAGATGTTCCATCAACTCTCCTCTGTTTACTGTACAGGTTAACTCCACCATTTTTACTAATATGTGTTTTCTGACTGTTTCCATGCACTGAAGGAGCTCCAGTGCCTGCATTTCACTGAACTCTTGTATCCCCCAGGTGTGGGAGGGCAGATGGAGAGTGATTCCCCACGATGTGCTGCCCGACTGGCTGAAGGACAATGACTACCTGCTGCATGGCCACAGACCACCCATGCCTTCCTTCCGGGCCTGCTTCAAGAGCATCTTCAGAATACACACAGAGACTGGCAACATCTGGACTCATCTCCTAGGTACTCATCCTAAATCTCATCCCATGGGTTTGTCACTCTCAAAGAAAAGAGAGCAAGACAGAAAGGTCTGTGGGGTTATCAGCATTATCATTCCACTAGTAACCTGTTAAATTAGCAGCTTGGTATCCCTCTCCTAATTTTATCCCATCAGAATTGGATTGGACTTGCTTAATTATGGCATACTATACAAACAAATGCATTAAACATTTCCTAATCAATAAATTACTGTTAGATCCTTCTTTTCCCAAGTGTGTAGGTGTTAATTGGGATTGCCACAGGAACATGTTTAAGTTGCTGTTCTCTGAGTTGTGAGAGCCTTGAAGAGAAGGGATGATGTTTGTAGAAAGAAGAGCTTTCAGTATGCATGAGCTTGACACCTCTGTGCCTTGCTGCTTTGCAGGATGTGTGTTCTTCCTTTGTCTGGGAATCTTCTACATGTTCCGGCCAAACATGTCCTTCGTAGCACCTGTGCAGGAGAAGGTGGTGGTGGGCTTGTTCTTCCTGGGAGCCATCCTCTGCCTCTCCTTCTCATGGCTCTTCCACACAGTTTATTGCCACTCAGAAGGTGTTTCCCGGCTCTTCTCCAAGTAAGTGCCTCGAGAACAGGGCAGGCCAAATAGGAAACAGGTGGGAAAATAGGGCTGGGATTTGTGCCTGGAGCCCCAGTGTGGGAGTTGTTCATTTCATGACTGCATGTACTTTGGAACAGAGTTGAGCAGAGATTTAATGCAGCTTCTTCTAATTATAGTTTGTTTCAACATGAGTTTTTGTGCTGTCATTTGAGTCTTAAAACTCCATCATTTTCTGCTGTTTGGCAGGCATGTGCTTGCATCTTGCTGCTGTGAGTAATATGCCTTGAGCTTAGTTGCAGGACTTTGAATTTTTAGTGCAGCCGTTACTTCTTGTCATTTCAGCTGTTCTGACTTTGAACCTGAAACTTATGTAAGACAGTTCCACAGTGTGTATCAAGATGTCTTGCTCTCTTGGTTTTATTGCATGTTCTTTTTTTGGCTGGCTGCTGAATATCTGATATTTCCTAAAACCACTCAACCAAGATTCTGTAATCTGCAAGACCACCTCTAAAGTAGCCCAGCAGTTGAAGTCCCCTACTGAAAAATTAACTCCTTCAGCTTTTGCAGGGGTATTTTGTCAGGTTGTGGTAAAAAGCAAGGGCTCTGGATTTCCTTTTTTACATGGGTGCACAAAAAACCAGCATGGTTGAAAAATTGCAGCATTATTCCACTGTGGTCACTGAAACTGATGCCCAGTTAACTCTTACTTGTCAGATACTGAAGTGTTTGCCTTGGCTGTGTTCTCAGAACACACTGTGTGCCCTGTCTTCAGAGGGCTCTTGCAGTGCTTTTTTCCTCATCTGAAACTGAAATGTGAGTTTTCCTCACAAAGCTTTGGTCTAAAGGCTGCTGAAGGCATTGCTGACGTCTGTCTTAAAAATGGCCTTCCTGGCTGTCTGTCAGGTAATCCATTGCTGGAAGAGTTGCTGTCAGGATCTTACCTGCAACAGCA
Organism: Ammodramus savannarum pratensis; assembly: GCA_020466415.1. NCBI lineage: Eukaryota > Metazoa > Chordata > Aves > Passeriformes > Passerellidae > Ammodramus > Ammodramus savannarum. Next base: position 10,530,651 of record JAHXMQ010000028.1, on the reverse strand, counting down.
AGAGCAGTTTAGTTGCAGTGAGAAGTAGGCAGTTGCTCCACTGAAGAAGAGTGTGTAGGTGTGAGGATTTCCAAAGGTTCTCACTTCTTATGACACTGATTTTTGTTTTCTTCTAGGCTGGATTATTCTGGCATTGCACTCCTCATAATGGGCAGCTTTGTGCCATGGCTGTACTACTCCTTCTACTGCAACCCTCAGCCTTGCTTCATCTACTTGATTGTGATTTGTGTCCTGGGCATTGCAGCCATAATTGTCTCACAATGGGACATGTTTGCCACCCCTGAATACCGGGGTGTAAGGGCAGGTAAGACCTGAAATTAACTGCTTTGCTTCTTGACTGCCTTTCCTGCTTCCCTCTTGGAAAAACCACCTTGGGCAGACTTAAGGGAGCTAAATTTTATAGACCTAATATTATTGAACTGGGAGCTTGGTGGGTTTTCTTTCAGCATTTATTGTACCCAGCTGGATGCACAGAAAAGGGCTGGTGCAAGTCCTGGAAGTGCATTCCTGAAATGGACAGTAACACATGCAGTAGGAAAGGTGGTGCAAAGGATTTGTAGCTGCATCTAGCAAGTTTGTTCTCAAAAAATGACTGACTGCTTGGTGTGTGTATGTGTACTTGTTGTGCTTGTGCTTTTTTTTTTTTTAACACTAGACTCAGACACTAGCAAATCATTGAATTAATGTGAATGATTTGCTTGGATAAAACACAGAGTTAAGACAAGACTGTTTTTATATCATCAAAAGAACAAAACCAGATTTGGGTTCACATTTTGAGGTAGGGAGAAAGAGACCTTTAGGGGGCAGCTATGGAATGTGCACACAGCTGGGTTGAATAGTAATATTTCTTGTTTCTTAACCTGCACATGCTGTCTACAATAAATCTAGATTTCCTGGACAGGTTTGGGTACCTTCAGAGCAGTCAGCTTTCCAAACTTAAAATCTCTGTACAAGACATGAATATTCCCCCCATGCCTCCTGTTTTTACAAGTTTTCTGTCCTTGCTGCTAAAATCTAAACAAATAATCAGTGTTCTCTTGTATGGCAGATCAGATGAGCACCGATGCTGCTTTTCTGTTTGGTAGGAGTACTTGTGCAGCATATGATAAAGAGTCTCTTTGTTGTGTCTCCTTGTCTTGCTCTTGAGCGTTGTGGTGATTGAGGCTCGGTCTGTGTGGTCTCGGTTCCCTCTACAGGCCGAGAGCAGGAACTGGCCTGGCCTGCATTGGAGCTGGCAGGCACAATCAGCAAATGAAATACTCCAGCCATCTGCTGGGAGATGTAACTGAGTAGCTTCTGGTATATGAAGGAAGTTGTGCATTCTTTAGCTTCCTTTCCAATAAATCTCTTCTGGGGACCTGCAGCTTCAAGAGCTGTCACCCCTCTGCGTTTGGCAAATGCTGAGTTTTCCTCCCGTAGCTTTTTGTGTTTTCATTGTCTCCCTTTGCCTTCAAACCTGACTCTCCCACATTTTCTTTGCCTCCCAGGAGTATTTCTAGGTCTGGGTCTTAGTGGGGTAATTCCCACCCTGCACTTTGTCATCTCTGAGGGGCTCCTGAAAGCAGCCACCATGGGGCAGATAGGCTGGCTGGCACTCATGGCATGCCTGTACATCACTGGTGCTGCGCTCTATGCCGCCCGCATCCCGGAGAGATTCTTCCCTGGCAAGTGTGACATCTGGGTGAGTCTGTGAGTCACTGCTGAGGAGACCAAGCTGAAAGCTGGTCCCCCTTGAGCCTGCAGGATTTGTGTCAATGTTTTCTTACTGCACCACAAGCAATAGGTCTTCAGGGAGGGGCCAAATGACTCTGGGCTCTCTGAGCCTGGCTTAGCTGGTGCCTCTCTTGCCAAGTTGGCACAGCCTGGCTGGTCTGAGGTAGCTGCTGTGTGCAGATTCCCCTCAGCTCATTCCTGGATTGCTTTAACAGATGGGCAAGGAACTGCAAACATTTGTGTTGTGTGTGTGTTGAGGATCCTGCAAAGGCACATCTTTACCTTGCTTCTGTGCAGAGCAGTACGTGGTCATTTCATTGATGTTCAGTGTGTTCTCTGGGATCTTCCCCATGTCTGGCTCCTCATCTTGTACAGCCAGTGAAAATGCTGGACAGAGATGGTAGGGTTTGGCCCAAAAGAAGGGAAAGTGGGGTAACAAGTGAATGGGTGGGTGAGGGAAACTTGGTATGAGGGAAAGATCATGGAGACTGGAGGAGAAATACCTGAGGAAGATGCAAGGAGAGAAGCTGGGTGGAGCAAGAGTAGAGATGAGGGGAAGCAGATCTTTGGAAGGCCACTGTCCTTGCACTTAGGATGATTTAAGAGCCCTAAAGAAGACTAGAATGAGAATGAGACCTGCACCAGTTTGCTTGGTTGATTTATTACTATAATGAGCCAAGCTCCAAAAGCACTGGTGTACCACCAACTCTTTCCCAAGCTTCCCATGAAGCCTGCAAATACACATTTGTAGGAATATTTCAGGAGCATTATCCATGTTGGTATGGCTTCCCTCAGACAAGGGCATGCTTTGTCATGTAGCTCTCTCACAGTTTTCATTCTGCTCTGTTCCAGTCAGTGACATCCTGGGCATTCATTCAGAACATCCAGTTGTTTCTAGGTTTTAATACAGTATCATGTTTGTCTGTTCTGTTTCTCTGTGGTAGAGAAATAAAATACCAGCATGCAGAATCCACTTTGTAAAACTTACACCTGTGACCAGAGCAGAGTTTTTACCTGTTATCTGTATGAGAGGCCATTTTTGTCCATAAACCACCAGTGTGTCTTGTGGAGGAACTAATTTTGAAAGCATCCTGCTTAAGCCTTTTGCCTAAGGTTCTGGAATTCTCCTTGTCCCTTTGCAAAGATGACTTAGAGCAGCTCTTTAGCACGTTTTTTGGTTCAGATGACTCTGAAGTGAAGGGGGGACGTGTGTGTGCAGAGAATTAGATTATTTTGCTAAAGATAGCAGAGGGAGAAGAAGGGATAGTGGGGTGAGCAAGTGGGTGGGTGGGGGAAACTGATATGAGGGAAAGAATCACAGAGACTGGAGGAGAAATACCTGAGGAGGATGTAAGGAAAGACGCTTTGTGGTTGACCAGCTGGTTCAGATGACTCTCAAGTGCAGGGGGGACGTGTGTGTGCAGAGAATTGGATGATTTTGCTCAAGATGGCAGAGGGGTGGGTTTAGCACAGCCCAGTGTC